>JAEIFT010000578.1:0-160981 GCA_018904225.1 Lordiphosa mommai
TGCTATAGTCATCCGATTTTAATAAATTTTTTCGAACTTATGTGAAAAATATAAAACTGATATATACCAAGATTGGAGACGCTACGATAGAAAACAAAAAAGTTTTTCTCACTAGAAGTAGTTTTTTGACCGACCGTTTATATGGCAGCTATATGCTATAGTCACCCGATTTTGATAAATTTTTTCAAAATTATGTGAAAGCATATAAAACTAATATATACCAAGATTGGAGACGCTACGATGGAAAACAAAAAAGTTTTTCTCACTAGAAGTAGTTTTTTGATCGACCGTTTATATGGCAGCTATATGCTATAGTCATCCGATTTTGATAAATTTTTTCCGAATTGTGTGGAAACATATAAAACTAATATATACTACGATTGGTGACGCTACGATGAAAAATAAAAAAGTTTTTCTCACTGAGACTTATTTTTCGACCGATCGTTCCTATGGCAGCTATAGGATATAGTCCTCCGATCCGGCCGGTTCCGACATATTAGCTGCGTGTAGTAAAAAGAAGACTCTGTGCAAAATTACAGCTCGATAGCTTTAAAACTGAGGGACTAGTTTGCGTAGAAACAGACGGACAGACGGACAGACGGACAGACGGACAGACAGACAGACAGACAGACAGACGGACAGACGGACGGACGAACAAGCGGAAATGAACTCAGCTCGTCGTCCTGATCAAGAATATATATAGTTTATGGGGTCGGAAATGAATATTTCTATGCGTTACAAACTTCTGGGCAAAATTAATATACACTTTTCAAGTGTATAAAAATAGAAGGCTAACATCGGCTACGCCGATGTTTTAAATACCCTTGCAGTTTTTTAAAGTCGCTACCATTGATAACAAAAAAGTTTTTCTCACTACAACTAGTTTTTTGACCGACCGTTTAGATGGCAGCTATATGCTATAGTCATCCGATTTTGATAAATTTTTCCAGAATTGTGTGAAGGGGTATAAAACTAATATATACCAAGAATGGTGACGCTTCGATGGAAAACAAAAAAGTTTTTCTCACTAGAACGAGTTTTTTGAAAGACCGTTTATATGGCAGCTATATGCTAAAGTCATCCGATTTTGATAAATTTTTCCAGAATTGTGTGAAGGGGTATAAAACTAATATATACCAAGATTGGTGACGCTTCGATGGAAAACAAAAAGTTTTTCTCACTAGAACTAGTTTTTTGACTGACCGTTTATATGGTAGCTATATGCAATAGTCATCCGATTTTAATAAATTTTTTTGGAATTGTGTAAAAGCATATAAAACTAATATAAACCAAGATTGGTGACGCTACGATGGAAAACAAAAAAGTTTTTCTCACTAGAACTAGTTTTTTTACTGACCGTTTATATGACAGCTATATGCTATAGTCATCCGATTTTGATCAATTTTTCCAGAATTGTGTGAAGGGGTATAAAACTAATATATACCAAGTTTGGTGACGATTCAATAGAAAACAAAAAAGTTTTTCTCACTAGAACTAGTTTATGGACCGATCGTTCCTATGGCAGCTATATGATATAGTCATCCGATCCGGCCGATTCCGTCAAATGTGTAGCCTATGTGTATTTAAAGACTTTTTGCAAAGTTTGGTCAAGATAGCTTCAAAACTGAGGGAGGAGATAGCATAGAAACAGACGGACGGACAGACGGACAGACGGACATGGCTATATAGACTCAGCTCGTCATGCTGATCAAGAATATATATAGTTTATGGGGTCGGAGATGCTTCCTTCTATGCGTTACAAACATCGTGACAATTTTAATATACCCTCTGCAAGGGTATAAAAAAAGCAAAGGGTACAATGCAATCGCGATAAACTGCAAATTGTTGGTTTCCTTTAGTCCATTTTTCAATGTCCCGTTCGATACCGAAAAAGAACATTAGTTATCAGTGTGTCACAAATTGAAGAAGTGAATGCATGGAAAGTTTAGCACAAACAGATTTTTTTATAAGCAATTTAATAGAAAACAAGTAAGAAAGTCGGTCAAGCCCGACTGTAATATACTCTGTACCTGTTTGTATGTAACTGATAACTTTAAAGTGTGAGGGTTTTTCAAAATCTGGGGATGGCAACTCTTTCGACTATCGTTCATCTGGTAGAAAAAAGGATGTACGGGCTCGATAAGTAAAGATGAGTAGAATTACCCTAGTACATAACTCGTAAAATTATAAAATTTGTATATAATTTCCTATTAATCACGCGTGATTTCTGACCGCAGGCCAACTCAATTGCATCGCTCCTATCATAATTGGTCTTTGCCTCCTTACACAAATATCTATTGGAAAGAAGGGAGGGGGAAACTGAAAGCGGCGCTAATGCCGTCAAGCCAATTCCAATTGG
Organism: Lordiphosa mommai; assembly: GCA_018904225.1. Classification (NCBI taxonomy): domain Eukaryota; kingdom Metazoa; phylum Arthropoda; class Insecta; order Diptera; family Drosophilidae; genus Lordiphosa; species Lordiphosa mommai. The sequence goes on from JAEIFT010000578.1 coordinate 2,360, forward strand.
GAAATTACTATTGCCCTCTCGCTCTCTCTTTCTCGTAAGTGGCTGCGTGTTGTTGTTGTCGTTGCATTAAATTTTCATTTACATATAGCGCCACTATTGTTCATCTGATCGCAAAACGATGTATGGGGGCTTGATAAGAAATGATGAGTAGAATATATGTCTAGAAGGTTTGAACAACCTAACTCCAAAATTGTGGAAGATATTAAGTTTTTTTCAATTTGCGTTGGAGGCAGGGGGGGCGTGGCAAAAATCAAAACTAAACTTGATCTGCCTGCAAGTATAAGAAATATATGTTCCATACACCTCAAACCTCTATCTCTTACCATCTCTGAGATCTCTTCGTTCATACGGACAGACGGACAGACGGACAGACAGACGGACAGACGGACATGGCTATATCGACTCGGCTGTTGATGCTGATCAAGAATATATATACTTTATGGGGTCGGAGATGCTTCCTTCTGGCTGTTACATACATTTGCACAAACCCAATATACTCTGTGTACCTTCGGTACAGAGTATAAAAATCCTAATTGCTAAAATTTTTTTTGTTATATTTTAATGTCGTTCAAAGTTGGTCCCGTTCGCGTCCGTAAGGGTAAAGTTTAGTGGTTAAAAATTAATTCATTCTAATATTTTTTGTGTTTTGTCCAAAAACCATTTCAATACAATTGAAGAGACCCGAGCAACGTCGGGAATAGTGCTAGTTATTGATTATAGTTAAAATGCATAAATATATACATAATCATACCCACTTGAATCATATTGGAAAAAATGTCCCGTTCGCAATGTCCCGTTACGAATCAGATTATTATTTATTTAAAAAAAAAAGTACTGAAGATTTTTGAACCAACTAAAAACCATTTCAAAGTACCATTCATGCATAAGATTCTAAAACATTTTGGGTTTTAGAAATGCGTCAGGTTTCGCTAAGTTCTGGCTATATGTAGGTGGCCCCGAAAACAACTTCTGTTTTTGTCCCGTTCAAATCGCTTCTTATTTTGCCATTATTTTGGAATCAGTATTTCACCTGTCATTCACTTTAGCACTATTTATAGTGCTACTCAATACCTTCATTATAAAGTAAAAAACGAATTGAAAACGCCTTTTATTTTGCCTTTTTATGCCCTTTATGTCGTACGAACGTCCGCGTTCGACATCATGGAAATGCCCATATATAGTTTATGGGGTCGGAAATGAATATTTCTATGCGTTACAAACTTCTGGACAAAATTAATATACACTTTTCAAGTGTATAAAAAACGGTTCTGCTTGTTGAGAAAAGTCACGGTATCATTGTGTTCTTTTATTTTCAAAGTTTTTATTTATTTTACCCAGAAGATTGCAATGCATACACTAAGAAAAAAACAAAGAACTTTGTACTTGAATCAAGTACAAACGGTGTAAGTACGAGAATACTTGATTCAAGTACAAAGTTACGAACTATCAAGTACGATTTTTCAATCCCGAAATAATTGATTCCGGACTGTTACAAGATTTATTAAGTCCATTTCGAACTATTGTACGTTAAGATCTTTTTGATCATACTTTGAGGTCATAAAAGGCTTAAGATCAGGTCAAAAAATCGATAGGTCATGGTATGGAGAACTGTTTATAGAACATGTAGAATATATTCGGTAGTGATCGGATTATTTGACTTTGAGTAATCACTTCAGCAAATTCGGAAAATGCTGTTTCGAGAAAACCGCGTTTAAAAACGCTTATGAAACTCTCTAGCTACCGAGCGGCTTTTCTTTAAGTGGCTATTTATAACTCAAAAACAATTTGAGATATCGATGAAATTTTAATATGTTATTATACCCTTGCAGAGGGTATATTAAAATTGTCACGATTTTCGTAACGCATAGAAGGAAGCATTTCCGACCACATAAAGTATATATATTCTTGATCAGCATGACGAGCTGAGTTCATTTCCGTCTGTCCGTCCGTCTGTCCGTCTGTTTCTATGCTATCTCCTCCCTCAGTTTTAAAGCTATCTTGACCAAACTTTGCCAAAAGTCTTTAAATACAAATACACTTCACATTTGTCGGAATCGGCCGGATCGGATGACTATATCATATAGCTGCCATAGGAACGATCGGTCCTAAAACTAGTTCGAATGAGAAAAACTTTTTTGTTTTCCATCGTAGCGTCACTAATCGTTGTATATATTAGTTTTATATGCTTTCACACAATTTTGTAAAAATTGATCGAAATCGGATGACTATAGCATATAGCTGCCTTATAAACGGTCGGTCCAAAAACTAGTTCTAGTGAGAAAAACTTTTTTGTTTTCCATCGTCTCATCACCAATCGTGGTATATATTAGTTTCATATACTTCCACACAATTCTGGAAAAATTGATCGAAATCGGATGACTATAGCATATAGCTGCCATAGGAACGATCGGTCTAAAAACTAATTCGAGTGAAAAAAACTTTTTTTGTTATCAATGGCAGCGCCTTTCAAAAACTGCAAGGGTATTTAAAACATCGGCGTAGCCGATGTTAGCCTTCTATTTCTTTAAAGGTGTAATCTATTGAAATATAAGAAAAAATCGATTTAAAAACGAGAGCGTAAGTTAAAGTCGGCCCTGCTCGACTTCGATATACCCGTTACTCAGGGTAATGTTTATTGAAGAATATATTTTTAGATCACAACATGCCCAAATTGTGGGAGATTTGAGGTTTTTTCCGAGTTGCTGGGGTGGCAACTCTACTATCGATCATCTGATCGGTAAATGATGTACGGTGGATCGATAGGTAATGATGATTAAAATATATGTCTACCAGGTTTGCAAAATGTATTTTCAAAATTGTGGGAGATATGAGGTATTTTTCAAATTGCGGGGGCTGGAACTTTTCTATCGATCATCTGACCAGGAAATGATGTATTGCTGATCGATAGGTAATGATGATTAAAATATATATCTAGAGGGTTCGAATAATTTATTTTCAAAATTGTGGGAGATATGAGGTATTTTCAAAATTGCGTGGGTGGCAACTCTTCTATTCTTCATCTGATCGGAAAATGATGTATGGCGGATTGATAGGGAATGATGATTAAAATATATGTCTAGAAGGTCTGAACAAACTATTTTCAAAATTGTGGGAGATATGAGGTTTATTTCATATTGCGGGGGCGGGAGGGGGCGTGGCAAAAATTTGAAACAAACTTGATCTGCGCGCAGAAGATACAAGTCTACACTGAAAAAATGGTAGCTCTAGCTCTTACACCGAGAAAAAAATCCGTTCTAAAAGTACCAAAATCATGAACATCCGTTGACGAAAGTCTATCATGCACGTTTGTTCTCAAATCATAAACATTCGGGTACGCTTTTCATGAACATTTTGGTCTCACTTTGGATTTTTTGGGCTTGTTTCGTGAACATTTTGTGCTTGTTTTATGAACTGTTTGGGCATGTTTCATGAACATTTTGTTCTTTTTGTTTTTAAAAAAAATTTGCTTAATTTAATAACACAGCAGCAATCATCGGGAAAGGTGTGATGGATGATATGATTGGTGTATAAAGCAGTTGCCACCCCCATCCACACCACAAGTTTTACAACGGTTTTTGGGTTCCCTTCTTCCTCTAATAGGGCTCTCTCTCCTCCTCCTCCTCTCCTCTCTGCTGTTCACGCACCCCAAAAACCTTACCAGAAAAGCTTATATTCCTTCTTTGATTTATTTATTTCTTTTTAAAGAACAAAGAAAAAACGATGAGTGTTAGTTAGCTATTCGCTCCGTCTGGGATTCGAACTCGGGACCATTTACCTTGCACTCAAACGCACAAACGGATCTGCATCTTAGCGCCCCCTACCATCACACGCTTTCGTTGCTACATGTCTAAGATGCTACTTATATTTGTTGTACGATGGTTGAGTTGAGTTAAAAATTCATGAACGGAAAAATAGAACGAAATCATGAGCATTTGGTCATGATTTTAGAACGTCATATTTTTCTCTGTGTATAGTTTCTCAGATCTAGGAGTTCATACAGACGGACGGACGGACGGACAGACGGACATGTCTATATCAACTCGGCTGTTGATGCTGATCAAGAATATATATACTTTATTGGGTCGGAGATTCTTTCTTCTGTCTGTTACATACATTTGCACGAACTTAGTATACCCTTTTTACTCTACGAGTAACGGGTATAAAAATAACAAAATATTTTTTCATGAAGTTAAATAGTGTCCCTGAAGACGGTTGCCGAAGTGCAGCCGAAATATATTGGAACTAAAAACAACAAAAGACAATTTTGTTTTTGTTTTTCTTGACCTCGAGCCGGCTAAATGCAACATATACAATTTAGAAAGGTCGCTAATCATCAACATTGAAGTTAAATAAATTTTAAATTATTCTCCCAAAACAATCTTGAATCCAAAACATAGTACATAAAATAAGTACAAAATGTTCTGGGTTAAGGTCCATTAAAGTCTTAAGCTGTGCTAGAAGCGAGATCTACAGTTGCGAAAAGAATAATAGGACCACTATAACATCTTGACCAATTGATCAAACAAACAAACAATTAGTGTTGCGATTTTTTCAAGTTTTGTTATTTTTAATATTGCTTAGTATTCCCCTAATAAGAAAAAAGTAGAACTGCCCTTGAAATGGTTCTCAATATTTTTATTTTTATTTTTATTTTTTATGAATAATGGGCTTAAAAATGCGAAAAAAAAATAATAGGACCACTTTAGCATTCTTCATAGAAACCGCTATATTTCGCTGAATAACTTTGATAAAAAGCACGTGGTTAAGGGATTTGACTTTTGTTTCATTATTTTGATCATCAAGAGCAAGGTAAATCAATACCAAGATCCGTGGGAAACACTTCAGTGCGGAAAATAGCGATATCATCAAAAAAAATCTATATTGATTGGAAAATCCTTTAAAGAAGTTGTTCGATGGGTTGGGAATTCAAATAAAATAATACGGAACGCAATAAACTACAAAGAAACGACTGAAACAATTACACAGGGAAATCATTAAACATGAATGGATCAACATGTATACGTCCATATTTTTTATATTTGATGCTTCCTATCACAGAATATGAGATGCCGCTGGTTTAAGTCTTCCAACAAGACAATGAGCCCAGGAAAAAGCAAAGGAACCATTCCAAGAAAAAGTTCTGTGAAAGTTTTAGAATGGCCTGCGCAGTAACCAGACCTCAATCCCATCGAAAATCTGTAGACTAATGTCAAAAGGCAGTTACTACAGTTAAGCCAACCAGCATGAGATCAGTATGGGAAGTCTTTCAAAAGTCCTGAAGCAAGATTCCTCTAAAACGGTGCCAGGTCTTGGTTGAATCGATTCCAAGACATTGCGCAGCGGTTTTAGCCAATAAAGGCATCGAAACTAAACATTAAATTTATTTAATAATCTTAGCTTTAATATACAGTTATCTTTCAGTAATCATTAAAGTGATTTTTGTAATTTTAAGTGTATATTTTAAAAGTGGTCCTATTATTTTTTTCGCCTAATTTCCCTAATTTTTTCATAAAATTCCTTAAATTTGTTGAAAACGATAGATAAACCACGGATTTTTTTCCTTTCATAATTTTTAAGAGTCTTCTCATTGTAGAATCGTATTCATAGGATTCAAAATGTTGCAAATGAAGTTATGACGTATTTGGAAAATTTGCTGTGTGGTCCTATTATTCTTTTCGCAGCTGTATACATCGAATCAAATATGGCTGCAGATCTTATTGCCTTGACCTAATCGAAGTCCGAGAAAGTATAACGGTAGGCCAGAAATCCCTCCATAAGTAAAGTGTAAGAACCAGTTGGATCACTTAAGGACTGATTGAATTATTTTGTATTATCTATTGCATACTTGTTTGGCTTTGCATTTAGAGATTATTTCGTACTTAATGTAAGAAATTTTGTTTTTGAATTAAGATTGTAAGATTGATTAAGCTGTAAGTACGAAAAATACTTGATTCAAGAATGTTTGTTCCCATTTAAATAACAATAATGGACGTTTTTGGACTTAAGTTTGGTTTATACTTAATTTGGGTACACCCAGGAACAAAATATACTTGAGATTTTAAGTACAAAACGGTATCAATTCCATCCTGATCGTACTAGAATTCTGCCTGTCGTTTTTTTATACACTTGATAAGTGTATATTAATTTTGCCCAGAAGTTTATTTATATTCATTTCCGACCCCATAAACTATATATTCTTGATCAGGACGACGAGCTGAGTTGAATTCCGTCTGTCCGTCCGTCCGTCTGTCTGTCTGTCCGTCTGTCTGTTTCTACGCAAACTAGTCCCTCAGTTTTAAAGCTACCGAGCTGAAATTTTGCACAGAGTCTTCTTTTTACTGCACGCAACTAATACGTCGAAACCGGCAGGATCGGATGACTATATCATATAGCTGCCATAGGAACGATCGGTCTAAGAACTAGTTTTAGTGAGAAAAACTTTTTTGTTTTCCATTGTAGCGGCACTTATCTCGGTATATGTTAGTTTTATATGCTTCCACATAATTCTGAAAAAATTTATCAAAATCGGATGACTATATCATATAGCTGCCATATAACGGGTCGGTCTAAAAACTAGTTCTAGTGAGAAAAACTTTTTAGTTTTCCATCGTAGCTTCACCAATCAAGGTTTGAATTAGTTTTATATGCTTCCACGTAATTCTGGAAAAATTTATCAAAATCGAATGACTATAGCATATAGCTGCCATATAAACGCTCGGTCAAAAAACTACTTCTAGTGAGAAAAACTTTTTTGTTTTCTATCGTAGCGTCCCTAATTTTGGTATATATTAGTTATATATGCTTTCACACAATTTGGAAAAAATTTATAAAAATCGGATGACTATAGCATATAGCTGCCATAGGACCGATCGGTCGGAAAATGTGGTTTACGAAGAAATGTTTTTTTATGATATCAAATTTTTATTATCAATGATTTAAAAATTTTAAATATCTAATATCTATATCCTATATATATTTTGCCGGTTAAATCAGTTGGAGTAAAGTTTTCAAGTGTATTAAAACTTCGACACAGTCGAAGTTAGCTTTGCCTTCTCGTTTGTTTTCTATCGTAGCGTTCCCAAACTTGGTATATATAAGTCTTAAATGCTTTCACATAAATTTGAAAAAAAATTCGAAATCGGATGACTATAGAATATTGCTACCATAGGACCGATCGGTCGGAAAATGTGTTTTACTAAGAAAAGTTTTTTTTATGGTATCAAATTTTTATTATCAATGATTTAAAAATTTTAAATATCTGAAAGCTATATCCTATATATATTTTACCGGCTAAATCAGTTGGAGTAAAGTTTTTCAAGTGTATTAAAACTTCGGCACAGTCGAAGTTAGCTTTGCCTTCTTTTTAATGTAGAAATATTCATTTCAAAGCCTATTAATATTCTTGATCAGATCGACAAGCTGAGTCCATTGAGCTTTGTCTCAGCGGGTCGTTGTAGACACAAGCATAGATATTTTTAAGGAGTCCTAAAAGTAGGCAACATTTTCTCAATAAGCTCCCAGTTTTCAAAAACATAAAGATAAGAAATTTTATCTTTTGAATTGTCCAAATTGATAATCATTTTCCATTAACAGTGGCTTTTATTAAGTCTCAAGTCTCATTGCACTTTTAAAGTTCACCGCTTTTCGCTCAGTGTTCGTGTTAATGAAAATGAATTTTTAACAGTGAAATTTATAAAGCGCTGCGCCAGTTGCTACTTTCGGATACTACTGCAGTGTAACTGACCTATTGGCCAAGTTTTGCGGTACAAGAGCTCTGTTAGGCACACTGTTAAGCCACTGCTAGGACTCATTTCAAGGCTCTTTATTGCTCTCTTTGGCTCTCGCACAGCGGCAGCGCCAGCGGCGGCATCAGCATTATTCAGTTAATGCCGTGCACTCAAACTCTACGCAGCGTCGTGTACTCGCATTTCAGGTGAATTGCCTCGGTTAATAATATATTTGAATGTACAACAAAAAATACAATAAATATGTGAAAAATCAACAAATGAAATACAACCAAATGTAAGGCCCAGGAAGGGAGTGAAGAGCTAAATGCTGATTAGTGTTAAGAGAGGATAATGAGTGCAGCAAGTGTAGGGAGAAATGTAAATGAAAAGGCGCGTGTTTGGGAAAGAAAACACATTATATACATACAAACATACATATGTATGGTACATACAGACAGACAGATGTATTCCCTGGATGGTCGTGTTAGCAGCAGCAGCAGCAGAAGCACAGCAACCAACTGCCCGCCAGCCCGACCGCCATTAGCCCAGCGAGCCTGTATTGTGTTTGTGTGTGTGTGCGTTTTACGCACGCCGCGACGCGTCTTGGATGCTGCGCACGTCTGCGGCATAAGGAGATGGTGGCCGAGGGGCGAAGCGAGGTGGTGGTCGGCCATTTTTAGCACATTTTTTTTCGGCTGTTGCTGACTTGGCTTGAACTATTTTTTTTTTTTTAAATTTGCCACACATGTGGCCTGGCCAGGAAACTATTTACTTCAGCTTGACAAATTTGCTATAAAATGTTCGCCCTCTCTCTCTCCCTCTCTCTTCCATCCCGCCTTCGCTTGCTCGTATACACTTGAACACACAACAACCTGGTGATGGAAAACACATGCTGGAGTCTGGCAAAATATGCAACAGCCATAAATAACAGTACTAAAGGCTAGCCAGATTGTAAAAATCTTCAGATAACACTGACCTATTAGCCGCATTTTAATTGCTAACAGCATACTGTTAAGTTTAACAGAACGCAGCATGGAGCCAAAAAAAACACACACACACATTTCAGTGCTGGGCGAGATTTCACACTGGGCGCATCGTCGGAATCAATCTGAAAAAAATATAAATAAAAACAGTGAAAGTTTCTCAAAAATTTCAAAGTAATTAATAAATGTAAATAAATTATTCAAACATAAATTTGTACGAAAATAAAAATTAAGTGTAGTGAAGTGAAATGAATCTAAAGAAATGTCTGCTGCTCTGCTGAGCTTTTGGAGACCGTTATGTGCCTCAGGTTTCGTTCCGGTTGGCTTTTCTTTCTTTCTTACGATTTTTTTTGGATGTTTCGTTCACATACACACACATATACAGTTGGCCCACCCACAAACTTTTATGTACATACATGCGTATGTATGTATATTCAACAATTTGTTGAATCCTTAGGCCTGCTGATTCTTTTTTTGGGGGTGGCCAACGTCAACAAGTTGAAGCTGTTGCGGTGGCCGAGTTGAAGTATGTCCAAATTTTGGCCACAATTGATGCCCACAAATTGAAATATCTGCCCCCCATTTACCCTATTTAAGGTTGGCTTACAATTTTTATGCCATGCTAAGCACAAATGTGACCGACCCAACTCGACCTTTTTTTTCATTTTTATAATTAGCTGGCCAATTACATTTATGAACCTTAACGCAAACGTAAGAGAAAAACTACCAACGAAATATTGGTAGTAATTAGAATTAATTAACAATTAATTGTCAGCCAAAGCCAAATTGTGAGTGATTAAGGGGTTTTCATATGCTGTTTAAGCCTTGGTACGAAATGTCAAAAGCGAGTTGGTTGCAGAGAGAATATTTGATGTTGTAAATGCCAAAGGGGGGAAGCCCCAATTGAACATTATTTTATGATGTTTTAAACACAACTGGCATCTAAACGAAAGATGTGAAATATCTAAAGGTAGTTACCTAATATCGAAATTTATTTATTTTGTCCTAGAAATTTTGCGCACATTAAGCACTAGCACAGAAATTGGTAATATATATTCAAATAGTTAGACTTAGATTTGCAGCTTTTATGTAAGAGGTAATTTAAAATAAGAAATAAGTTTTCTCAATGATCTTCCAAGTTTATTATTTAAAAGATTATAAAAATGTATCAGAGTTACTCGAAGTAAAATAAGTCACTTTCTTCTTGGTCACATGAATAGACTCACTAAAGATAATCAATATTTTGTCATGTTTAATAGTGCAAATTTTTGTTTTAATCAAATTATTTGTACACAGATAAAAAAAATTGATATGAAATGGTAGTCATTTCCACATTTTTCATATCAATTTCACTTCGATATGAGGAAGTAAACTTAACGATATTTTCTATAAACAAAAACAACATTGCCTTGTGTGCGTCGAATTCGAGACGAAGCGCACTTAACACGAATGGAATGACGTCTCAACGCAGTCAGCCAACGCTCACACTTATGGGCAAACGTCTATAAGACTACTTATATTTTGTATGAAAAAATTGATATTTTTAAAAAATCATTTTAAGATTAAACTGATCTTGAGCTTTTTTTCTCTGTGTAGTAATCAGTGCTCACTCCTTGGTTACTTATAAAGTTGAAAATCCGGTCATTCAAAGTGCAGTACCGAGTGTTTATGTAGTTCAACGAGATCTTGTTTGAGCCAAGTTTAGTTACTGCAGTTTCTGTAGTCTTTTATTCCTACATATATTTTGCTTATAAGTCAGCCCCATACATTTTCTATTTTGTTGAGGCCTGGAAAGTTTGGTGGTCTCGAAATATACGATTTAACCACCCGAGCTTTATGCATTAGAGCATTATCCTGTTGTTATATTTATGGAATTGATCTGAAAAGCGTATCTTTAAGAACTTTGAGAATTCGTATTCCTAAAATAATTTAAGGGCCGTTTTTTCATGTTCCTGTTTTTCAAATCAGGTGATTTTTGGGAAAAATTGTGTTGCCCACTTTTAGGCCGTTTTAATTGTCTATATTTGTGTCCACTACGTCCTGGTGTGATTTAAAAGCGGCCTAAAAGAAGGCAGCACGGATTTTCTCAAAATTCACCTACACTCAGAAAAAAACGGCTGCCAGCGTTCTAGAACGAACGGGATTGAATTTATACCGTTTCGTACTTAAAATTTCAAGTATAATTCGTACTTGATTGTACTTAAAGTAAGTACGAATCAGTCTTAAGTTTAAAATTTACCCAAAATGTTCCTAAAATGAGAACAAAATTCTTAAATCAAGTACGAAATACTTAAATCAAGAATTTTTTGTACTCAAACGGGAACGGGATATAATGAATACCGATTTGTACTTAAAATAAGTATGATTCGTTCATGGGTGTCGAGTGAGAGCGCGCACAAGCTGAGAGCAAAAGCAAATTGGCTCTCTTGGCTTCTCTCTTTGAGTTTCGTTTTGCCGTCTGGAGCAAACGTACTTGTATGTAATTTGGCGCATAGTCTCGCAAGCGCGACGCGGTCGAGTGCGCTTAGACGCAGCCGTTCTTGTGCTTCAGTCCCGAAGTCCCGAGTTCGATTCCCAGACAAGGAAAGGTAAAGTAAGCTTTTATTAATTTATAAATTATTATATGTTTCAGAGAAAAGAGTTCATGTATGCAAACTATATTTTCTTTAAGAACTCTTTTTGTGAAAGAGACAATTTATAGTCAGTTATGGTAGCATCAAACATAATCCACATTGTGCATTCACTCAGGTTGTCGGACCAGTTAAAGGTTGACAAAAATAACACTAAGCAACATGGTCCAGTTTATAGAAGAAGTGTTGGTGATTCTAGATGATTTTCGTGTGCTCGAATCGATTTACCAAAATGACCCATCCGTCAGGATTTTTGTCAATTTGAACCAATAATCGGTAAAAGTGCCATTAATAAGCATTTTCGGGCTTGTTTTGTGGGCAACTTATACGTTTGTTTTTACTCCCCTTTAGATTATCTGATATATATATATATTTTAGTTTTAAAATAAATCATCCCAATCATTTCTGCGGTTTTTTTTAAACAAAGATACACCATTTTGAATACAAGTATTCGAACCGACCATATTTTCCTTAGCCCACAAGAATACTATGGGTGTCGTTGAGAACTTTCATTATAATTTAATTAAAATTACTAGGCGATGTACTGTTTTTAGCTTAGCATTCTTTTAGACAACAAAATTAGGTCAGACATTTTGTAAATTCTAACACATACATTGAAAATGGTTTATCTTTGTTTAAAAAAATCATAAAATTATCTGGGATAATTTATTTTAAAGCTGAAGAATAGTAATTTACGATAAAATCAAGAAGATTCAAACTGGTAAAATGGTCAAAATAGGCAATTTTACCAACTATAGGCACCACCCATTCCATAAACTGAAAAAGTTTGATTTTGTTGCCTTGTGTTATTTATATTCATAAACTTTGAATACTTAAAAGGGTCAAAGTCCTGATTTTTTATTTGTGCATAAACCAGGGCTGCAAACCAGTTTTAAACTGAACCGATTAGAACCCGGAATTCCGTCTTTTGATTTACTGTGAACCGAAAAAAAAATTGATCCTGAACCTGTTCCTAACCAAAACTTTCGGTTTGGTTCAGCAAAAGTTACTCGTCTTAAGCTCAAGTCCCACATGTAAATAAGTTGCCAAATTTGTAATGAAAATTTTTCTAAATAGCCATTTTTTTTCAGATTTTGCGGGACCTAAACGTAAAGCTATTGATCCTTGCGCAAATAATTTACTTAAATAGTACCGAGTGGAAGTTACAGAAATAGGAAAATATATACAGTTAAAGAGAGAAAGAGAGAGAAGAAGTGTCATAACTTTATTTCAAGAAGTGAACTGCTACTCATTGCGAACTGCTTAGATTAATTGTGTACTGCTTGGAATAATTGTGAGCTGCCTAGAACTGCTTGTACATTTTATTGTTTTATTCCAATTTCTTCAACTTGACAGACTACGAACCGTTAATTTTATTTATGAATGCTCGGCTTGCTTAGGTAAAATAGAAAAAGTGTTGTAAAATGATTAACGGTATAACAAGCGTTTGTGCAAGCAGTGATTTCAGTCAGCCAGACAGTCAATTGCATCTTAAGCAAGTGTCATTCAGTCATAAAGGCGGACTCACACGATGTGGCAATTTGCCATAGATAAAGCAGTCGCATGTGACCATGTTGTGTGAGCACGATATATCATGGATGTTTGCCAAATTTTTTCATACAAATTTTTGTAGTGCCACTTGCTACTGCATTATCTATGGCAAATTGCTACATCGTGTGAGTTCGCCTTAATAAATTTGAATTGAAAAGAAATGTAATCGTTCTTTGTTCCTGTTAAAATACAGAAATTTCGAATATTTTTTATATTTTTTAAAAAAGTATTTAACTTTCCTATACATTTTTTGTCAAATTTGGAAGGAACCAACGTTCTTACTAAAAACCTTGAATCTCAAATTTCCGAACCGTAACGGCCATTTCGAATAAGTTGTTTTACGATTTGTAGCCATTGAGTGACCAAATTAAAAGAAGAAAAAAGTTTTATAAAATATTCATTCGTTTTCATTTTATGACCAAAATCCCGAGTACCAAAAGTATTGCGAGTACTAGGTTCTAGTATTCAGCATTATTTATCGATCCTTTAAGTTTCAGAACGATCAGATAAACGATAGTTGAATTATAAGCAAATTTAAGAAATACGCTTGGCAAAATCGGCCGCAACTGCGATGGGCAGCACTCATTAAGTTCTAGTGGCACAACACTTAAAAGTTTTATATACGAACAAAAGGTGTACTAAAGATAGGACTAGGAGGTTCTTTAAACAGTTTTTTTTATGTTATGTAGTGAAGTTATTATGTCCTAAAAGGTTTTTAAAAAGTATTTAGATTTTGTTTTTGCTTAACATTTGTTTGACGAATATTTAAAATTCCCTTAAAATCATCAGAGAAAATGCATTCATAGATTTAATGAATTGTTTTTTTTTATGTGAATTTAAAAAAAACTTCATTTAATTTAATTAATGTAGCATCATTCATCAGCCACCCTATATTTAAGTCACCTTCTAACACCAAGTAACTTGGAAGTACTTTAGTGATTGATCCTTAAACTTCTTAAACATTTGTATTAAGATCAAATTATGAATTACAAAAACTTATTATTTGCTTCAAATAAAAAAAATTTTTGAGTAAGGAAATTAGTTTCGCCTTCAAGTTATATGGGGCTATTTTTATACCCGTTACTCGTAGAGTAAAAAGGGTATACTAAGTTCGTGCAAATGTATGTAACAGGCAGAAGGAAGCATTTCCGACCCCATAAAGTATATATATTCTTGATCAGCATCAATAGCCGAGTCGATATAGACATGTCCGTCTGTCCGTCCGTCCGTCCGTCCGTCCGTCCGTCTGTATGAACACCTAGATCTCAGAGACTATTAGGGCTAGAGCTACCATTTTTTCAGTGTAGACTTGTATTGTCTGCAGGCAGATCAAGTTTGTTTCAAATTTTTGCCACGCCCCCTCCCGCCCACGCAATATGAGAAAAACCTCATATCTCCCACAATTTTCAAAATAGATTGTTCGGACCTTCTAGACATATATTTTAATCATCATTACCTATCGATCCGCCATACATCATTTTCCGATCAGACGAACGATAGTAGAGTTGCCGCCCCCGCAATTTGAAAAATACTCGTATCTCCCACAATTTTGAAAATACATTGTTAAAACCTTCTAGACATTTATTTTAATCATCATTACCTACCGATCCGCTATACATCATTTCTTGATCAGATGAACGATAGAAAAGTTCACGCCCCCGCAATTTGAAAAATACCTCATATCTCCCACAATTTTGGAAATAGATTGTTCAGACCTTCTAGACATATATCTTAATCATTATTACCTATTGATCCGCCTTACATCATTTCTTGATCAGATGAACGATAGAAAAGTTCACGCCCCGCAATTTGAAAAATACCTCGTATCTCCCACAATTTTGGAAATAGATTGTTCGAACCTTCTAGACACATATTTTAATCATCATTACCTATCGATCCGCAATACATAATTTCCCGATCAGATGAGCTATAGTAGAGTTGCCACCCCAGCAATTTGTAAAAGAAAACTCATATCTTCCACAATTTGTGATCTAATATAATATTCTTAAAAAAAAACCTTACCCTGAGTAACGGGTATATCGAAGTCGAGCAGGGCCGACTTCAACTTACGCTCTCGTTTTTTTTTTAACCTCAAGTAACTCGTTTGTAGTTTGAAGTCTGAGTTTTGAGTTGTATTTAGTTAGAATTAGGCTGAGTTTACACTGTTCGACGCATGAGACATGATAATCTAGTAGGCCCTTGTATTTTCTAGTTTTCATTCTGAAAAGCTTGTCATTTGACATTGAAAACAAGGCAACATGAAGGCCTACTCGATTATCATGTCTCATGCGTCGAATAGTGTGAACCCAGCCTTATAGTTAAGGCAAAGCTAATAACATGAAAGAAATTGTTAAAGTGAAACATTTAGAAACTAACACACCATTAGCCATTAGCATAATCTGAAATGAAAAGATGCAAATTGAAAAGGAATTGAATAACAATCGATTTACTTAACTAAATCACTAGAAAATGGCAATAGGTCTGAATATTTAAGGCAAGACATTGTTGAAGCCATGTTTCACTGACCCTCATCTGTCGAATTATTCTGACAACCGCAATATTCCCTCGCACTCGCCCTTTGATATTCGACTTCTCGCTTTTTTCTTGCCATCTTTGTTTCTTTATTTCTGCTGAAAAGTGCCCTAAATCATTACACATATGTGCAACATCATAAACGAAAGCCACTTGCCGCAAAAAAATAAAAGTTAGTTACCATAACTGAAGATGACACATGGTTGTCTCTCTGGTCTGGTTGGATTGAAGCCAACGTGTCGTATGAGTAACCAACTTGAAACCAAACTTTTGTTGATGATGTTGAAGGGAAATGCGGCTGCCTGTGACATGTCTGACGTCTCATTTTCTGCCATATAAACTTTATGCTGGATTTGGCAATCCCTTTTTGTTGTTGTTGTTGCTTCCTTAATTTGGCATTATGGGCGTTTCAATGGAAATTCATTTTGAAAGTCTGCATAGGCAGCTTGGCGAAAACTTTGTGTGCGCCTGACCGAACACTGCGTCAATATACAATATAAAACGGTTTTTGTGTGTATTTATATACAGTGTACATAGAGCAGCATGTTGTTTTGGCCACATAAATAATATAAAGCTCTGTGCTTAATCGTTGATATATGCCGCGACATATGTTACATACATATAAGTGTATATATATTATATTTTTAGCCATCCGACCTAAGGCCGACCTTTACAGATAATGCACCTGATTTTTGTGTTCTTTTATTTACAATATTTTGCATAGATTTCATATTTTGTTATGCACATTTATGCAGCCTAATTGATGAGCCGAGCGGTCAATAAATCATAGAAAATGCCCATGCAATGCAAATGTGCTTTAAGGTCAGGCTCATAAATAATTCCCACTCCCGCCGCCCTCACCTCACTCTCACTCTCGGTTTAATTGCCCGAAGTGCGGCAAATTACCTCTACGAAAGTGTGTGTGTGTGTGTGTGTGTGTGTCCTCGCTCCCTGTAATACGAATAACTAAATATTTTGTGTAATTGCATCCAAGTGAAAAATTTGAAGCATACTAAAGGGCGCATTCCAATTTAAAAGTTACAAATTGACACACATAAATTACAAATATTAAAATGTAACCACAATTTAAATAAATATTTACATATAAACCACAAAAGCCACAAATAACAACAACAACAACAATTCAGCATGGAAATTCCAATTAAACGAAACCAAACAGCATTTAATCATTCACCATTCATCATTCCATTGACAAAGTAAGTTTACAAAAAAAAAAACCACCCAAATTTAAATGAATGCAAATAAAATGTAAACGAATTAAAGCATGAAATTTGAGTCCAACAACAAAAAAAAACGATGCTCGAAACGTGCAGCGATTCAGTGTGGTTGTTTTTGTATGTCAATTAAAGTGCGTATATTTTGTTTTCTTCGATCTGGCGACGCATTTTGTACTTTGTGATTCATTTCGAAGCGAAGCAATTGCTTGTGCGACAAAATAACGCAATCGGAACAGTTGGGAGCTTGCCCACCGCTGCTCTACTGAATAAGAGATATTGAAAGGCAGGACGTACCACATGAGATAACTGAAATCATTAATGGCCATAACCAAGTTAATAGAGGAAGCATTTGATATTCGATTTTACGGACTCGTCGTGAGGTTTGAGTTGCTTTCTAAGTTGTTTCTATTTGTATCCCTCAAATTTAGCCCTATACCAAAAGTTTTGTGAACTCTACAAATCTTACAATTTAAAATGCGCTCAGTATTGTTTTACACCAGTCCTCAAAGTTTCTTAAAATAGGCATTCAATTTACAGATAACTAATTCAATTGACCAAAATCTCTTTTCAATTTTAAAAAGTCCGCAGACTATGATGAGTGCGAAACCTGTAGAGTAAAAAGGGAATACTAAGTTCGTGCAAATATATATGTGTATCAGGTCCCTATAATTAATATTTATTCTTGATCAGCTCAATAGTCGAGTTGATTTTTGAGCCTGCCGCCTCGCGAGTCAAATAAGTACTACGTATATTTTAAATACGATACGTATTAGAAAAGTAGCTGCGTGATGCACACTAAAAAATTAAAATACGTACTTAGCAGTGCCCCTTTTCTCGTTTTATTCTTTTGCATCGTACTTGTTTCCTATGATTTGTTAATTTGTTATTAAATTTTGCCTATGTTTTACTGGAATATACTATATCTCATTAGTCCAGTATACGCTTTCTAAAATGTTAGTTTGAAAAATCACTGATGCGTTTGACTATCTTACGTTGATTTTAATTTTTGATGACAATTGATTTTAATTTTTGGTTGACGACCAAAATAAATTGATATAACTGACGCCTGTAACTTTCGTATAAATATCATGTAACACCCACGATATAGCTAGGTAGATTTAATTAACTGTAATAATCGTAGTTCGTTCGACTTAAGATACTCTCTCATCGCTCTTGGAGCGATCATAAAGTCGAACGAGTATTTTGGGCGCAGCAATTTTAATGATTCTGGCCTTTCCCCCTACACTTTTTAGAATTTTTTAATAAAAATCTTCACAAAATTTGACCAACGCCTCAATTATGGTTATATTCTATTTTAGCACATCTCTGAATTTGATTACTGTCAGCAATTTTCAAAGATTGACTTTACCATTTCTTAGTTAGTGTTCCAACGTGTTGGGCAGCGACTTTTGAAAGTAGTTTGTAAATTGTGTTAAAGATTTATCATTTTTTTTAAAATATTTTACAGGCTTTCTGCAATTTTCAATAATTTCCTCCAATGTGGACTCTACAGCGGATTCTTAGACATTTGAAAATATGTGGTTAATTCGCGAAAAGCCATTCAGAGATCCTTTTATGTTGCTTCCTCTGTCCGTTACAAATTGTATTTTTTCATTGCTCGATAAGCATCTAAGGAAGCAAATCTTCAGCCTTAACTTGTCCTCAATATGTGGCTCCAATTGTTATAAAAAATGAGATCATACGTGGGTTGCTATTTAAGTTTCTGGCCGAGGTCACTTCTAGCCGTTTTAGGACCAAATGGCCTTTTCCCAAAAAAAGTTTGGACTTTTATCGATAAAAGCTCCATACAACTCTTACATGTGTGACTCCGTTTGATATCGATTAACGATTAATCAAAAACTTACCTCGGCAGAAAAATGGAATTAACTCTGTGAAAAATTGGTTTAATGAATTAAATCGCGGGCGACGCTCGCTCGAAGACGAAGGTCGTGAAGGTCGTCTAAAAACAGTCGTTGTGCCAGAACATTCCCCCCATCAATTATCCCGCATTTTTGGAGTTAGGTAGTTTGAACCCCCCTATTTTACTGATCATTACTTATCGAGCCCCCCCCCCTACGTTTTTGTTGGAGATACATCTGGCAACTCACTGCCTACCTGCCCTTCTCCAAGTAACCTATCGATCAACCTATCGAGTAGTCAGTCGTTCAACTAGAGCGGTCAAAAAAAGATGTTCCCTGCCCTCTCTTTTTTCTCCCTTTTATTAATTTTTTTTTTACTATTCACATTAAAACTATAATTTAACCTAAAATCCAACAAGTTATGCCTCCAACACCCCCCCCCTGGGCAAGTGAATAAGTAAATTCGAAAAGTTATGAAAAGTTTTTAACCAAGGTTCAATAAGACATCGTTGTGAAATTGTGTTCTGCAAGAACAACAACAATAAAGAAAGAGACAAGAAAAGTCGCGAAACAAAACAGTAGTCGCCTATGTGGTGAAATAACTTTCGCAAAAGACCAGTACAGTGGTACCGCGCTCGTTCGTAAATGGCGCGGTAGTTGGCGCTTATGTAGCCCCTTCTCAATGGTGCTTGTGTAGCCCACGTTGTTGCTTGTGTAGCTGTATGTTGTTTGTGCTTGTGTAGCCCTACAACAAAAACAACGAAATTCGGAGAAAAACTGTTCTTTGGTCCCGCGCTCGTCAGTCGATGCCGCGGTTGTAGGCTTGTGTAGCCCTCGTCATTGCTTATTGTAGCACGTTCTTGTCCGTGCGTGAGTAGCAAAAACAACAAGAACAAAGAACGAAGTGACCAAAAGTTAAAAAGTATTATTGCGTAATTTGTATTGAATATACTACACCAAAATGAGTGTCGCGAGTGTACGTATAGAGCATTTGGGCAAAGACAATTTTGATACTTGGAAAATACAAATGCAAGCGTTGTTAATAAAAAACGATTCGTGGAAATATGTGAACGGTGCATGTGTAAAACCAGAAGAAAATGCAGCACAGTGGTGCAACGCAGACGAAACAAAAGTGAATCGACGCCTGGGGCATTATTGGCACACAAGAAGAGCCAAAATTACAAGCACAAAGACAAACAGATACATCAGAAATTTAATTTCAAGTGCTTCAATTGTGGAAAGGTCGGTCACAAAGCAGCGGATTGTAGATCGAAGAACCAGCAAAATGACAAAAACGACATTAATCCAAATAGCAGTATGCATGTTGAAGCAGTAAGTTCGATCAGCTATGAGTACAAAGGTTGGTGTTTGGATTCTGGAGCGACATCTCACATGTGCTCACAGAAAGAGAAACGCAGGTGCAGCAAAATGTCCCCAAGTGAAGCTTGCAAATGGTGAGTCAACAGAAATAGAGGGATGCGGTTTGGTGCCAATTAAACCAAACCACAAGTTCACTGGAAACCTAAAGAACACCTTGTATGTACCAGATTTGAGGGAAAATCTCCTGTCAGTTTCAAAGATATGTGATAATGGCTTCAACATATTGTTTGAAAAGGATGGTGCTAAAGTATTCAGAGCATCAAATGGCCAAACTGTTTTCACGGCCCGTCGTAAAATGGATCTGTATTACGTAGAAGAAGTAAGCGAAAGCAGCCAGGTGGCTGTCAGTAAGCAAAACAGTATTAAGGTGTGGCATGAACGTCTCGGACACCTTAATGAAAAGGATCTAAAAGAAGTCATACATAAGGGTAGAATTCAGGGAATAGGTGCAAATCTAAAAGAAGACCTACCAATATGCAGAAGTATGCATCAAGGGAAGCAGTCCCAAAGCCGTTCCAGTCATCAAATTCCAGATCAAAGGAGTTACTGAATTTGGTACACAGTGACGTATGTGGTCCAATGCGTGTTAGTAGCAATGGACAGAGCAGATACTTTTTGACGTTCATAGACGATCATTCGAGATGGTGTGAGCTGTACACTTTGAAAAGCAAGTCCGAGGTTTTTCAAAAATTCAAAGAGTACAAAAATTATGTAGAGCGGCTAACTGGAAAGAAACTTAAAATGCTCAGATCAGATAACGGTACTGAGTACACAAGTAACGAGTTCAAAAATTATCTGGTTGAAGCAGGTATTAAGCATGAGTATTCAGTGGAATTACACCCCACAGCAAAACGGTACGGCCGAAAGAAAAAACAGAACTCTAGTAGAAATGGCCCGGTGTATGATGTTACAAGCAGCTCTACCCCGGAGTTACTGGGCAGAAGCGGTCAACACAGCAAATTACATAAGAAACAGATGCCCATCTAAAAGCCTGTGTGGCGAAATACCATTTAAGTTGTGGAATAATCGTATTCCAACGGTCAAGCATTTACGTACATTTGGGCAAATTGTGTATTCCCTTAATAAGCGGTCAAAGAGTAAGTTTAGCCAAAAATCCATAAGATGCGTATTTATTGGATACTGCAGCGACGCCAAAGCCTACAGGCTATATGACCCCGATGCTAGAACTGTACTGAAGAGCCGTGACGTCGTGTTTACAAATATGTTTGGGAATGAACACAAATTTGAAGAGTTCGCTGATCAAGAAGACGTTATCGATGCTGAGTATATACCTGTGGATCAGCAAAGCGACGTGCATGAAGTCGAAAATGCCGAAGATACGACCGAAGAAGCTGATGCGCCAGTATCCGTAAGACGTGGTCCAGGAAGACCAAGAAAGCAGCACACAGGTAAACCAGGGCGACCAAAATTAATTTACAACCTAATAGTTGAAGTGCCCATCGAACATGGAAGCTCAGAAGTCGAATCTGAGTCTGAGACTGAAGATGAATTTTACGAGACCACGTCACTTGCACTGACCAGCAGCGAGCTCACTGCAAATGAGGCTCTAAAAGGTCCAAATGCTTTGGAATGGAAGGAAGCTCTGATAAGGGAATACAGAGCATTACAAAAGAACAAATCTTGGGAAATTGTGAATCGCCAAGGAAAGCAGAAAGTAATTGAAACCAAATGGGTCCTACGTACGAAGTACAGACCAAACGGCGAAGTGGATTGCCGTAAAGCGCGTCTGGTAGCAAAAGGTTTCACGCACAGAGAGGGGATTGATTACAACGAAACATTTTCCCCAGTGGCTCGAATTGGGTCGATTCGAGCCCTTATTGCAATTGCTGTTGAATTGGGCTTAGAAGTATATCAACTAGATTTCAACAGTGCTTACTTGAACGGAGACATCGAGGAAGAACTTTACATCAGCGTACCACCAGAATTCCAGAATATATTAGTTGGCAAAGAAAAGCAGAAGTACAGCCAAGATAAGGTTTGCAGACTAAAGAAGGCACTTTATGGCCTAAAGCAGAGTGGCCGCCAATGGTACAAAAAGCTCGATCATAAACTGAAAGAAATGGATTTAAAGCCGCTCTCAGCTGACCCCTGTGTGTACGTCAAAAGGCAAGGAAACGGGATAATCATTGTATCACTGTATGTAGACGACCTTATTGCCGGCATCAAATGACGACCAAATGCTAAACCAACTAAAATCAGAATTATCTAGTAATTTTGAAATGAAAGATTTGGGTAAATTAGCGTACTGTTTAGGAATAGAATTTCATCAAAATAAAGCAAAGAATGAGTTCTCAATGGGTCAGCCGAAGTACATAAAAGACGTCCTAAAGCAATTTAACATGGAAGATTGCAAACCAGTCAGCACGCCAATAAATACGAGTGAGAAGCCATCAACCGACATGTTCTCATGAGTTCTCAATGGGTCAGCCGAAGTACATAAAAGACGTCTTAAAGCAATTTAACATGGAAGATTGCAAACCAGTCAGCACGCCAATAAATACGAGTGAGAAGCTATCAACCGACATGTGTCCAAAAACCGAGGAGAAAAAGAAGAAGTTTCCAAAATCCCATATCAAAGTTTGGTCGGTGCGTTAATGTGGCTGGCAGTATCAACACGTCCCGATATTGCACATGCAGTAAGTCTACTAAGCCAATATAACGCAAATTATGGTAAGCAACACTGGATTGCCGCTAAAAGGGTGCTGCGTTATTTGAAGGGCACACAAAACCACGGCTTAATGTACAGTCGCAGTGGTTTGGACCTGGTTGGCTATGCCGATGCCGACTGGGCTGCAAATATAGACGATCGTAGATCTTTTACAGGCTTCGCATTCAAAATGGCAAATGCAGCAATATCCTGGGAATGCCGGAAGCAGCGAACTGTAGCATTATCTAGCACAGAAGCAGAATATATGGCCCTGTCTGAATCCTCGAAAGAATGTGTCCATCTAAGAAGTTTTTTGCATGAGATTCTTGGTCCACTCCATACTACCGTAATTTACAATGACAATCAAGGAGCTGGACAACTCACAAAGAACCCGGTGTTCCATAAGCGAACAAAACACGTCGACATCCGTCACCACTTTGTAAGAGATCTTGTAGAGAAACGTGATGTCTGCGTAAAATATATGCCGACAACTGAGATGCCGGCAGATGCCTTAACCAAAGGACTATCAACATCGAAGCTCGAATCCTGCAAAGAGGCTTTGGGCATGCGAAAAATCAACTAGTAAGGTGCCATCTGAGGGGAAGTGTTGGAGATACATCTGGCAACTCACTGCCTACCCGCCCTTCTGGCAACCAAGTAACCTATCGAGCAACCTATCGAGTAGTCAGTCGTTCAACGAGAGCCGTCGATCAAAGATGTCCGCTGCCTTTCTCTCTCTATACTCTGTGCACATTAATTAACTTTGTATTACTATTCACATTAAACACTATAATTTAACCTAAAATCCAACAGTTTTCCAATCAGATGAACGATAGTAGAGTTGCACCCCCACAATTTGAAAAAAATCGAATATCTTCCACAATTTTAAAGACAGATTGTTTGAACCTTTTAGGCACATGTTTTAATCGTCATTACTTATCGATCCACCATACACCGTTACCAGATCAGATGAACGATATTCGAATTATAAGCAAATCCAATTATTGCGCTGGAAGCACATAAAACCAACATATCCAAGATTAGTGACGTTACGATGGAAAACAAAAAAGTTTTTCTCACTAGAACTAGTTTTTTGACCGACTGTTTCTATGACAGCTATATGATATAGTTATCCGATCCGGCATATTAGTTGCGTGCACACGAGGAAAAACCGAGAACATTGGACTCAAGATGAGCACAATCGTTACCAAAAACAGTGTAAGAACGGGAAATCTCATATGTAGTAGAATGTTCTCACTTCAAGAACATTTTTTGGAGAACGCAAAAACTTGAATTGAGTTGTTTTTGTTCCGTTTTCAAGATCACTTTTTACTTATATGAGAACAAACAATACTCATTTTAAGTAATTTCGTTCTCACTTTGAGCAGATCAAGAGAGCTAAATTTCTCTCTCTCGCTCGCTCTCTGTTTTTCAACCCCGTATAGTTGCGAAATACCATAACCCAAAGCCAATGTGGCACGCGCTCACGGAATTGAAAGTCAAAAAGGCAATTATACTCCGATTGAGTTGAATTTTGATCATTTCAAGAACATTCTGAACATTTGTTCTCAAAAATTTTGAGAAAAATCTGTTACTGTTTTGAGTTGCCGGCAACTTAATTTCTGAACAGGTTTTTTCCCTCTGTGCAGTAAAAAGAAGACTCTGTGCAAAATTTCAGCTCGATAGCATTAAAACTGAGGGACTAGTTCGCGTAGATACAGACAGACGGACGGACGGAATTAAACTCATTTCGTCGTCAAGAATATATATAGTTTATGTGGTCGGAAATGAATTTGGCAAAATTAATATACACTTCTCAAGTGTATAACGAGAGCGTAAGTTGAAGTCGGCCCTGCTCGACTTCGATATATCCGTTACTCAGGGTAAGGCTTACTCTACAATAGCTCATCTGATCGGAAAATGATGTGTGGCGGATCGATAAGAAATGATGTTTAAAATATATGTCTAGAAGGTACGAACAATGTTTCTTCAAAATTGTGGGAGATATCAGGATTTTTTAAAATTGCAGGGGCGGCAACTCTTCTATCGTTCATCTGATCGGAAAATTATGTATGGCGGATCGATAAGTAATGATGTTTAAAATATATGTCTAGAAGGTTCGAACAATCTATTTTCTAAAATGGTGGAAGATATGAGGTGTTTTTCATATTGCGGGGGCGGGAGGGCGTGCCAAAAATTTGAAACAAACTTGATCTGCGTGCAGACAAAACAAGTCTACACTGAAAAAATGGTAGGTCTAGCTCTTATAGTCTCTGAGATCTAGGTGTTCATACAGACGGACGGACGGACAGACAGACATGTCTATATCGACTCGGCTATTGATGCTGATCAAGATTATATATATACTTTATGGGGACGGAAATGCTTCCTTCTGCCTGTTACATACATTTGCACGAACTTAGTATACCCTTTTTACTCTACGAGTAAACACTCAAAAAACCATGTTCAAAGGTAGAAGACGCCCTTAGCCGAGCCAAGTAAACTGATCGCCACTGCAAAAGGGTGAGATAGAGCAGCCGCTGAAGCCGTTTCCAAGAAAATTAACAAGCTTTGTTACCATCTTTCGCGTGCCGTATATCCATTTGGGTTCTGGCTTAGTTGAGGTACTTAAATAAATATCAATAAGAATTTTGATAGAAATGTCAGATTGGTTAAGTCATTTGCTCACTGAAGTGGTAAGCCTGTGCTCTACGTAATTACCCGCGTGTTCTATTGTACACAATCAGGTTCCATCCTGCTGAGTAATGCCAACGAATATCGATTCGAAGGGCACAAAACTTGGCCACAATTTGTGGCCATTGCTCAATCTGGCTGTCAAGTCAAATGAATGAAAATGCAATTTCTGCGTTTCATTTTCGTCTCAAAAGTGTGAGATGAGTGGCGCTTTATGCATATACAAGAGTATATCCATCTAATACGATGTGTGAAGCCGACATAAGTCATATGTGCAGGGTAAAAAAAAAGATGGTAAAAAGCCAGCAGGCAGGCAGCAGCAATGGGAAAACAGCTTATCCTTGAGATATAAACTGACATTTAAGCAACTCAGGCGTATGCATAGCACTCTCACGTACACACACACACATACACAGGCGCATAGAAAAGCTAACACAAACACAGGCAACCTTGCACAGCACCAAAAAGAATTTCCCCGTTTTCACCCCCTTTTGACAGTCAATTGCATTGACTAGAAAGAGAATTGTGCGGCTAGAAACACGACGCCTCATTTTGGATTGCAGTTTATTTGCATTTTTAATAGCCGTAAATTATGTGCTATACAGATTAGCGACGCTCTAAGGGAAATCAGCAACAAAGCGACTTTACACACACAAAAAAAAAAAAAAATGTTAAGCAATTAAATTAAATTGCATTTAGGTGGCAGACACGTGTTTTTATTGAAATTAAATTGTTTGTGTTAAATTTCACTGCAGCAAAATGGTTGACATTGACTAACGTGCGACGTGTTGACACACACCCACATACACACACACACACAAGTGTGCATTTTGTGGTTTTTTGTCCATGTGCAGGTGTGCCGCCGCCTCTCGGTGTGGCCGTGCCTGTCATGGCAGATATGAAGTATTTGTTCGCTGGGTTTGTTGGCATTTGCTTTTCCTCTTTTTTTTGTGTCTTGCCACATTTTGTTTTCTGTATGCAAACTGGAGGATATTAACACTTTGTCAAGCGGTTCGCCCAGTGCTTGAAAGCAATTTCCGAAGTTCGACAACACAATATCTGTCACGTAATGGATTGGGCAGGGATGCGACCGGGACTGGTTTGATTCGGTGGTTTACAGAGGCTTCAAACCACCGGAACGGCTTATACCTCGGTTTTTGAAGCAAACTGCTCTCTTACGCTCAAGTTGTCGAATGTCGGATCACGGATAAAGTAGGTGTCAGAATATTCCCAGATCGAAAAAGAATACGAACCAGCCATCCAAAAATATGACCTTGAAATTACGTTTTTATAAAGGTGAATAAGCTCTACAGGATATTAAGTAGAATATCCGGAAGCGAAGCATATGCAGATTGATGAGGTCGCAGAATAATTGCTGGAGATGAACGAAAGTACATGTTTTGAAATCGGTGGAACATGTCGAATGCAACTGTCCCGCGACAGCAACCAATATCTCGCTTTCATTAAGGGGTAATACGCAGTTGAAATAATTTTAAAAAATAGATTTAGATAAGGGTTTAATTAAACAAATTAAAGTAATAGGGGGGGGAAGAAAATAATTTATTATAGTATCTACATTTTAGTTTCTCATGATTCGTAGTTATTGTAAAAATATTGATATAGGAGCAGTCTCCTGTAGACGATTTACCGAACTTCCTACAAAAAATGGCGTTTGGCGGTGGATCAGGGGTATGTTTGCATTTTGGATTATCCCAATTCAAAAATCAAGTCGATTCTTATATTCTGGATTGGATGAATTCAAAAAACAGTGATGTGGTGGATAGATAGAAGAAATAGTCAAATATTTATCAAACGTAAACAAAAAATAATTAATTTTTGACATACATTTTCCAGAAATATTGTTAGAAAAATATGATCGAAAATCTTATTCCTCCGATTAATCCCTGAGAAATATATTTGAGAAGGTTGCGTGAAAGTTTCAGATCGATCGGTTAAGCCGTTTTTGAAATCTAGTGATAACCGACTTTAAAGTCACCGTTTTCAGAAAAATAACGCTGATCCGTTTTACTAGCAATAAGCAGTTTGGTTCGGTTTGGATCCCTAGTTTACAACTTCCAAAACTTAATAGCTACGCTAGTTTTGATAAAATATAGTTTCTTGAAGAGCTGTGCTATAAAAAAGGCGTCCTAAGAAAATTTGCGCATTTTTGTTTAATTTGCAGAAAAGGTTAAGTTGTTTACACATTATGACATTTTGTCACCCAATTTCCATGCTTTTATACCGTACCCAGGCCACTAAAATGATATAAAAATGCTAGTTGTAAATCAGCGTCTGCAAATTTTACTGGCCCCCAGGAAGTCAAGCCAGAACCCAAACCGGAACCGTTTACCGAAAAGAACCAATAAAGCTCAGAATCAGATCCGTAACCGTTATATTATATTATTTTACGAACCTGTATTTGAGAACCTTTATTTTTGAAACCGAAAAGAACCGAAACATTGTACAGTATTTTTTTTATATTTTAGACTTGTTGCATTAATCAGGGATTTTTTCAGCGTAAAACGCTTACAAAATTAAGAAAATGTACTTAACCTTCCTGTTAGGTTATCAAAAACTTACAGATGTAAGATTATGGGACCATTTGGTATATGCTAGCGGTGCGCGCGTGCGCGTTTTTTTCTTCACGTAACGCACGATTCACGCACACAATTTTTTGAGCGTTTTGCGTCATGCACGATTCATGCACGATTAAAGAAGGGATCACGAATTATTACGCACGATCAACCACCCCGAATTTTTGCGTGGAGGGACATTAATTCATTTATGTGTTTAATGGCTACACTGTACCCTTTGTATGGAGCTGCAGCGTCCAGCGTATTCACGAAATCAAAAGCAACTCAGTTGAAGGAATAATATTATTAATCAAATATAATAAAAACAAAATTTCGTGAATACTGCATGACTTGTATTCACGATGAATAAATTTAACGTAACCAACCGGAACCGAAAGTCTACGATTCACACGTTTAGATTCTCGTCACGCGCCCATCCCATCAAAATCGCATACTTGTTCTTTTTTAATTAACCGGATTTTTTTACACGAGGGCTATTTCTCGTTGGTAGTTTTGACTGCTTACAGTGTATTGATACTCCTTAAACATGATTCACTAAGCTTATCGATGTACATTTGTCAGCTCTTAAAGTTTATTATGCTTAATTACCTAATTATTGGTTGTATCTTTTGGATGTTCAATTTAAACATATTATACCGTAATACCGGTTTACCAAATAAAAAGATTCACCGAATATCAAAATAACAAACGCATACGCTACGCGACAAAAACAGAAGTGGATTCTCAGCAGCCTCCCAGCAAAATCAACTACTTTTCAAAACCGGATCCAGTTCACGATTTTATTGTGAACCTTATGATCACACATTATCGATGTAGCTAATGCCTAAGTTGATTTTTATTTTATTTTAGAATATTGTACAATGATAGACAAAGTGATTTTTAGTGAAACTGGGTTTTGAATTTTTACTTGTCACTTAAAAGAAAACTTATACTTTTTAAAATTAAATTTTAAGCACTTTCGCACGGGACATGTCGCATGGGACATATTTTTCCATTATAATAAATTATGTTATTTCAGTAACTCTTTTGAGAAAATTTTATATAAATAAGCGTAGTAAAAATATTTTTAAGTCAACAGAAGATTTCAATGTACATTTCTGACCTTTCGGCTATACATATATTGCATTGAAATGTGCACTGTCGTATAGACGCCGCCATATCTTGGAACCAAGAACAGATGGAGCTGAACTGAAGCCAGTTATGGAAACAGTGCAGATGATTTAATCAGCAAGATTGCTCCTCACAATTTTGGTAATTTTTTTGGCCTGTGTCATTTGTGAACCTAAACGTTGATACCACCCCTGGTTTATGTAAAACGAGACATTAATTAACGACAATTGGGTTAAGAACTATTGAACAAAGCTTTAACAGCCTCTTTAGACTCCCAAATAGTCTAATAAGAGTTGGATTATTTGCAGGTCGAATATTCTTAATTCATTTTTACTACACAAAATATTAAAATTGTCTGGTCTATTTAATCTCTGTACTTAAATCTGTACATTAGAGCGTAAATTTGGAAAATTAATTTAAATTCAATTTCTGTCATTACCAGAATTTTCACATTTCCCTCTCTAGTTGCCTTTCACTGGCTTATTCAATTAGTGTCCGTTCTCTGGGCTGTTGTTTAGACATCAATACGTATTATCTCGATGTGAGAAGTACATTAACATTTAATGCGGCATGTAAAATCATAGCTAAGCAATTTTTGATTGCTTATTTGATGGCTGCTCGGGAATATTTTGCTGGCTGCTTAGCGTGCAGAGTCAGCCACAGGGTCGTAATGAGCCAGATAAACTTGTTGCAGCGATAAAAAGCTATAAATTACCCATGAGTGTGTGGGTGTGTGTTGATGTGTGTTGGTGTGTGAGCAGTCTAATTAATAGCCGAACGGAAGGCAGGCCCCTAAATACAAGCAATTAAATTGCACTAAAAATGCGTGTGCGAGGCGAGAAAACTTTATCAAGGCAACAGCTGAGGATGCTGCGGCTGCTGCTGTTTCTGCCAAGTCAACTTTTTTTTTAGGCACCATTAAAATTACAAGTGTCGGAGCATTATTCACAACTTTTGCCAGTTTCTGCTGCCTGGGCCAAGGTCCTGCCGGCCAGTCCGTTGCCGAGTCAGCCGGGCCAATTGTGTAATGCATATTTGATTTGTATTTATTGTACGTTCTTTTGCTTTCGCAAATCGATTGTCATTTGAGTGCTGGCCCCGCGCTCCCCCCAACTCGTTGGACCGGAAAGCGCGAACAAATGTGGCGCCATTACCAACACCAAACTTAAAACAACACAACAACAATGGGAAAATACATAATGAAGAAAAAGTAAAACGATGGCAACGAATGGGTTTTATACTAATTTTAATAAAAAGTTTTAAAAAATTAAAAAAAAACGAGAGCGTAAGTTAAAGTCGGCCCTGCTCGACTTCGATTTACCCGTTACTCAGGATATCAACATGTCCAAATTGTGGGAGATATGAGTTTTTTTCCATTTGCGGGGGAGGAGCAACTCTACTATAGCTCATCTGATCAGGAAAGGATGTATGGCTGATCGATGGATAATAGATATTAAAATATATTTCAACAAGGTTCAAATAATCTATTTTCAAAATTGTGGGAGATACGAGGTATTTTTTAATTATTGCGGGGGTAACTTTTCTATCGTTCATTTGATCAGGAAACGATTTGGCGGATCGATAGGTAGTGATGATTAAAATATATGTCTAGAGGGTTCGAATAATCTATCTTCAAAATTCTGGGAGATATTAGGTATTTTCCAGAATTGTGTGGGTGGCATTTACTACCGTACATCTGATCGAGAATTGATGTACGGCGGATCGCTATGTATGAGGATTAAGATATATGTCTAGAAGGTTTGAACAGTCTATTATCAAAATTGTGGAAGATATGAGGTTTTTTTTCAAATTCGGGGGCGGCAACTTTTCTATCGTCCATCTGATCAGGAAATGATGTTATGGCTGATCGATAGGTAATAATTATTCCAAAATATATGTCTAACAAGGTTCAAATAATCTATTTTCAAAATTGTGGGAGATAAGAGGTATTTTTCAAATTGTGGGGGCGGCAACTCTTCTATCGTTCATCTGATCGAAAAATGATGAATGGCGGATCCGATAGGTAATAATGATTAAGATATATGTCTAAAAGGCTTGAACAGTCTATTTTCAAAATTGTGGGATATATGAGGTTTTTTCAAATTGCGGGGGCGGGGGGGGCGTGGCAAAAATTTGAAACAAACTTGATCTTGCAAAAATACAAATCTACACTGAAAATTTGGTAGCTCTAGCTCTCATAGTCTCTGAGATCTAGGTCCAGACAGACAGGACAGACGGACAGACAGACGGACAGACAGACGGACGGACGGACGGACAGACGGACATGTCTATATCGACTCGGCTAGTGATGCTGATCAAGAATATATATACTTTATGGGGTCGGAAATGCTTCCTTCTGCCTGTTACATACATTTGCACGAACTTAGTATACCCTTTTTACTCTACGAGTAACGGGTATAAAAAACTTGACTGCCCGTCAGTTACTGCTGTTTGTTATACTTAGTATTTTTATACTTACTCTAAGTTCATTAATTTTTATATTAGACAAAAAATATTCATAATTACACATGTACATAGCGCAGTATCACCCTTATGAATAGGGAATAATATCATAACCGCACCCGGAACCGATAACCAAAATAACCCGTTTAAAGACACGTACCGGTATCGAAACAGGAACCGATATAACATCTTTTTTGAGAACCGAAAACCGTTAACCGTTATAATAGGAGCCGAAAAAACCGGAACCATACCGAAACGCTAATACCGATACTTTTTCGGCTTCCAGTTGAAATATTCAACTGGTAAAATAGGTATATATACACTGAGAAGAAAGTCTTACATTTCAGAAATTCGCCCTTGTTGATATACAAGATATAGAAAACAATTTCTAAAAAGTTTTAAAACTTTTCTTTGCTAAATATAAGCCCTCTTACTAAATGTCAAAGATTTCCAAGTCTTAGAAAAATCATTTCTTAAAAATAGAAATGTTTTAAAAATTATAATATAAATTTTAGAAATGTATCTGGATTTTATTCAAATTTCGGTTCCCAAAAAAATTTGGTTTTATATGATAACGTTTGTTTTTTGCATCTTATCTTATTTGTTCGTGTTTGTTTACTCATTTTTGAATATGATTCTCTCAAATGGCCGCCTCTGGCGTTTGGCGTTTGTGCCCTTTTGGCTTTTCCATCGTTTCGACATTTCGGCCGTGCGGCTTTTCTCCGATGTTGTCCTTGAGCTTCTACGGTCCTTGTGTTAACGTAAACCTTTGACTTCAAATTCCCCCAAAGAAGGCGGGTAAATCGGGCGACGCGGTTCTTTCGACAAACGGCCCGGAAACAATTTCCGAAAATCGAGTGTTATGCGACTTGTGTGGGTGGAGCGCCGTCTTGTTGAAACCAGAACTGCCTCATACGCTTTCGACGAATATTGGCATCCAAAATTTCATCATGTCGCGATAACGCTCCGTTGATGGTAACAGCATGGCCATTTTCATTTTAGAAAAACGGTCCATGACCGTTTTCGCACTACGCCGCACCAAACTGTGACTTTTCGTCAAGAGGCCTTCTGAATCTCCTGAGGATTTTCAGTGGCGTAATCGGCAATTTTGCTTATTTACGGTCCCATTCAATGTGAAATGGGCTTCATCGGACAGATATTTTGTTCCAAAATTGCTCGTCATCTTCTTCGATGACTCTTTGGGCCCATTCCAATCGACGAGGCTTGTCCGCGGCAACAATCTTTGCGTCAATTTTTTCGGACAAAGCACAACGCGAATAATCCGTTGTGTGGACCGAGCCATGCCCAACTGCTGGAACGGCGTTTTTGGGATGTTCTTGGGGACCTCTCAACACTGGCTCGTACGGCAGCGATATTCTCGGCCGATCGCCTTGGTCGACTTTTATTTGGCCTCTCGTTGAAGACTCAGTCGAAAATTTTTTTAACGCTTAATGGTGTTCTTGAAGGCGCACTTTTCACATTTTTAATTTTTAAAAGCACGTTGGTTTTCACAATTGACTTGTTCTGTTGAATGTAAATTTCAACTATTTCGAGCGCTCGCGTGGCGTGTATTGTTCCATGGTAAAATTTGGCGGGCGGCTTCAAACGCGGTATGTCATTAAGCGATCTGACATCTCTGTCAAAAGTTATGGCGTTGCCAGATGGGTCCGTCGAATATGGGCAACCCTGTACCTAATATTTGAGTATTTTACCAGGCTTTTATAAGCTATTTTGGATCGTAGTTAAATGGAATGGGTTCAAATCTATCCAAATCAATAAAGATTTCTATTTTTGGCAAAGATACGGCAGATTTTAGGGCGACATAAGAATAGAGAATTCCGTATTTATAGGTTGTAGGGATACCACTGAAAGCCTGGACAGAACGTTTAACGAAATTGTTCGTCCAAAGATAAAAAAAGGCTCGCTATATTTTAAAAAAACGTTTTTTATGTGGGATATTCTTAAAACCCATTTGTAGTTTTATTACATCCATTATTTTTTGGATATCTTGGAAAAATTCAAATTTTTGAATATTATAAAAAATTATACTGGTACCGGTATACCGAAATGAAAATCTGGGTACCGTATCGATACCGAAGCCGAAATAAACTGAAAACCGAAATTGAACCTTTAACCGAAAATCTCATTTTGGTACGTACCGGAACCGGTACCAGAACCGATATTCGCTTATAACTCCATTATAGTTCAACAGATTGTTCCAAACTATTATATTAAAGTTCCATAGAGTCTGAAAATATGTAAGAGATATAAGTTTTTCTTAATTTAAGCGGAGGGCAGGGGCGCAGAAAAATTTAAAAATACTGATATTTATTTTATGATAATACCCAACTATGAATACATACACACTGGTACGTCCCACTATTTTCAAAAGATATATATCCAGTTACCTACAACTAATTAATAGTTATTCACTGTCGAATTTCTAATCGAATTGTCCAGTAGACACACACACACTGTCAGAAAAATCAAAAATACAAATACAAAAAATATGAATACATTTGGTATTTTTGTTTATTTATAAATTGAAAGTTATCACCCTATTAGAATATTTGATCATTTGTGCAATTGGCGCCATATGTCAATTTTGTCTTTACATTTGTGAGGTAATCAGATGCTGAATACACGTCGATAAGCTAATAAACGCTTTTCTCTTCTGAAACGTGGAATATATGTTAATGAATCCATTATTGTGGTGCACTGCCGATTTCACCGCATCAGACTTATTTTTAAGGGGTTTAAAACGCTCAAAGCAAATTCGACAAGAGAACAAGCACCTAGCACTGGAAGTTGTGAAAAAAGTGATAGGTAATGCTATAAAAAAACTAATATATACGATAGCAAACAAAAAAGTTTTTCTCACTAGAATTCTATGACAGCTATATGATATAGTTATCCGATCCGGCCGGTTCCAATAAAAAGTAAAAAGAAGACTCTGTGCAAAATTTCAGCTCGATCGCTTTAAAACTGATTAAACAGACGGACAGGACGGACGGACAGACGGAATTGAACTCAGCTCGTCGTTCTGATCAAGAATATATATAGTTTATGGGGTCGGAAATGAATATTTCTATGCGTTACAAACTTCTGGGCAAAGTTAATATACACTTTGCAAGTGTATAAAAATGGAATAATCTAGATGATTAAGAACGGAAAGAAACCGGAGGACCCAAGCCAAAGCTGAGTAAAAGAGATCAGCGCCGATTAGTGAGCTCTGCAAGCAATTTGTTGCAGTGCGCTAATCAGTTAGCTGCCCAATGTGGCTTACAGGAGTCACGCTGGAGGGTTGCACGTGTTTAAAAGAATTCCAAATAAATAAAGGTCCAGCAGACAGCTATAAAGTCGGCCGAGTTGAATTTGCCCGAATTTATTATAATTTATTTAATATAAAAGCAATAAAAAAATTAATTTAGATTTTTGTAAGTCATTTTTGCGGATGTGAAAAATAAATTTGGATGATCCTGACGGCATTACCCACTACTGAAGGGAATTGAGGAAAGATCCCCTTTATTTCTCAAAGAGAAATAGTGGTGGAGATTATTTGATGGTTTGTGGTGCTCACAGAGAGTCTGAATACTTGGAGCTGGCATTTCCAAGCAATTACATGAACTGTACTGAGTACAAGGAGATCCTAAACATGAATCTTAAAAATTGAAAATAAAAATTGATTTTAAATATCTTTAGCACCAAGCGGTGCAACATAAAAGTTTTAATATATACAAGACCGAAATTAATGTATATTCTTCTAAGCCAATCGATACAAATAAGAATATAATGAAATTTTGGAAAGACAAAAATATAATACATCTCGGCAGTTTCAGTAGAAGGGCCCTTAAGTTCGTTCGGTCAGACTTGAGTTGCAATTTATTGTCGGAATCAATTAAAAAATTGTTAATGTAATTGAATTTTACAACTCGATGTCTTATTTTTCTTATTACCGATTTACAATTTTGTGAACATATTAAAGAGGAATTAAATCGAAATAATTTTGGCGATGCTTAATATTGATCCTTAAAGGACAATTGATATATTTGATTGAATTGAAAAAATAGCTCTAGTTCAATTTTTAAAATAAAAATTGACAAATAAGATTTATGTCGCAATTTATATTATAAAAAAAAAAAAAATGAAAATTAATAATTATTTTGTAATTAATTTGTTCGTGTTAAAAATAAGAGTTATTAATTTATTGAAAAATAAAAATCAATAAATAATTCTTATTTTGTTATTTTTAAATTAAAAATAATAATAATTATGATCCCTAGATTTTTTGTTCTAAATTTGTAATGGGAATTGTTTGTAGTTGATGTATGGCGTACGTCAGTGGCCAAGCGACACCAAGCCGAAGCTTGTTAGCGTAACCCAGAA
The DNA here is from genome assembly GCA_018904225.1 of Lordiphosa mommai. Lineage (NCBI taxonomy): Eukaryota > Metazoa > Arthropoda > Insecta > Diptera > Drosophilidae > Lordiphosa > Lordiphosa mommai. The sequence continues at coordinate 38,175 of JAEIFT010000578.1, forward strand.
TTAAAATGTGCATTTGAAATTAAATTAAATAATATTTATTTAGTTATTATCAAAAAAAGTGTCGATTTCCAATCACAAATTGAATTGATTAAATAGAAGCGTAAGGGTTGAAAGGAAAGAGTTACCACTACAATGATACACGCATACACGGTCGTAGACATGATTTCTCACACGCAATGGTCCGCTAATGGGCAGCAGGACACTTAGTTCTTGTAGAGCCACATTTAACTGTTATCAGTAATCTAGAAATCGTTTGATTCGGTTGACCGTTGGCGGTTCTATTTTTAGTTCTTATTAAATTTTTTCTATTTTTTTCGTATATGTCAGTATTTTAAGTTATTGATTTTCGTATTTTCAGGTAACATTTGGCATTTGGAGTTTTTTTTTATTAATGTTCTCTTTGATTTTTTTTCCTTCGGATTTTTAGTAAGTATTTTTTTTTGTTTTGGTAACGTAGCGATATTAAACTTGGTACATACCTAAAGACAAATTGTAGGTTCATTGGCTTGTAAGGTTAAGGCTTTTACCTTACCTAGGTATTTGAAAATTCATTAGAATCCAAATCTGGTTTAAAATCGCAACCATTTTTGGGAAAGTGAAAATGTTGAAATTTAAGACTCCTCTTGACTAAACTATCCATAAAAGACACTGCCCCAACAAATGGGTATATTAAAATACATTGCGTTTGCTTCTTTTCGGCTGACCTTTTCCAAATGCGTATACGCAATATTTTATTTTATTTATTTTGTTGTTTTTGTATCAATTGTGTATACGTTTTTTTTTGTGTAAGACATGGCCAGCTGGCAAATTAAACGGGAAAAATTAACCGGAAAAAGTTAGGCATTAAATTGTTTTTCTTTTTATTGTTGTTGCTTTTGCTGCTGCTGCCCCTGCTGCAGGTGCTGCCGCCCCATTCATAAAAGCCAAAGAGTCGGAAAAAAGAAAATACCAAATGAAAACATCGCCACAATGTGTAAATATTTAGTTCAAATCGCCTGTTTATATCAACGCATGATTTTGCAGGGAGGGAGGATGGCGGGTAAATCACAGCCAGCAGTTTGATGTGACTGTGAAAGGTCTATAAATACGGCATGGAGCTAGGTAAACAAACAAAATCGGCGACGCTTTATGCATTCCGGGGATAAGTCAGGTGACCAGTAGCTGCACTGTTTTCAGTCCTGTTATTTCCATTAATTGGGTTATGCTTGGAGAACAAGTTCAAGGCTCAGATAGACACAGGAAGACACGTGTTGAAGTCGTTGTGCCACTCATCGATAAGCAAAAGATGTTGTCAAGCTGCACATGAGCCGAAACAAAAGCCCGAACAGAGACAAAGACAGCTCAGCTGTAACTGTAACAACTGTGAAATACTCATATAAAGATATATGTGGGTATGTGTGTTTGTGTTGTGTGTCATAAAACTGTCAACCTGCATTTCAGGCGGCTCATCGGGACAAAAAGACAAAACGGTACCATGGGCTGCATTTTAAATATTTCCTTTAGAATTTAAATATAATTTGATTTGTCTTTAATTCTCCGCCTGGAGAAAGAACTTTAGTTTGGGGGTGTTGGTAGATTTCTGACCAATTGTTATCTTCTTAATCTTTGGTTAAGTAATGACTTTTAGATTCTATTTGATTCAATTCAGTAACATCGTTTCACAAACAAATCGAAATAAGTTTCTAAATTTTAAAGGCTTGAACCAGAAAAATTTTTTACTTGTAGGATACATTCTCTTCTTATTTTCAGACTGTATTGGGGTTGACTAAAGAACAATTTGTTCTCAAATTCAAGAAAATTGGGATTGATTTAAGATTTTTCTTAAAGATCATAAAATAGTCCGAAATGTATTTAACAGTCTAAAATCAAGTATTTTGGCACTGCACAAATCGTACTTCAAATGAGAATTTTGTATATAAATCAAGTATTTTCTAACTTACCGTTCTATTGGTTTGATTACTTGATTAAAGTACAAATTATTTTACTTTTTTCTGATTTTATATATTTTGCCATAGTATAAATCGTGATTGAAATAAGAATTTTGTAATTAAATCAAGTATTTTTTATCTGCCTTCAGTATAAAACACTTAATTTTATTTTAGATTTAAAGATCATAAAAATGTCCGAAATGTACGTTATATGTACCAAAACGGTCTAAAATTAAGTATTTTGCCATACCACAAATCGTTCTTGATATAAGATTTTTATACTTGCATCAAGTATTTTCTAATTTACCGTTCAATTGATTTGTTACTTGATTTAAGTACAAAATATTTTGCTTTTTTCTGAATTTAAGATTACAAAACGGTCTTAAATTAAGTATTCTGCCATAGCTAAATCGCACTTATTGTACTTTTTTTCTACACCGTCATTGATTTTACTAATTTGACTTTTTTTAAGTCTTTTCCAAAACGTTCTTATAATATAATTGTCTTTAATTTTTTTGTTTTTTTATCGCTTGTCAAAATTTTCTTTTATTTCGTCTAAAACGACTTTTGTAAAACGGACAAATCAAGTATTTTGTCATACCACAAATCGTACTTGGTATAAGATTTTTATATTTGAATAAAGTATTTTAAAACTTATCGTTGTATTAATTTGATAACTTGATTTAAGTATAAAATAAATGACTTTTTTTTGATTTTAAGATCTTAAAATGTTCGCAAATGTATCACAAAACGTTCTTAAATTAAATATTTCGCCATAGCATAAATGAAATGAGAATTTTGTAACTAAATCAAGTATTTTTATCTGACTTAAGTACGAAATACTTGATTTTATTCATAATTTAAAAATCATAAATTTATCCGAAACAAACTTTATATCGGTCTCAAATTATGTATTTTTCATACCACAAATTGTGCTTGATATAAGATTTTTATACTTGAATCAAGTATTTTGGAACTTATAGTTCTATTGACTTAATAACTTAATTAAAGTACATAACACTTGATATATGTAACAAGTTTATCCTTTCTATTTATAAATTTGCTTCCATAGTGTTCTGAAACTGTCTCTGTCTCTCTGGTTTGGTTTGGTTTACATTGCATGACATGGCCAACTGCTGTCGGACCCTTGGACCAGGCGACAGACGATTCTTCACAGACAGTTTTCACTAATTATCTGACACGCTGGCCGGGGCCGTGTGGGGCAGTAGTATAGGACTTTTTTGCTCTACAGCTCGTTGCGGCCAAGGACTCATTTGAATGTGTGCTGCGTTGTACAAGCCTTCTTTCTCTCTCTCACACACACACACACACTAACTTTATATGGCGCATCTCAGAACTCTAATTTCAAAGGTCGTTCCAGTGCACAGGGCAAAAAAAAACACACACACTCACACACACACACACGCACACAGTTTCCTTCTGGCTTTCACTGTTTTGGTTGCGCTGGGCTCTGGTTCGGTTTCGGTTTCGGTGTCATGTGTTTTAAGCCATCCATGTCCATGTTTTATTTGGCGCTTGCTCTTTTGTTGATTTTGTTTCTTTTTCGCGCTGCATTTGCTGGCTGTGTGAAGGACGGCATCAACTGCGAAAGAGGCGTCAATAATTGAATAGCCCGCTGAGAGCGTTGGCATAAAGTTGATTAAATTTAAGCGCAACTCACGGCTTCAACACCAAACTTCAACGTCTGGGCAGGCACAATTTGCATTTACTATGCCATGCTCTGGATTTGAGCCGGTAATTGCCTTGCGAAATTATTAACAATTATTTGGCCAGGCGGGTAAAGTAGTTTGGCACACACTGCGTATGTGTAATAACACGTATACGGCAATGGGTATTGTAATTCGTTTGCCAAATGGGAAAAAAAATTTAGCTCATAGAGAGAAACTAGGACCACAGTTGAATTAAAAACAGCTGAATTTAAAGACGAGTGTATTTTAAATAAGACTTATCTCCTGTAAAATCGTTTGTACGGCAGCTAATCGATGTCATCGGATGTTTTGTTCAAACTACGTACAGATAATTTTATTAATTATTATAACTAGAACTATATTTTTCATCGATCGTTCCTAAGTCAGCTTTATGCTATAATCATCTGATCCGATGGTTTCGTCAAAAAAAAACAGCCTATTTGTATTTCAAGACTTTCTGTAAAGTTTAATCAAGATATCTTTAAAAATGCGCGAGTAAATAGGCTTAATCGACTTAGCTCGACATGCTGATCAAGAATAAATATGGGGCATTCTTTCTCAAACGTCCCAGTCAAAAAATGAAAATTTTTGGATTGGCTTCATATTTTTTTGGTGAATTGTTATCCTATATGAAGGTAATAAATTCCCAAAATATTAACTCATTAAAAAAAAAATTGTAGAAATTAGGGAGGGTGGAAGTTTTGACATTTTAAGTGACATTGGTATTTTTAAAATCGTATAACTATGACAAAACTTTATCGATTTGAAATTGTGAATATGTCATTTTAAAGCATTTTAAACTTTTTTGAAAATAATAACAAAAATAAAAAAAAATTTAAATTCACCCCCCTATTTTCCAAAATTAACCGTTATTTTTCAATTTTGTCCCAAATGGGTATTTTAAAAAAAATTTTATTTTTTTGAAAAGCTAATACCGGAGTTAGTTAGTTCAAAAAATTAACTATAGTTAAAAAAAGAACTATAGTTCATAAAAATGAACTATAGTTCAAAAAATGAACTATAGTTCAAAAAATGAACTATAATTCAACAATGAACTATAGCTCGAGAGTGAATAGTTCATCAAAAAATGAACTAATGAACTAGGTCATTGAAATGAACTAGATTCTCCAACTCTAATGCGCATCATTGTCGAAGATGCGAAAAAATGATGCAGGTGTTTAGACCGCAGCCGCATCATTGAAACAGCTGTTCGCCATGCCAAACGTAAACAAACCGAATTAGTAAGAAGAAGAGAACAAATGTAATTTATTGAAATAGAGACAATTATGAGCGATAACATTTTAAATGTGGCACGCGGTGTATTTGGCAACGGCACTGCGTTCACCAAAATGAAAATAGAGCTTGTTTATGCGGGTCATTTATTTTTTTAAACTACGCGGTCCAATTATGTTGTTGTTGCTTATCGAAATTCGATGGCAGAATCAGCTGCTCGCTATCGACGCTGTGAAACAATACTCGATACTCCTCAATATACGGTCACTCTTTCCGCATCATTGCCGCATCATTAAACATGCGGCTCCACAGACTAGAGATATCTAGACTGAACCATAAACGAACTAACCTAGACTGCTCGTTTGCTCAGTCCCTCTTCTCTGCCAGCACAGGCAGAATTTCTCTCTCTTTGAACGGTATGAGTTCGACTTGAACGGTACGTGTATGATGTGGGCCTACTAATTTGTACTGAAAATTAAGGCAACAGCTGTTCGCAACCTCAGTTCGACGCAGTTTTTTATGTCAAACCATCGAACCTCAGCGTTTTTCTCTCTCACACCATCGAACGACAGCGTTTTTCTCTCTCAAACAATCGAACGTCAGCGTCGCAACCAAAAAAGCAGCGCAAACGTTCAGTCTAGATATCTCTAGTCTGTGACTGAACCACAGACTAGAGATATCTAGACCACATCATATATCTAGACCATATCAAAAACGCTGAGGTTCGATGGTTTGACATAAAAAACTGCGTCGAACTGAGGTTGCGAACAGCTGTTGCCTTAATTTTCAGTACAAATTAGTAGGCCCACATCATACACGTACCGTTCAAGTCGAACTCATACCGTTCAAAGAGAGAGAAATTCTGCCTGTGCTGGCAGAGAAGAGGGACTGAGCAAACGAGCAGTCTAGGTTAGTTCGTTTATGCCACAGGTTTCTTATGGGAAACAATTCCGCACCTTCCGTTTAACGGAAAATTTCAATGATGCGGCCGGTCTAAACAGCGTATAAGGTTATTTCCTATAAAATGTGTAAATATGATAGTGGGACAACAATAACTTTAGGAAATATTGAATTAATAATAATAATTAAAAAAAAAGGTGTGAGTGTAGTTAACACTCACGAGGCTTTGATGTGAAACATGTTTATTGAAATAGTTTATATATACCGTGGGATACGCCACGGCTGGCTTGGAAAACAGAGTTGGAAGCAGTATCCCAGATCCCTGACCCCAGATACCAGACGCCCGATCCCTGAGCCCCCATACGAAATCCCAGATACCAGATCCCTGATCTCTGGTCCCAGATCCCTGATCCCCCATCCCTAATCCCAGTTGCCCCATCCCTGGTCCCTGATCCCAGATCCCTGAACCCAAATCCCTGATCCCACATCTCTGATCCCTAATCCCAGACCCCCGATCCCAGACCCCCGATCCCAGACCCCCGATCCCAGACCCCCGATACCAGATCCGTGAGCCCAGATCCCTGATCCCCCATCCCAAGTCCCTAATCCCACATCCCAAATCCTTGATCCCAGATCCCTGATCCCTGATCCCCCATCCCAAATCCCGGTTGCCCCATCTCTGGTCCCAGATCCCTGATTCCTGGTCCCAGATCCCTGATCCCAGATCCCTGATCCCAGATCCCTGATCCCAAATCCCTGATCCCACATCTCTGATCCCTAATCCCTAATCCCAGACCCCCGATCCCAGATCCGGTAGCCCAGATCCCCCATCCCTGATCCTAGACCCCTGATCCCCCATCCTGAATCCCAGATCCCTCATCCCTATTCCTTGATCCCTGATCCCAGATCCCTGATCCCCCATCCCAAATCCCAGTTGCCCCATCGCTGGTTTCTGATCCCTGGTCCCAGATCCCTGGTCCCAGATCCCTGATCCCAAGTCCCTGATCCCACATCTCTGATCCCTAATCCCAGACCCCCGATCCCAGATCCGTGAGCCCAGATCACCCATCCCTGATCCCAGACCCCTGATCCCCCATTCCAAATCCCTAATCCCAGATCCCTGATCCCAGATCCGTGAGCCCAGATCCCTGATCCCAGACCCCTGATCCCCCATTCCAAATCCCTAATCCCAGATCCCTCATCCCAAATTTCTGATCCAAGATCCCAGATCCCTGATCCCAGATTCCTCTTCTGTGCTAAACTACTACTACTACCAAATTTAATTGAAATGGCACAGTTGGCCAGGCGATTGCTTGCGCTCCAACATTGCTTTTCCAGATTGGTAAAATGGCCATGGTCAAGTGTCCATTGACAAATGGCCATGGTCAAGTAGCCATGGGCAAGTAGCCTCGGTTGGCCAGGCCATTGCTTGGTGTATACCAGTGAACAATATGCAATATGCGTTACGCGTTATGCGTTATTTCCAAATTGAATTTTACCCCTACTATAAAATGATTTTATTAAAATCATCGTACCGAAATTAAAGATGTTTCACATCAAAAATAAACGTTACCGATTTTAAATTGTGAATATGTAATTTTAAAGCATTTTTCATGTACTTTTTGAAAATAATAACAAAAAAAAAAAAAAATTAAAATGCACCCCTATTTTTCAAAATTAACCGTTATTTTGAAATTTTGACCCAAATGGGTATTTTTAAATAAAAATAAATTTTTCCACAATTATGTAAAAGCATATAAAACTAATATATTCCATGATTGGTGACGCTACGATGTAAAACAAAAAAGTTTTTCTCACTAGAACAAGTTTTCGGACCGATCGTTCCTATGGCAGCTATATGATATAGTCATACGATCCGGCCGATTCCGACAAATGTGCAGCCTATGTGTATTTAAAGACTTTTTGCAAAGTTTGGTCAAGATAGCTTTAAAACTGAGGGAGGAGATAGCATAGAAACAGACGGACGGACAGACGGACATGGCTATATAGACTCAGCTCGTCATGCTGATCAACAATATATATAGTTTATGGGGTCGGAGATGCTTCCTTCTATGCGTTACAAACATCGTGACAATTTTAATATACCCTCTGCAAGGGTATAATTACTTTTTTTTAAAACTAAGGTTATTTCCTATAAAATGTGTAAATATGATAGTGGGACAACCCCATATAACATGGGTATGGCATGTTGCGCCATCTTGTAGGAACCAATAGTCGCCCATGTCATGCTCGTCCAAGTCATCTGCCACAAAATCGCGTAACATGGCCCGATATCGGTCGCCATTGACTGTTACCGTGGCGCCGTTATCGTCTTCGAAGAAGTACGGGCCGATGACTCTTTCAGCACAAACACCGCACCAAACAGTGACTTTGGGGAAATGCAGTGCCCCAAAAGCACGAATAGTCCTCGTAGTAGGCGCATTCTGGCCGCGATACTTCGCTCTGAACGCGCTTTGAGTCAGCGTTACAGAGGAGTTTTTTTGAAAATAAATTTTTACAATTTCAGCACGTTGTTGCGGTGTAAAGTGGTTCATGGTTAAAATTGTACTAAAGTGACGTTTCCAAAACATAAACAAACACCGGGTTGTCAAGTTATTGAAATAAAAACACCCTGTATTTTTATTTATTGCATTTCGAAGTTTTCACCTTCTGATAGGATTAAAGGATGCCATATCTCGAAATCTGTTTAAAATTTCGCTTTAATCATTAAAGTTTAATGTCTTTTAACTCCTCATTTAAATTTTTATATCTATATATTTAAAGCTTTTTATTGCTATAAATACATTTTTAAATTCCTTCTAAATTTTAATTTTGGAATCAAACACATTTTTTGTGTATTAATATTTTTTGCAATTGAAATTTAAAAAAAACAGCCTTAAACATGATTTGAACCTAAGCCTATATTTACCAACTATCTGAACCCCATTAATTTATGAAAATTTTGTTGCAGAGCTGTAAATTCAAATTAAAATTAATTACTTTTACGATTTTTAGTTATTTAAAAATTTAAATACAATTTAAATTAAGATGTTTTTAAATTTAAAAATTTTTTTTAATTTTTGTTATTTTTTGTTTTTAAATTTCACCACATTGAATTTTTAATTACTAAAAAATTAAATATTTTGCACGATTATTGAAAATTGTTTTGGTGTTGGGTTTTTTAAAAAGTAAATGTTTGTTGTGGTGGTGTTTTTATAAAAAAAAAAAAAATTGTTTTGGTGGGTTCATCTTAAAGCTCTGGTTTGCCGATTGTACATACTTGATATTGTCTGGTTTGAGTAAAAAATTTTAGACTTCAGTTCAGTATGCGACGGTCTAAATGGCAATCACCATTGTCTTTTTTAACAACCACAAAAAAAAGAAGAGTGAATATGTTGGGCAATAAGATCATTAGTTTTACGAAAGAACTTTATTGTGATTTGAGCACTGCAAGCATTTTTTTGCGCTTCCCCTGGTCTACTATAATTTAAATTCAATTTGAAAAAAAAAACGTAAAATCCGATGTCTAATAATGACTTTAACTTATGGTTAAGAATAAAATTTTTGAAATGTTTTGGACAATTGGTTTTGTTTTATACGTGGGTTAGTTTATATGTAAGTATTGTAGCCCCAAAAATTATAAAATTTTTACTCAAAATATGCAAAAGTATTTTTTTTGTATTTTTTGATATTTGATTAAGCAAAGTTCTTTTCCTGTTCCAATTTGGAGTAGCTTGAATCTAATTTGAAATGCAAATATTTAACCTTACTGTTTAAGTTTTGCGACATATTTATGTGCTTGCTTTTACTTTGAAATTCTATGGGATTCTCAGATATGCCCCACCAAGTGCCAAGTAGGGCTCTAATTAAGCATTGTTAATGCTTGCCATTGACACTTGAAACAAAAATTTGGTGCAGTTTCCGGGCATACCCAAATATACAATCAAATAAATTTAATGAAAAAACTGTCAACCGTTTGGCCCACCCATCCTCCCACACGGATGGAGGTAGGGGAACAGCAACAAGCATTTAGCATTAGCATTACATGGCCATAACATTTAACTAGCAGTGGCTGCTGCTGCGCAACTTTCTCACTCTTGCTCTCCCGTTTTACACGAAATCTCTGGTTTCTGCACAACTGTTGAGCTCTCACTCACTGGCTACTGCCTCAGTCAACAGCTGTTGCAGCTGTTAACTTTTATTTACATTTACAGCAGCAACAGTTATAATTTTTGCCTGGCTTCTCTTTATGTCCTCGAATGATTTATTTTTGGCTTGGTAGCGGCAGCGGCCCTGGTCGGGCTTCAAGTTAAGGCATGTGGTTTTTGTTTGGATTTATGCGTGTGTTTGTATGTGTGTCCCTAGATTGTTTGCACGCTTGGCTTGCTGGATATTGTGTGTGTTTTGGGAGCCACGATAAGATGCTTAGGCGGCAGGCAGTGCACTAGGAAAAAGAGAAAATGTTAAATCGCTTGCCTACTTTTAGGCGTCTGCTACTTAGTTAGCTTGTCGCACAGTGCAGCTGCGTGGCTAAGGCAAAGGTAACCAGTTGGTAATGCGGTTAACTGAAATTTATGCATACAGGCGTAACTTTTTCTATTACTCAGCCATATCGTTTAATTAGCCACTGCCACACGGCATTTAAAATATACCTGGGATCTGGGTCTAGGACCGGCCATGCCTTGGGCATGTTACATTTTTGCATTTAATCATTTTGCCTATTGTTGTGACCCTTTTGTGTGCACCATTTGCATCTCAACTGTCGCCGACATGCATGAACATGCCACAGCCAACTGCGATTGCGGAAATGAAAACAATATTCATTTCCATTGTGTCTGTGTGTGTGTTTTTTATTTGATGAAGGGACAGCAGAAACAGACGTAAAAAGCGCAACGGCCATGTGGGAGACCTGTCGCTGGCACTCACCCAAACCCAATGGCCCAGGGCTCAAAGAACGCCGAGCAGTTTCGAATCCCACGCCAACTCAATTTTTCAGTGCTGACAGCTTGGCCTTACGTTTTTGGAATTGTCTCGTGTTTTTCCCGCGGCTGTAAAAGCGACCATTAGTTTTGCCCTTTTTGGAATAACTAAATTTGTGAAACAGAATTAAGCATGCTGAGCCTAAGTGACGGCAAATTGCTGTGGTTATTAAGCAGTATATGCGTTAGTTAGTTTTTTTTTTATCAATGTAAGGAAACTTCCCGTTCATGAAATAACTGGGAATATGGTCTTCTTAAGGGAAAAGGTTGACTTTATAGATTTATTCTGATGAATTTTGGAAAATTAAACTAAATGTGAAATACAACAAAAAATATTACAACTTGAATGTTCAACTTTGTTTGAATTTAATTGAACACCCATTGAATCGCATCTGAACACGCTGCTCCGTCGCACACGCTTGATGCTGAATTTTAAAGGCGCTACAGACTTTTTTTTGAATTGGATAAAAAAGCTCTTTTTCACGCTCTCTCTAATTTATAAATATGTGATCTGAAACCGAATAGAAGTAAGAACCAGGGACGACGAAATATAATAGTTATTTTCATAAAACTCTTATAGAAAAAATACAATGATGCTCATTTGGTAAAATTAAACGAAATTCACCAAAACGTGTGTTTTCTTTTCCGCTATCGATATCCACAATAAAAGTTAATTTTTATTTTTTATTATAATAAGATATTTATTTTTAAATATTTTTATTAATTCACATTAAAAAACTTTATAAAAAATTATTTAATAAATAATTTAATAAATTTTTAAAATTACTGGAATAATTAAACATGATGTAATCACAGTTTTTTCAAGACTCTTATTAAAAAGGTAATTAATAATAGTTACTAAAGACTTTTATTTTATTACTCAGAACATAATAATTATAAAAGACTTTTATTTTAGTACTTAGAAAAAAGAGCCATCGAAAGACTTTTTATTATAAAATTCAGTAAATAAAACTCATTAAGGGACTTTTATTATAAAATAAGGCGGTTTGCTTTCTGCTTAAATGATCCATTCATATCATTAACTGCGATAAATAAAGAAGACTTTGTGATTAAAAATATAAGTCACTGACTGAGTTTTATTTACTGAGTTAAATAATAATAGTCTTTTGATAACTCTTTTTTTTTTTAAGTACAATAAATAAAAGTCTTTAACAATTGTTATTCTGAGTAATTAAACAAAATCTTTAATAACTTTTTAATTAAAGTGATTTTTAAGCACTCGACAGGCTTTTTAGAATCAAAAGATTTAATTTATCTTAGCTTCTTAAAATACCTGAATGCCCCACGCTCATATCTAAAACTTAAAAGCACTCAATCTAAGTGAAAGCAGATAAGCTCGGCCCAAGGTGTATCTGTTACAGGTGTGGCGAACATTTAAAAGCTTTCATTTTACAGCTTCCATATTGCCAGTTTACTATGCATGGAAACGTTGGAAGTCTCACTCTTGCGCATTAAACAAAAAGCTTCGAGCTTACAAATTTTATTGTTCGCCTCACCTATATATAATAGATACATCTTGATCGGCCCTACATCTTTGGGCTAATAATTATAATGGTTCCTCAGGCTGGTCAGAAATATTTTAAAATATTTTGGACGTCGAAAGATGATTTTAAAATTACTAAAATAAAAAATGTACAAGGAAAATTCTGAAAGTTCAAACATAGAACATTCGGTATTATTTCTGAAAATATAATAAAGGAGCTATTATAGAAGGGTTCATAAGATTTGAAACTTTATTAGGGGACAGTGAATCTCTTTCCATATTATAACATTTTCAACACTTTGCCTTGTCAACACTGAGGCCCACCTGCTTCCCCACTTGTAAGCACACACACACACACACAAACACATGTGTGTGCAACAAGTAGGAAGCTGCCTGCTTTTATGAATAATGGATGGGTGGAGGCGCGAATCTGTAACATAAAAGTGAGCAAAACTATCGCCTCCTCACGCGCCAACTCTCGTAACGGATGTGCGCGCCTTTTGTGCGTCCTTGGCTATGGGAACTGTCTGTCAATTGAACTAGTATTCGCCTTCTCATGTTGTTGTTGTCGTCCCTTTTTGCTCATTTTGCAGGTGCACCAATTGCCTTTAAGCACCATCACTTGAAGCCACTCAAAGCCATCGGGACACACACAAAAGGTATCCATTTGGCAGGCAATTGACAAAGAAAACGGGGAAACTGGAACATGCGAAAATCGATGCGGCATTCATCGATGACAATGTGCCCCACATCGTCATCAGCCACCGCCTCATCATTTACATGACGAGGTGGGAAGAACAGAACTAGCTCGAGGACAAGCCGATCAACGTGTCAGCGAGGATAATGCAAATAGTCGTAAACAAAAACGGACGACACTTTGAGTACACAAATCATCAACGCCGCCGCATCAACCATTATGGCGGATGCGGACGATAGCAATAGTGGGGGCGGCGGGCCAGAGTCGCTACAGCTGCTGACCACCACCACCACCACAAAGAAGCTGGACAAGGCCGTGTCCACCAACGATATCCTAATGGACCTGCAGCGTGCCTTGACCTATGAGGCGGTGTTCAGTTCGTTGGTGGAGCACAAAATGCAGGTGTTAAAGCGCGACTATGAGGAGCATAAGAAAGCCAAGCGCAAGAAGCGCAAGTCCATAGGTCGTTTACTATTGCCCCGCAAGCTATTTGGTCCACGACGGGGCAGCAGAGAGGATACCCCGCCATCACCAGCCCCACTGGAAACCAGGGATGACTTGGAAGTGGCTGCTAAGCATACCCAAATGGAGCCCCTGGACGATAGTGTGGCCAGCACTTTAAGCAATTCCTCGGGCACGGCCACCAGACCTCAGGTGAGGCACAGTCATAGTCTGCTGGTGCAGGCCCAAACCCATACGCCAGCCCAGACTGAACTGGCGCAGAGCTCATCGGAGGACGAGAGCAGACAACCAGCAAAACATTCCACAACGACCAACGGCGAATCGGAGTTAGTGCCTCCTAGCGCTGGTTATGACAATACCTCGACCTCGCTCGCCACAGCCACGGTGGTCACACGCGGCGGCATACATAGCTCCACTATGGCGGATGACAGTCTGACTCCCTCGCTGCGTGGCAGCCTGGAGAGTCTATCCTATTCCAGTTCCCGCTGTACGGTCAGCTTTGGTGGAGCCGAGATAATAGCCGAAGCGGATATGCGAGAACGTCTGCGACTGGCCAAACGATTGCGCATTCTAGAGGCGAAATCCATTAGTGCCCAGTGCAGTCCCATTTTTCCCAGGCATGTGGTGCGCTCCTTTCCGCTCCCAGTGCCACAGCAAGCGGTAAGTTGAAGTCAGTTCAAGAATGCATTTTTTTATACATTAATTTTCAATAAATTTGCATCAATTTAAATTAATTCAATTAACCAAAAAAGAAGAAGTGTGTCGAGTGTGATTTGATTTATTTTAAACAAAATTAATTGAATTGATTTTTAAATGCATTTAAAATGAATTCACAAAATGAATTGAATTGGTTTTTAATGCATATTTTGTTGTTGTTGGGAGATGTTTCTTAGGGCAAATTTCTCATGTTCATGTTTTTGAAGTCAGTACGTCTTGTTGAGAAAATTTATGTTGCCTACTTTTAGGCCTCGTTTTAAATCATACTCAGTTCGTTGTAGACACAGCCTAGCAAAGATATTTTTATCGACAGCCTAAAATTTGAAAAACATGTAAATGACACAACGGTACTTAGACTTTGAAAAACATGGAACAACAACAAAAAGGTCCTGCTAGTACAGGCGATGGGCACTTCTGTTCTGTGGCCTTGTGTGGCTCAGTGGGTAGCGTGTGTCCCTTCTGTGCGGGAGGTTGTGGGTTCGATCCCGCCTCGGAACATCTAATTTAAAAAGTTTTTTTTAAAAAACTTTTACACATAAGGTCCACCTTTACAGCTGTTGTAAAGAATTTAGCCATGAAAAAGCTTCTCCGTTCGTATTCGGCGTTAAACTGTAGGACACTTTCTCTTGAGCGAAAATGAAGACACACGAGCCAAGAGATTGAGAGAAGCTTGGCTTGGCCCCATTATGGGGGCTGTAACAGCCAATTTTACCTTTTAACTTCTGTTTTAAATACACTTTCAATAATAAAATTTTAATTTTTCAATTCAATGTAAGTTGCCCTAAGGTAACCATAAAATTGAAAATAATAACTCACAAACTAAAAAAAAAAAAAAAAAAAAATAAAATATTCTTAAAAATAGAAATCATTTATTATTTATTGTTTATTTCATTATCTTCATAATTGTATTGATAAACTAAAAGATCTGTACCCAGTTGGATAAGCTAACTCAACTATTTCTCCTTAGCGCCTGCATGTCCATGTGCCCTCTAGTCTTGCGAAGCCACAACCTCTGCCGCCTCAACCGCCTCCTCCCCATGTGGCTGTGGACATTGATCCACTACCCGCGCCTTTGGTGCCACGCCAGCGATTGCTACCCAAACAAATCTCGTGCACAGAGACCTTTGCAAGCTTGGGTCAGACCGCCAGCGAGTTTCGTTACTTCTCTCGCCAGAATACTTCGGAGGATAGCGCCAATGTGACCGTTAGCACTGTACTGGCCCAGAGCGATTCACAGTCGCTGCATGCCCCTACCCAGCTATGCCCCCCCACACTAAGAGATCAGGAGCGTCACAAGTCTCGCAGTACCAGCTTACTAGCGGTTGCCCATCCTACTCCACCAACTATCGCCTCAAAAGCGGTTACTATTCCTATCGAGCAGGAGGACCAATTGAGGCAACGACAGGAGAAACTGAAACGCATGGCCTCCAATTCAACGGCTTCGAGTGTGGTGGTGCCCACGGGTTGTTGCAGTGCAGTCAAATCGAAGCCCACACTGCCCACGGCTGCCGCCATTCAAGCCGCACAGGCACAGAGCACAACGGGCAGCGATGATGAGTACCGGCGCCGCAAGCGGAAGTACAGTAAGTGGACAAGTGGCTGTGTCATTCGGATGGAAGCTATTTATTTAACATTTAACCATTTTTTAGAGCGCCATCATCGCTGCTCGGATCCCGCTTTGGTCTATCCTACGCCCAGCGGGTTGCAGCACTATGTTCAAGTGCTTGGAATGGCCCGACCCATGTGAGTCTCTTTGCGTAGTTTCGCTTTTGCCTAATGCTGACAGTTGATGTCATTTATAACCCACACACACACACAGACAATACCCCTATGGCGAGGACTCGCCCTGTGACCTGCCACTGGACATGGACCTGGATTTAGATGCTGATAAAATCGACGACCTTGAACAAATGGTCCCAAATGGTGGTCATCAGCGGCATCGCCGAAAGCATCGGTAAGTCCAAATCAAAAGGGGACTGTGGGAGCTACACTATGATTTGTGGATTCCAAGTTAAGCAACATTACACACTAGCAGGATAAATTGCGAACGTAAGTGATTAAGTAGGGAAGGCCAGATATTTGGGGAGCCTAGTAGATAGAGTGTGAGGAAGGGGTGATTACTGCACATCTCGCATTTACACAGACGTCACCTTTACCAGCTGCTGAAGTAAGGCTGAGTTCAAATTGTTGAACGCTTGAGACAATCTAGTAGGCCTTCATGTTGTATTTTTGAATGTCTAATGACAAGCTATTCACAATGAAAACAAGACAACATAGGGGCTTACTAGATTGTCATGTCTCATGCGTCGAACAGTGTGAACCCAGCCTTAGTAGCTATATAAAAATCTTTTAACCTATGTCATTCTCTTGCCAAACAAGCCAATAAGTGCTTTCGTTAGATACGAAGACTTAAATTTTAAAACTAGCTTATTTTAGCCATTTCAAGATCAAATAAGTTATATTTGCTTATAACTACAATTTACAAGACACACACAATACCAGAATGAGCTGTTTTAAAAACTTTCTGTTTCCTATCTTCAGAAGATGGTGTCCTTTCATGTCGGAACTGAAATTGCGGTTGTTTCCAAAAAAAATATTTTAATTTAATAAAAAAAGGTCTACCAAGATTTAATTTTAAAAGTTGCGCCAATTGAAAATATAGGTAAAATAAGCTACATACTTACCTTTAAGAATATGTAAAGGAAATTTCTCTACGATCATCCTTAGTCCCAAATATCACTACAAATGTTCATATACTTTACTTTACTATACTTTTCAAATGATAAAATACGTTTATAATGAGCTGAGGTGCTCTCCACCTATACGAAATTTCAATAAATCAATAAATGTTTGCATTTTTTTGGCATTTTCTTAAGTTGAACGGCTGTTTTGTGCGCTGCTGTTGGCATACCTTCCATCCATAAATTCTGCATAGATGATGTTAAGAAATTAACAAATGGCAAGGAATTTTGAAATGAGCGACTGTGAAGACTCTTTATGTAGATTTTGTGTGAGGCAATACGGAAGTTTGAAAAAATTTTTGTAGAACTTTCTAAAATATAATTCTAAAAATAAAAATAATAAAAATAAAATTTCTATAAATATTTTAATAAATATTTTAGAAAAAATTAATACATTTTTTAGAGCCCCTAATAAATATAAATAATTTAGATTTGGATTTGGATGATATAAAAATAAAAAGGGCAAAGCCGGTATTCATAAAAGACCGGTCTTAAATCCAATTCAAAATTCGAATTTTATTTTATACTGCCTAAGAAATAATTTGAACGATTTTACAAATGTAATGCCATCTCTTAGGAGTAACATTGTTTTAAAAACTGGGATGCAATCCGCTCGGAAATCAGGAGTGGTGGGGTTCCGTAATTCACAGAGATTTTAAACCAACGGTTCAGTTCATAATATGGTTTTTGTAGCAATCCTTACTGCGGTTTTGGTTGGGTTCACCGGTTAACGATTAATATAAGAGAGTCTTATGAGACCTGCGACATTATACCAGGGAATCAAACCGAATCGAATTTCGGTTCCGGTTCCGGTTCTGGTACGTACCGAAACTAATGTTTCGGTAAAAGGTTCGTTTAGGTTCTTGATTATTTCGGTTTACCGGTACCTTGGTTTTTATTTCGGTATACCGGTACGTACCGGTATGTACCGGTATAATTTAAAATCCCTTAATCCGAAGATATAATAGAAATGGTAGCAACCTACACAACAAAAAGTAGTTATTAATGAAAATTAAACATAATAAACTTTACCTCAGAAAAAATGTCCTATAATAGAAGAGCAAGAAGATCTTTTGATATCTGAGAAATGTTAAATACACTGTTTTCAGATAACGTTACCGATCACAGTTTAACCCCTTAGGTTAAGTCCATTTGGGACAATTATTAATTCATTTCCTTGTAAATGCAAAAATTAAGGATAAATTATTAATATTTGGAATTTATTGAACCAAAATAGATGCAACGAAAAAGATGAAATTGTATTTTTATGAAAATTTCAGTATATACCAGATGGTCCCTTAACTTTACATTTGTAAGTTTTTGTTAAGTTTACCCTGCGTTTTACCCTGAAGAAATCCCTGATTGAAGCAATAAAAATGAAATAACAAAAAACTCAGAACCGAAACTGTACCGGACAATGTTTCGGTTCTTTTCGGTCATTTCGGTTCCAAAAATAAAGGTTCCGAAATACCGGTACGCAAAATAAAATAACGGTTCCGGTTACGGTTCTGGTTCTGAGTTTCAATCGGTCTTTTCGGTATACGATTCCGGTTCGGGTTCCGTTTGACACCCTGTTAACTATATTTTTGAATTGAATTTCCTAGAAAGCGTTTAATTCGATTCTAAATATAAGTATATTATTTATATAGACAGAAATCAGGTACCGCCCATTAAATCCATTATTGCCTTGGCGAGCTGATCCTATTATAAATGTATGTACTTATTATATAAAATCAGATGTGAAGGCACAGTCAATTAGTTCAAAGAAAGTCTTGACGAGCGAAAATTCAATATAAACCATTGCATTTTGAAAACGGAGTGTATCAATTAGATTCCCAAAATAAAATGTCAAATGGCCTAGCTAAAGCAAGCGTCAGACTTTCCTTGTAATAATCTCTCTATAAAAGATAAGTAGAGAACTTAAAGGTACTGCAAGGGCTTAATTAAGGAAACACTATCCCTACTTTAGAACAATTTATAAATTCACAAGTACAATATCCTAGTTTTTTATGCTCATTTGTTTAGTTCCAATTCCTAAAACATCATAAAGATAGTTTAATAATCTTAAGTAGAAGGCTTTAACAGATATTAACTATTAATATTGTTATATCGTTAATGATTATTATTATTATTATTACAGTTTGTCAAAGTGCAGTCTAACATTGAGGGGAACGATTAAAATAAGACAATAAATTATTTCTTACATCTAACATAGAAGAGTGAGCAGAGAATAGATGGTAGTTCATATTATAGTTCAGACATAAGTTTCGGAATGGTTCAAAATGAGCATAATTTGTAAGGCATGGCTGTAGATAGATCGGAAGACGGAAAGGAATAGCAAGATTTATTTGGCTAAGCAGAGCACTAGAGTCAATCTCACCTGATAGGAGTTTATGAATGAGAAGTACACAATGGCAAGTCCAACGGTTCTTAAGTGAAGGAAGAGCGAAAATTAAAAACTGTTTTTGGACCGATTCAAGTTGGTCCTGATATATTTGGTAATGAGGTGACCAAACATACGACCCATATTCAAGAATTGGCCTAACCAGGCTGACATATAATTGTTTAGTGATGCAAGGAGCGTTAAATTGCTTGGACCATCTTTTGATAAAGCCAAGAACACCCCTTGCTTTGTTAGAGATGACAGATATATGACTATTAAAGCATAGTTTGGGGACAAAACGTATGATCAAATCATCAACCTCGTTGATGCGTTCCAGCGATGAAAACTCATACATTTACACTGTTCTGCGTTTAGGGGAAGGCCATTAACCGTAAACCGTGTATGAAGAGCATTCAAGTCCCGCTGTAGAACGAGAAGAGACACCGGATCATTATAAGTCGAACAGAGTTTTAGGTCATCCGCACACATCAACGCTAGTGAGGCAAAATATGTGGAATGTCATTAATAAAAAGATTAAAAAGTACTGGTCTCAAGTGACTGCACTGCGGTACCCCTGAAGATACATTAATGGATTTGGAAAGTTGCAAATTGTAACGGACTCGTTGGACACGATCTTTCAAATAAGCCTTAATCCAATTAAGAAGGTTCGGAGGAAACCCCAGCAAACAGAGTTTGTGCAAGAGGAGCTTGGGATTCACGGAGTCAAAAGCCTTGCTGAAGTCTGTATAAGATTACATCCGTTTGTATGTTTTTTGAATAAATTTTCCCCTATTGGCCCATACCGAGCTTAATACTCGAGCAAATTTGTACGAAACTGATTTATTCTTTTTCTTATAAAAGCCATTGTTGTGACCTAGTAATAATAGATCGGATAAAGTGTTGAATTTGAGAAGTAATAAGCATCTCAAAGAGTTTAGGAATATCAGAAAATTTGGAGATACCCCTGTAATTTGATATTGTTGATTTGGTTCCCTTTTTGTGGGTAGGAATGACGAACGATTCCTTCCAGTAGCTGGGAAACATATCAAGTTGAAGAGATAAATTGAACAGTTTTAAAAGAGGATCGCATAAGGAACTAGCACAATTCTTCAATACGCAGCTGGGGACATTATCTAGTCCGGTGCTATATGATGTAGTAAGAGATCGTAAACCATTTAGTAGACTCTCTAAGTCTAAGACCGGTGGAAAAATGCTATTGGAATGGGTAGTAGGATAAGGATACGGATTCAAGTTGCTGAAATTGGAATCTGATACCGAATAGCAACGTTGAAAATAAGATGCAAATATAATAACGATTTTGGGGTTCAGATTTGATAAAATGCATATATTTTTGGGATTTAATATCGGTTAAAGAGAATGGTTACGGTAACGGTCGTAGTCTCTGCTTTAAAGTGCTGTAGACTGATCAACGTTAACAAAGTTTAATCCACAGCCTTTATCCTAGGAGCACAATTGCTTATGTAAAGCACCGAGCAATAATTGTATTTTCCTCATCTCTTTCTTGTTGTTGTTGTTCGAAAAATGATTTTCTTTACAAATTTTGATGTCTGTCCTGCCGATGGCATTGTGTGAGCATCCCCGCTTAATAATTTATAACATTTAAATATTTCCCAATGGGCTCCACTGTGCGCTTCCAAATTGAGAAATGATCAGAAAGCATATAAATAATTGCTTATTTTGGTTTAACTGATGGTTGGACAGCTGCAACAATGGCAAACAAAGGCGCTGCGATGGCCTTGAGCTGCACTAATAAATGTCCGGTTGTTAAGCGTTGGCCGAATATGGCCTAATGCCCGACCCGCCCCGCTCTCCCCAGAGACCGCGTCACGTTAAGCAGACACAAATTGATTGACAAGCTTTTGTTGGAAAATGGGTAAGGGGGGGTGGTTGGGAAGTGGAAAGGGGTGCTGGGGGAGGTTCGTTCAACAAAGGCAAAAACCAACTGGGCTACCTGTACTCCACAATTTTGTTGTTTCTTTTTTTTTTTTTTTGTACCACCACCAGGCACTTCCGTTGCGAAAACGAGATGGCTCGGGGCGAATGGGGGGAAATTGCACAGCTTTGTAATGCGGAAGTTTGGCAAAAACCAAAACGGAAATAGAGCAAATATGTTTAAGCTGTTGGGTGCAAGCACATGTGGAAATTGATATAACTCTCTGTCCTTCTCTCCCGCTCTCTCTCTCTCTTTCAGGCATCGTCACAAAAAGCGACATCGTCATAAAAAACCCAAAATATTGGTGCAAGATTTGGATACCGAAGTTGTCAAGGTGGGGTTACCACTTAAGCCTGTCAAATCGCGTATATCTGATTTACTTTTCTTTCAGGTGATTGATCCCCATGATCTCTCCCAGCGTGCACGCTGGACCATTATAGCAACTGCCTGCCTGTTGTTGCTTATGTGCCTCATGCTCATTGGCGTGACCCTGCGCATGGCTCCCATTATTGATGACATGGGTAAGTGGTGATCCCGGCTTTTGTTATATTCACCCCCAACCCTGTTCGGTCCCCGACCCCGGCTTGTCCTGCGTGTTTGAAACAACCCACTTCCCGCCCACCTGTAGTCTTAAGCCAAGTCAATACTCTCGGAATGGAACAAGTTTATAGGCATTTATATATCAAATTTATATCAAATATCCTTCTAATTGTGCTTTGACATTTGTAAATATTAATGCATCGATATCGCTTGTCCCCGATTGACTGATACAAAATCTAATGCCCTGTGTCTCTTGTATTTTGTTTCGTTATATTTCAAATTTAGAATACCTAACGAAATGTAAGTACAAAAAGCACAAAACGGAAAAATTCCATCTTTATGGTTAACAATTTGAGTGTGTAAGCGCGACGGCCCCTGTGAAAGCTGAGCGAAAGCTTTTACGTTTGCCATAAATTAAAGTTGATAAGCTTTTGTGTGCTTGGAGCTTGAGCTTGAGTTTAAGGGATGGTAGCGCATTTGAGTGCAGCTTTTCGGGCTCACTCAATTTCAATGTCCCTCCACGCGTGGCTTAAGCTTGCGTTTATGTGTGCCATTGTGTTGCATAACGGAACAGTAATGGGCGAGGAACTAGGACAACGTATCACATGTTGCATCTCACACACACACACACACACACACACTTAGCCTCCGCCTTCGCCTTCGCTTTTGCCTCATTTACTGTTACAATTTTCGGTTGCATGCGAGTGTTTCGTGGTTGTTCGATAATTTCGGTTGCGTTTGCTGTTGCTACACCGGATCATAATTATCCATCATCCATCATCTTGCATGCCACTTGCCCACCATCATTTTGGGAGATTAATTAGACGCTGATTAGAAGGAAATACCTGGGCACCAGCTGCAGCCCAGCGATAGTCAGAAAACTTTTCTAAATGTCTGCCAAATGTCAACACCAAACAGCTCAGCTGCTGCAGTTGAGAGTCCTTTTGCAAGGCATCGTACTTAATCGGTAACCATGGCGGATGCACCACACAATGGGGGTGCACCACAGCGTGACAATGCCTTGGTTAAAACTAATTTGTGTGTTGACTCTGCAACGACTTACCAACGGTACAGTGGTACTCAAGGCAATTAAGTCAAGTAAAAGTGGGGAAATCTTACCACCAAAAACTGTCTAAAATCGGACTCGAAATCAAACGGTTCAATTCCACTTCCTCAAAAGTTTGCTGATTTAAGTCACTTGATATTTGCGCAAGTGGATTTTAGAAAAGAATGTTTTTAATTTAATGACATCTTAAAATATCAATACGGATAAGATTATAGGGATTTATATAAGGCCATTTCCAAAAAAAGACCTAGAAGAAGCCAATTTTAAAAGTCGCCAACTAAATCCCCAAAATATTGTTCAATAAAAAGTCTATTAAGAGCCATTTTCTAATGTTCCCTTTTTGTAAATCCAGTTGCTTATTAAGAAAATATATGTAGCCTATTTTTAGGCCGTGGTTAAATCATACGTGTGTCGTGTTAGACACAAGCAAAGATATTTCAAAAGCGTCCTTAAAGTAGGCAACATTTATTTTCTCAATAAGCACCTGGATTTACAAAAAGGGAACATTCGGAAATTGTTTGCTTATAAAATAATAATTGCAATGCCATAAAACTGATTTTGCACTGACTCTTTAGGTTTTGTATGGTTTCGGTATCGAGAACACCAGAAATAAGGAATGTATTAAAAAACCTTGGTTACAAACGGGTCATTAAACTTTTTAACCCATCGTTTAAATAATCAAAGTACTCTCATCGTTCAAACTCAGTTGTGGATCTAGCAGTACACCCAGACCATTTACTCCATAAAAGTGCATAAATTTAAATTCTGAACATTTGAAAAAAATAAAGATCCTTAAACTCAAAATAGAATTAAATCTAAGTCAGCCTGTAGAACAGCTGGGCTTAACATTATATACAGAAGAACCATCGAGTTTAAGATCACATGCAATAGGTAATTTATAAAGAGAGTAAACAAAAGAGGGCCAGGTAATTACCAGGGGGAACACCGCAAGTCCTGTTTGACATATAACTTGTTTTCCAATTTAGCTGGTAGCCCTGGATATCCCTGAATGGATGTCATTTATAAAGCAAAAGCTTTCTTGAAATCTAACTTGCATCTTTTTTTAGAATTTTTTCCGCGGAAATCACGAATTTTTCTGAATTTCTCGAAGGCCGAACTTAAAAATATATATTTTGAGTGGAAATTCACATGGGAATTTTTTTAGTTAAGTAATTATAAGTTCAACTTGTGACGTCCCAAAGATTTAAAAATATTATGGGTCACGCGGTATTCCCGTCCCACGCCCATCTCTAGTACCAACTAAATGCAAAGATATTGTAGTTGGAATACAATTTTCTGCTCAAAAGTTTTAGGGATGGCTTAAAGCTTAGACATAAGCCGTATACGGACCTGCGAAGTAACGCTAAGTTGCATATAAAATTTGTGGAAAGATAAAGCAGAAGTAATGATTCCTTTACCCTTTCCATTGTGCCTATTCGGAGCTAAGAAGTACTGTTGCGCTTAACAGCAACCTATGAATGGAACCTATGTTAATAGCCTATGGAATTCAAGTAACTTCGAACAGCTGAAGAAACATTGTTGCAAATAAGATTTGGCGTAATTTCTTAATAAATCTGGTCACACCAGACTTACCATGTTTGCGACATCTGATCGTGATAAACAATTGTTACTCTTTATTCGTTGTATTTATTCTGAGTATATTTCATCGATCGTTTTGCGTTTACATTTTTTTACCTTTTTTCGAGATCCAATAACATCGGGCGTCGTTGTTGTTCACGACTCGAAGCTTGGCTTTTTCCGGTTCTTTAACGAACTTGTCGGACCGGCGCGGACAACATATAGCTGCCTGGACGACGCAGAACTAGTCTAGTTCTTTTTTGTTTTCCATCGTACGTCACTAATCTTGGTATTGTTGTTTTTGCTTTCACATAATTCTGGAAAAATTTATCAAAACGATCCGCTAGCTGGAACGATCGGTCGAAAAATAAGTCTTTGTGAAAAATTTTTGATTTCCACGTAACGTCTCCAACGTATATTTTTTTATATTTTCCACACAATTCTGAAAAATTTATCAAAACGGATACTATGCATTGCCCATAGAAACGGATGGTCAAAAACTACTCTAGTGAGAAAAACTTTTTTGTTTTCTATCGTAGCGTCCCCAATCTTGGTTAGTTTTATATGCTTTCACATAATTTTGAAAAAATTATCAAAACGGATGACTATGCATATAGCTGCCATAGGACCGATCGGTCGGAAAATGTGTTTTACTAAGAAAAGTTTTTTTATGGTATTAAATTTTTATTATCAATGATTTCATAATTTTAAATATCTGATATCTATATCCAATATATTTTACAGGTTAAATCAGTGGGAGTAAAGTTTTTCGTGTATTAAAACTTCGGCACAGTCAAGTTAGCTTTGCCTTCTCGTTAAAGTTTATTTGCCCTTTTTATCTTTTATTAACCTGTACGTATATTACGGTTTGTTTTGACTGATCTGAATTTCACAAAAAATTTTTATTCAATTCGCTGAAATCATTTTCCCGCTTATTGTTTTTTTTTTTTTTTTTCCGACCTAGGGGAGGATTTTCCTAAATTAAAGAATCATATTCGCATTATTTAGCCCATAGTGCTAACCAACCGCCACCAATATTACCACTTGTGACTGGATTTTCCAAAATCAGCAAAGCTCATGCTAAGTTCGTCATTCTGCCCTTTCTGAGAAAACTTCTCGTTAATTCTTTTAAATTCTGTTCAGAAATCATTTGTCTCTTGTGAATGCCCACTTTTGACTTTTTGGAGAACTATCCGTCTTTGTCGTCTAGCGTTTCGTATTTTTGGAAATACTTGTGGAAAACAAATAAAGGTGTTCCATTTATAACTGTGATATGTAAAGGTTTTTGAAAGACAAAGTTAACTGTTTGCATGATCGTTACTTCGATCTCCCAGGATCTCTCACCCAAAACGGGTGCAGAAAAGGAGAGCAGAGTGTCGAAGTGTCGTGCAGTAAATCTCTTAATTACAATTCACAATTAAGGGACTTGCAAAAGGTCTTTTGCGGCTGATCTCTATCGATGGTTTGTTATCTCTAATTAATGGGTGCATTCAGCACAACAATATTTGATCTTGACCTGTTGATACCTGATCAATGATATATTGATTAAACGTTTATTTCGGTACAAATGAATATATGACAAGAAATAAATATAAATGGCTTAAAATCAATGGCCGTGTTCAGCAGAAGAACTTGCTCCCTGATCAATGATATAATTCTTATTAATTTACGTAGCCTACTTTTCCTCTTGTATTTAATATGATATTAACATGAAGCTTTTACTAAAAGTAGGCTAAATAATAAGAGCAGATTTATTAAGCTGATCAGTGATCAAGTGTCTCTGCTGAACGCGCCCAATGAAAAGGTTGAATGACTCCCAATATAACATTCAAAACTTTACAATTCACTATAAATCACAATACGGTTTTGGGATCGACTGTGCCCATAGTTGGCCAAATGGCAAGGATTTGCTCACTCACATAGCGGCCGCGAGTGAGCTCACTTTTTGATAAAATGGCGGCCAGGCGTGGTTTCCTTTTCCTGCTGCGGCTGCTGGTTTATTCAATGTGTGCACTATGGAACATGTAAAATGCAGTTATGCATTTCTTAAGTTAAATCAGCGGCAATGACAAAGCAACGTCCACCTGCTCCTTCCATTTTGCGCTCACCCCCCCCCCCATGACACAGATGATTCTGTGTACTCAAAAATGTAAAGAACCCCCAGCTGTGCAAGCTGATGACGTCGACGTCGCTCTTGACTCTGCGAACTGAAAAACTGAAAAACTTTGCACGCAATTTCCGCCCCTTATTTTGTTGTTTGTTGTTGTTTCATTATGCTGTTGCATAAAACAAATGCACATAGTTCCTCCGCTCAGTTATTATCCACTTGCAAGCGTCACTTTGTGGTTGCGTTGTCATCCCGGGCAGCGGGAGGAGTAGGAGTCGGTGAAAGAACAATGTGGCCCGCGTTTCTTGGGCTTAATCAACACGACATCGTTGTCGTTGTCGACCACAAAAAGCATTCCGATTGCCCAGGCTCAGGCTCGGGCTCGGGCTCAGGCCGCAAGTATTTCAGGGACCAAATTATTTTCATAGCTTTAGCTTAAAAGCTGAAATGCTGTGAAATGCTGTGAAACGCATTTGCCATTGCCCTCCCCCTAAGGGCACGGACAAGGAATTAAAAATATTTACAGTATTTCCAAGTGAAAAAATATGAGCAACTTGGTCGAGCCAGAGACAAAGGGAATGTCCTCTATGCGAGTGTGTGTGTGTGTGTGTGTGTGTAGAAAACCACAAGCAACAAAAATGCAAAGCATTCCAAACAAATATGAGACCACATAATTCCGCAAAAAGTTTGTCATTTTTCTTATCGACAGGATTAAATCCGGCTAAAACTTTTCCATGATTAGCCCAGACGTCAGTCGTCAGTCATCCGGCCTAATTCCCAATGATGGGGCATGTCCTGCCGTGCATAGTTGATTTAATCAGTTTAAGCAGTTTGGAGGAATGCACTTGACTTTCAATTGGACTTAATTGCCTGAGAAAGTGAAAGGCAAAACTCAAAAATAAGTGGGCAAAGCGGACATACCGTCTCCAACTACCTCCGCACTAAATTAAATTGGCCATGCTTAAGCAGCGGATTTCAAAGAAAATTAAACAGGCTTTTTGGGGATAAAATCAACAAAAGCAAACTGAGAATTACTTAAATCTGGTCAGAGGAGACACCTCAAAGAATTTTGTTTAAATTTCAGACGGGCATCTGTAATGAGCCACAGCCACAAAAACCAACGTTTAAAACTCATGGATAATCTAGTTGGGATAACGACTTAGTGTTACCCTGTGGGATGGATAAATCAAGACTGAAAAGTCTAAAAACTTCCTGCTCCTATTATAATTATTTGAGTAAAGATTCGTAAGCTCCGGTTTGGTTCCGGTTTAATAACACTAGACAACATGGTCCAGTTTATAGAAGGATTGGTGGTGATTCTATATGATTTTCACGTCATGAGTTGCCATAAATTGAGAACAAACAGATGAGCAAAGAGTCATTTAACTACATTAAGCAAGGGAGTGAAAAGTTACTGCGTAATATACTGAGTGGAAAGTAACTGAACAATGATATATTTCTTGTTCCTCTTTCATTTTGTGTTTAATATGATATTAACATGAAGCTTTTCCTAAAAGTAGGCTAAAAAATAAGAGCAGATTTATTAAGCTGATCGGTGATCAAGTGTCTCTGCTGAACGCGCCCATTGAATAGGTTCAATGATTCTCTAAATAACATTAAAAACTTTACAATTCAATATAAATCAGAATCCGTTTTTGGGATCGATTGTGCCCATAATTGGGCAAGTGGTAAGGATTTGCGCACTCACACAGCTGCAGCGAGTGAACGCACTTTTTGATAAAATGGCGGCAAGGCGTGTTCACTTGTTCATGTTCACTTGTTCACTCACGCATGAACAACTTAACACTAAATTACAGCTGCAAACTTTTTTTTTTGTAAATATATGTAAATCGTTTCCTGTTACGATTCTAGTATGCGATTTGAAACGTCTTTTTACGGGTAACGTTTTCAGACTCAGTTTTATTTTCAGCCTAAAACAATAGAGGGATTCCTGAAACTGATTTGCTTTTGATTTTAATTTGCTTTTGATTTCGTGAAACAGCTGTTCGCAGCTGCTCTATACAAAGGGAGCAGTGTGGCCATCCAACAAAAATAAAAGTGGCCGTATTGTATGCATTTTTCATGGTCACACTCCCCTTTTTGTAAGGAGCAGCTGCGATCAGCTGTTCACGAAACCAAAAGCAAATCAGTTTCAGGAATCCCTCTAATATTTATTTTTGACAGTTATACTATAATCGATAAAATTTGACTTTTTGGTCCCAATCGAGATTTGATAACATCTTTTAAAATTGATTTGACTGATTCTTTTTAGCAAGCTCATTTCTTCAAGAGTCTTTAAACTTTGCCGCAGCAAAATTTCCAAAAATCACAAAAATTTCTTTGTAGTTGACAATGTCTATTTCTATATGGGCATTTCCGTAGAAAAGTCAACCATGACCGAAAAATTAAAATTTCATTAAAAGTTGTTTCTTACTTGATTTTAAAAAGGTAGATATGCAAAATAAATTTAATTAAAGAGTTTAAAGCTTTCCTTAGTACATATAGCGATATATCGGGCTAGGAAGTACAAATTTACGTTTTGGCCAGTTTTTCAGTGCATTTTCCCTTTTCGATTTACAGCTCTAATAGTCATTGAACAATTCCACTTTTTTCGCAAAACTTTAGCTACAATTAAAATTGATTTTTTTGTTGCGATGAATAAATTAAGAAAAATAATCTTCACTTAAAAATTGCCAAAGGAAATTTAAGTAACGTAACGTCAGTAACGTCACGTCAGATATAAAAAAGCTAATTAAAAAATAACGAGAAATGATTTTTATATTTGGTAAATTGGGAAACAAACTTATATTATTCTAAAACCTACTGAAAAAAGTTTCATAAAAAAAGAGTTTCTCAATTCGCAGAGTTTTCCAATTTTGTAATCCGAATCAAAATCCACTTCCATTTTAAGTAACGTCACGTCAGGGCATATTTATACCTATATCTTTGAATCCTCTGGGTAGATTCTTGTAATTTTTTTCTTAATAAAGTGCTATTGAATTACTACCTAAATATAAAAAAAAATTTTTTAAAACTTGTCCCTTTCATTTTTTTTTTATATTTTATCGTACGAATGTCACGTCACGTCAGAAAAGAAATGCACATATTTAGATAAACGGGATCAGAGCAAAAAGGCGCCTCCAAAGTATCCGTCCTACAGATCTGGCAAATCGTAATATATAGAAATATTCCACCTTTTTGTTCTCACTTGTTCTCTACACTACTCACCGGGCTTATCACTACGAAGTCTGTAAATTATACCTACCGTTTTTATATTAACTAGAAACTTACTTAATCTGCCATCACCAATCAGCAACTGAATTCAAATCGCAATCTGTATTACTTGTGAAAAACATACCTGTAACCTAACTGTTAAAAACCTAAATATTACTAGAATTGGTGTTAGAATCCCTTCACATGACTAAACATATAAAACCTACAAAATGTATTTGAACTGAAATCAAATCTTAAACTTCATCATAAGTAACTGCTTAGAGTAACAGGAAGATTTTATAATGCAGAATTTGAGGTAACTAAATATTGATTAAGTCAAAACTATTTATTTGAATAAAAAATTAGAAATAAACTAGCTGCCCTGGCAGACCTTGCCTGCCTGCCCACACGCTGGCTTGCCTGCTCATATATGATGGAAATTTGTACGAATTTAGTGAGGTGAGAATCATGGTCTTTATAGATTCAACCCACAAATGTACATTGCTCGTTCTTGTGACTTATATGAAAATGCAGACATCACAATGGAGTGGGCGGTTCTGAAGCGATAAATATGACTCTAAAATCTTTTAAATCGGTTCAATCCGGTTCGGAACCAGAAAAATATCCAACTTCATATATCAAGCCCACACACAAAATCGCAAGTTCATATCTATCATATCATATTTTTTTTAAACAAGTTGAAAACGGTCCGATACTGGATTTAAACAGGGAATATATCTAACTCCATTATTCTACTCCAAACTAAATTGCAAGTTCATAGCTTACAAATTTTTTTATTTATAGTTCTGAATCACTTTTTATACACTTTTTAGATTGAGTCAAGCAATATATAAGTTAAAAGGGTATGCAAGTTTAATTATCTTTATCCAAATCTTAAGTCAAATTTGACCCTAGTACTTTTACTTTATTGCTCACAACATCGCTATTTATCCATAGATTTTCGTATTCAGTACCTTGTTTTCTTGGTAAATGTGCCACTCGTAAGTGTAAAAGAAAAAATAATTTTTGATTTTAATTTCAACTATTTACAGATTTTAGGAAAAAATTTAAAACAATTTTTGAGAAATATTTTTGCGTCCAGCTTAACCGATTGGAAAATGTTATTCAACTAGATTATTACAAATTGTATCCTTTTTTAAATTCTACCTTGCTTGACTCCATCTAAAGATTTTAGCTCGAGATATGGCATTCAATGTATGGGTACCTACAAAAAAAACTCTAACTTAAAAACGTATCCATTCAAAAAGTATGTAATTTCATTTTTAAGTTCAGCATTCCCAAATACATCTTCAAAAATAGTGGATTCAATGAATCTTTTTGGCTATAAACTAGTGTCATCACTATACTATAAGCAATGAAATTTCTTATACCATATAATACGAATGTATAATTTTTGTAATATAAGTTTCATGCATACATTATTTCTGAGAACTACTACAGTATTAAAACTGTTTCAGAACCTTTTTCTCTCCGGGAAAGTAAAATACAAAAATGTTGAATTCATTGCGTACTTAATTTGCGAGATATTGCTTTACTTAGTACTTGTTAGTCTGAATTCTTTCCAATATAGAAATCCATACAAAAGAAATAATTGGTTCGCCTTTTTGAGATCAAAGATTCGCTTAAATAGTTTAGTTTTATTTTGAATAAACTTTTTCCTTTCCTATTTCCTTACTTTACGTTTGTTTATAATAAAATTTAAAATGCTCTTTGAATTTCCACGACAAGTTTTCTTTACGTCGATTAAGGTCCTAGGCGGAAGAAGTAACGTAAAAATATACAAGAAATTAATAAAAATGTTCGGTTTTATCGTACGTTATTCAGACAAAAACACATATTTGGCGACAGGCTCGGTCGATAGGAGATAGACAGAAGAGAGGAAAGAAAATTTGTGATTTTATGAAGTAAAACAAATGTGCAAATTGTGTAATCTACTTTTTGGGGCACTACAATAACATTGCTCAACATACTCGCCACGCCCAACTTGAGTTAGGGTATGCCTCTGGACACAAAAAAAAAAAACCAACACAAAACCTTAAATATGGCTCGTGAAATGCTTTCAGTGTGAAAACCATAATGAGATGAATGCTTTATAAAAAAAAAACTTCATCAAATATTTGGCAATTATTTAGTTTTGGTTTCGGCACTCGCCCTCCCGCACAGCTGCCTCAAATTATTATAATGAATGAAACATGGCAGTAAATTAGTCTCGAAAAAAAGTTGCTCCGCCGTGCGGACATTTGGCCGCGTGGCTTGGTGTCAAAGACAAACGCCGAGTGCGGCCAGGACTGTTGCTGCGGGTCCTTTGGTTTGCCTTTTAAATACTCATTACAAAACTGAATTCAGTTCAAAGTTTGTGTGATAAAAATCCTATTATAAACATAAACAAATAGGCTGTGCGGGTGCGCCAAGGACTGAGCAAACAATCGTGAGTTTCAAGTCAAACAATGCGACGAGGCGGCATTGAAAGGACAAGCCGAAACTTCATTAGTGGCGCTCATCCACAATGTATGCGGGTGGCTAACACGCTAACATTTTTGAATAAAATGGGTTTTTTATAGGTTCACGGGTTATGGTTACTGTTACGCTTAAGTTTACGGCTGTAGGCATATTCAATATTCAGACGACAGGCATATTTATTACCTTACGTGGCGGCGTGTGTGCACACGGCCGGGGAATTGAAAGCGGGCGGGGGAGGGGTGAGCCAGCTTTTGTGGCCGCACACACTAGAAACTGTTTGTTTGGCTAACCGTGGGCCAAAATTTAATCTCAAACATCTGAGAAACTGAAGACATTCTGTGGCCTCATGTTGGCGGCCGGAAAAATGCTCAGCGCACGAAATTGCTTTTGCATGGCCCGAAGGTGATTTGCATAGCGGCAGGGAAAGGGTTGGAGTTGGCTGTCACTGCAGCAGTAAATGACCAAAAAAAAAAGGGAACCACAAAGTGACGCTTTAAGTATTATGAGTCTTTTGCATTCATTTCTCTTTGGGGAAATTTTAACTTAATTCTCAATGCCATAATTTATGGGTCGTAAATCATTAGAGTTAATTTTTTGGGGAATTGTAAGCAACTATCACGTATCGCTGGCGAATGTCACTTAAATTAAGTGGTTAGGCAATTGGACTAAAAAAACTATTCAATTTGTACCGCTTGAACATGCCATCAGCCAATTATAAATAATTAAACCGAATTTGTTATTAGCAATATCTTTCACCTCTCATCGTAATTACTCACAAATTGCTTAAAGATAAGCATCCACAATTCGCTTCTCGTGTTAACTATAAAAAGTGCAGTTCGGTATGCATTTTATTCAGTTTTGTTTTGCAATTTCAAAATGAAGCATTTCGCATTCTTTGGCCTCTTGTTCCTGGTTTTGGCTTTGGCTTGGGTGAGTAGCAAATTACGCACATGTCCTAATTGTTGTTTGAACAACGTTTCTTCTCCTATGACTTTTAGGCCGCTGAAAGGCCTCAGCAAAACCGCTTAGCTGGCTTACCATCGGTCGGCTCCTCTGGTTTTCTTCAACAATCCGCTGGCCATCGGCCACAGAATCAACCACCAGGTGGACCCCCACCAAATGATGGTGGACCACAAGATGGACCACCACCACCAAATGGGCAAAATGGGCCAAACTAAAATTGAAAACTTCGCTGATTGAAATAGTTTAAATAATTGAAAAATTATGAAACAAGTTTAAATACATTTTAATAAAATTATGCAAAATTAGATTTTGGCTTTTCCCAATTCTTTTCAAGAGCAAGAGAGAAAGTGGAACTGACTTAAGACAAAATAAGAAGCGCAGAGAATGTAGGCTGATAAGTAAGAAAGCAGATCTGAAAAAAACGGGGCGAAAGTATATAAAAGTCAATTTATAAAAGCTTCTAATCATATTCTCTTGTTACTTTTCGAACCCATCGAAAAATGAGGAAAAGCGAATAAAAACTACTCACAGAATAGATAATGGTACAATTGAAAGAAACAAGTAGCTAATATGTAAAAAAAAAGTGACGCAAAGAGAGAAAGAACGAAAAACAAGTAAGAAAGTCGGTCAAGCCCGACTGTAATATACTCTGTTCCTGTCAAAGATTGTACGTAAATGAAAACTTTTAGGTGCACTCAGAAAAAAATGACGTTCTAAAAGGCAGCACAAATTTCTTGCTTTTATACCCGACCCGTTCTCGTTTTTTCCGTTCTTGAAATAAGCCCACGTTCTCAAAAGTATACCATCCGTTCTAAATCGACGAACGAACTGAGAAAATCTGTTCTTGAAATGGTTCTTGAAAAATTACCGAATTTCTTTAACACTGAGCTTAGGCACGACATATTAACTCAGTACGTTGGTGAAACTGTTTAAGATGCCTGTCATATATAAAAATGTGCAGAAGGCCGAGGTTCAAGTCCCACGGCCAGCGAAAAAAAAAATGTAACATTAAAGAACTTGCTTACTGCGAAATTTGATTTATTTGAGAAGTATAAAAATAAGTAAGAGAGGTTTGGTGTTGTAGGGTTGGTGGGCGTCGGGAGGGGGTTGCGGAGGAGGTCCGAAATAAATTTTTTCCGTTCCGAATTCAAGACCGGATGGTTCTGAAACGCAGAACGTCCGGTCTCAAAAAAGCGTTCTTAACTTAAGCCCGCCGTTCTCGGTTTAAGAAAAAACGGACTTACCCTACTATTGAGAACGAAAAACACGGTTTTCGGTACATTTAGAACGGATTTTTTTCTGAGTGTGTGGGGTCACACAAACTGTGTAAGTGCTGCCCAAAGCGATATCGGCCAGAGCTGCCTATCGTAATTATTTGTTTTGCTTATAACTCGACTATCGTTCATCTGATCTGGAAATGGAGTACAGCGGATCGATGTGAAATGACGATTAAAATGTATGCCTAAATGGTTTGAACAATCTATCATTAAAATTATAGGAGATATGACCTTTTTTATACACTTGAAAAGTGTATATTAATTTTGCCCAGAAGTTTGTAACGCATAGAAATATTCATTTCCGACCACATAAACTATATATATTCTTGATCAGGACGACGAGTTCAATTCCGTCTGTCTGTCTGTCCGTCTGACTGTCCGTCTGTCTGTCTGTTTCTACGCGAACTAGTCCCTCAGTCTTAAAGCTATCGAGCTGAAATTTTGCACAGAGTCTTCTTTTCACTGCACGCAACTAATATGTCGGAACCGGCCGGATCGGATGACTATATCATATAGCTGCCATAGAAACGATCGGTCTAAGAACTAGTTCCAGTGAGAAAAACTTTTTTGTTTTTCATCGTAGCGTCACTATTCTTGGAATATGTTAGTTTTATATGCTTTCATATAATACAGGAAAAATTTATCAAAATCTGAGGACTGTATTATATAGCTCCCATAGAAAAGGTCGGTCAAAAAACTACGTCTAGTGAGAAAAACTTTTTTGTTTTCTATCGAAGCGTCCCCAATCTTGGTATATATTAGTTTTATATGCTCTCACATAATTTAGAATAAATTTATCAAAATCGGATGACTATAGCATATTGCTGCCATAGGACCGAAAATGTGTTTTACTGAGAAAAGTTTTTTTTATGGTATAAAATTTTTATTATCAATGATTTAAAAATTTGAAATATCTGATATCTATATTCTATATATATTTTACTGGTTAAATCAGTTGGAGAAAAGTTTTTCAAGTGTATTAAAACTTCGGCACAGTCGAAGTTAGCTTTGCCTTCTCGTTTTTAAATTGTGGGGGTGGCAACTCTACTATTGTTCATCTGATCGGAAAACGAAGTATGAGAGCTTAATGAGTTTTTATGAGTAGAATATATGTCTAGAAGGTTCGAACAATCTATCTCTAAAATTGTGGGAGTTTTGAGGTTTTTTTTTTAATTGTGATGGTGGCAACTGTGCTATCGTTCATCTGATCGGAAAACGATGTATGGGGGTTCGGTAAGTGACGATGAGGAAAATAAATGTCTCGAAGGTTCAAGCAATCCATCTCCAAAATTGTGGGAGTTTTAAGGAGTTTTTCAAATTTCGGGGGTGGCAACTCTACTATCGTTAAAAAAAAGTATGTTGCCTTGTTTTAGGTATACTTGATTAAACATACTAAGTTTATGCTATGCTCAATTTGCAAAGTCTTTCTCAAAATGGGTTCAAAAGTGCGATCATGAATTCGACTTATAGCCTATTTCCATCTAAGAAATGTTGCAACATTTCTTGAGAATTTCTAAAATGTAAGAAATGTCTACATTTCTTCCATACATTTTTGATAGAAACAAGTCGGTCAAGCCCGACTGTAATATACTCTGTACCTGTTTGTATGTAACTGATAACTTTAAAGTGTGAGTTTTTTTTTCAAAATCTGGGGGTGGCAACTCTTTCGACTATCGTTCATCTGGTTGAAAAACGATGTACTGGCTCGATAATGATGGGTAGAATTACCCTAATACATAACTCGTAAAATTATAAAATTTGTATATAATTTCCTATTAACATAATCATATCTATCATATTTCTGACCGCAGGCCATCTCAATTGCATCGCTCCTCTCATACTTCGTCTTTGCCTACTTACACAATCTATTGGAAAGAAGGGAGGGGGAAACTGAAAGCGGCGCAGTCCAGTAAGCTATTGCCCTCTCGCTCTCTCTTTCTAGTAAGTGGCGGCAGTGTTGTTGTTGCCGTTGCATTAAATTTTCTTTTACATATAGCGCCACTATTGTTCATCTGATCGGAAAACGATGTATGGGGGCTTGATAAGAAATGATGAGTAGAATATATGTCTTAAAGGTTCGGACAACGTAACTCCAAAATTGTGGAAAATATTCAGTTTTTTTTAATTTGCGGGGGAGGCAGGGGGCGTGGCAAAAATCAAAACTAAACTTGATCTGCCTGCAAGTATAAGAAATATATGTTCCGTACACTTCAAACCTCTATCTCTTACCATCTCTGAGATCTCTTCGTTCATACGGACAGACATGGCTATATCGACTCGGCTGTTGATGCTGATCAAGAATATATATACTTTATGGGGTCGGAGATGCTTCCTTCTGGCTGTTACATACATTTGCACAAACCCAATATACTCTGTGCACCTTCGGTACAGACTATAAAATCAGAGGAACATTTCTTACATTTTTTTAAAATGACGAGGGAATTTTGTATTGAAAAAAACTTAATATCTTCCACAATTTTGAAGTTAGGTTGTTTGAACCTTCTAGACACCTCAAATATCCAGCAATTTTGGAGTTAGGTTGATCGAACCTTCCAGACATATATTCTACTCGTCATTACTTATCGAGCCACCATACATTGTTTTCCGATCAGATGAAGGATGGCAGAATTGCCACCCCCACAATTTGAACAAAATCGAATATCTTCCACATTTTTAAGGACAGATTGTTTGAACTTTTTAGGGATATATTTTAATCGTCATTACCTATCGATCCACCATACACCGTTTCCAGTTCAGATGAACGATATTCGAATTTTAAGTAATTCAAATAATTCCGCTGGGCATCACTGCTCGTAATCGTGATGGGCAGCACTTATGATTGTGTGACCCCACACTTAAAAGTTATTAGTTATATACAAACAGGTACAGTTATAGTCGGGCTTGACCGACTTTCTTACTTGTGTTTTATTAAATTCTGAGTTATAATTAATTATTTATCAATACCTTCAAGGCTTCGAATCACCAATAATCAGTAGATTCCAATTTAAAACTAGTTCCAATCAGGGCTGCAAACCCCTCTGATTTTGACAGGGGTTCGGTTCGGGGTTCGACTTTACCCTACTCTGGGGGTTCGGTTCCACAACCGGTTCCCTTCAAATTGAGAACCGGGGTTCCGGTTCGGGTTCGGGTTCCAGATAGCATTTTATATATTTATGTACATAATAAATAATTTAATAGAATTTGAAGACGAGATGCCTTATAATCTGCTGCCTGATGGCTTGGAAGTCAAGCACATTAGTGATCGAAAATCATTTCTTCTTCACAGTAGTGGGATTGCTGAATCTGATGTGATTTTTGTGGCTAAGAAACCTGCAAAAACACGGCCACTTTTGGCCTAAAAATAAGAGATGAGCTTTATCTGCGTACCCGTGATTTAGTAACTGTGATTGACCATATCGGAGTAACTGTGATTAAGTCACAGTGACTGGCAGTCATCAAATCACACTGTTACTTCAAATATGCAGTCACTGTGTGATTTGATGATTGCCAGTGACCGTGACTTAATCACAGACACGCCGGGTTGTCTCATCCCTAACTTATACTGTGGCTGAACACGTTCATTTCGAGAATTCAGTCAGAATTATTTTTTCACAAATGGGACCCGCTTTTGGCTGGCATATTGTGAGAGTGAAATGCTAAAAGAACTTTATTTGTGATTTGGTTAAAAAAAATGAAGATATTTAAATAAAGTGCAACTTTCCCATGTATTCACAGTGCCATTGTATCTCCATACGAACAAAATAATACACAGAAATACGGTTTTAGATGCAAATTGAATTCACTTGCTTGAGGTTGTGTTATTTTGTCCAGTCTTTTGTTGCGGATGGGAAAAAGTGTCGCCGTCCATACATGGGCATATGAATGGATACATTTTTCTTCAAAATAATGAAATATTTTTTTCCATCGAAGTGCAAATATAAATTCTATGCTTGCCAATTTATTTTTAGAACCGAACCCCATCAATAAGAAAACAGGGTTAGGTTCGGGTTCGGGTTCTCGTGATTATTTTTAATGGGGTTCGGTTCCCGGTTCGGTTCAGGGATCACCAGAACCGGTTCTGAAGGGTTCGGTTCCGGACCGGTTTGCAGCCCTGGTTCCAATTTGTGATTAATAATTAAATTATTATAAAACATTACGGTAAAGTTAACAGATAAAGTTACGGAGTACTGTCAACAATGGAGTCTGCAAATCAATACGGAGAAATTAAAGAGAATGGTTATCAGGGCTGGCTGGTTCATGGAGGGCGGAAATTGTCAGAAGCAGCGTTCTCAAGCCGAAATCCTAGATAAAATATGCGAAGTGGAACGGGAATGGTTCATAGACCACGCCAGAGATAGCAACGAACGGTTGCCATACAAATCACTGACATATTACCTGAGTCAAAATAATTATTTCATTGATGATTTGGGCAACTTCCGAAGAAGCGCAAATTGCAAAGCCTGAATAGCCTGAATGCCACACCACACAGGAGAGATGGACCACAGAAATGCAACCTGTGTAATTTGAGCGAGCGAGAGGACCTCCAACACTTCCTGTCAATATGCCCTATCCTAGCTGAAGAGCATTAACAATAGAGGAAACTGTAGGAGTTTTGAACGAAGAAAACTGGTCTTCACTGGCTGCATTTATTGAGGAAGATACGAAATAATGCGGGAGAATTATTCACATACCTTCACATACCTACAAAATTAAGTTCTAATTTTCATTATTACGGTACACTTCAATAACAGTTTGACATATACCAAGTGAAAGACTTCAAATATTTGTATTTTGCTTTGTACTAACCATTGTAAAGCCAGTTACTGTAGTCGAGTGTATGGAAATGTTCCCGATGGGCTATTACACACGAAAATTGACTATGAATTCGCATTCAATACATAAACTGGTGAGGAGCTGCCAACTTAACGTTGTAATGGTGCTGCCGGATCTGTGTGTTTACACTGTTTAAATTGTAAAAAGCATCAATTTCATAGCATAAACGTCGTTACAGTTTCCCTCTAATGTTTAATCATACGCTCAATAGCTAAGATATTTCAAGAGCTGCCTAAAAGAAGGCAAAATACATTTCTCTGAATATCCACCTAAATTTTAAAAATTGACGAGAAGGCAAAGCTAACTTCGACTGTGCCGAAGTTTTAATACACTTGAAAAACTTTACTCCAACTGATTTAACTGGAAAAATATATATAGGATATAGATATCAGATATTTAAAATTTTTAATTCATTGATAATAAAAATTTGATACCATAAAAAAAAACTTTTCTTAGTAAAACACATTTTTCCACCCAACCTTCCTATGGCAGCTATATGCTATAGTCATCCGATTTTGATAATTTTTTCGAAATTATGTGAAAGCATATAAAACTAATATATACCAAGATTGGGGACGCTACGGTAAAAAATAAAAAAGTTTTTCTCACTAGAAGTAGTTTTTTGACCGTCCGTTTATATGGCAGCTATATGCTATAGTCATCCGATTTTGATAAATTTTTTCAGAATTGTGTGGAAATATATAAAACAAATATATACTACGATTGGAGACGCTACGATGGAAATCAAAAAAGTTTTTCTCACAAAGACTTATTTTTCGACCGATCGTTCCTATGGCAGCTATATGCTATAGTGATCCGATTTTGATAAATTTTTCCAGAATTATGTGAAAGCATATAATACTAACATATACCAAGATTAGTGACGCTACGATGGAAAACAAAAAAGTTTTTCAAACTAGAACTTGTTCTTAGACCGATCGTTCTTATGTTGTATTTTTATTTATCCTTTTACCGCATATATATTTGTTGTTGGAAAATTTTAATTTAATTAAAATTGAATAGGTAGAAAAAGACGGACGAGAGAGGGAGAGAACGGAGGGAGAGGGAACGGACGGAGGGAGGGAAAAAGGATAACTGAAAATGTTATATATATATTTTGGTATTGTTTTTTTGTGTATATAATAAGATCGGACAAAATACTCAAAAGATATCCAGGAGACTACTTTGCTTGCTTTTCAGCATTATGTAGCGGGGGGAACGGTATCAACATAATTGACATGTGTGTCAGTTTTTAGTACTTTCAGATAAGTTTGTCGCTCATGCGTGTCTGTTGCTGCCATCTCAGCGACCGCTGGCAGTTTTTTTGATGCTTCGTAGCGTTTCTGATACGATAGTATCGGATGTGATGTTGCTGTCAATCTTAGCTTAAAGTAGTAAGGATTCAAAAAGAACATGTTTTCGAAGTCCTACATGTGTGGGCCTTGAGAATGACAATATGGTATGCTTTGTAGCAACCGTGTCCGCTGCTGAGAGTCAGTGAATCATTATAAGGCGCTGCATAGGTCTCTTCTGTTGTCAAAAAGTCAGACGATTATTAAGAGAAGCAACTATTTTGCTTTAACCATTCATTTGTTCAACTTATTAAAAATGTAATATTTTATCTTGCACTTAGTTCATTTAATCTTACTATTCCGCTTCTAAAGGACATCTGTGCCAAATGTGTCTTATTATATGGAACCCATTTTTTTTTTTTTGTTAACATTTTCGGCTGACTTAAAATTCTATTTATGTAGCTTAAAATATTCCGTTTATGCGATGAAGGAGATGCGCGCACAGGAGCTTAAATATTTTATTATTTATTCAATGCATTTGTTAGCCACCCCCCCGCTTACCCTTTGTTATCCCCAAAAACTTTATTAATAAACTGCACAAAAGTGCACAAAAATTTTATGAGCATCAGATTCAGTCTACTTAGTGTACACTATTGCATGACTATGGCCGTGGGTCCACTTTAACGCTTGCCAACTTGACTGTGAAAGCACACACAAAACCAGGGGGCGTGGCAGGGCCGAGACGTACTTCATTTTGTAAATTGGAAGTGCTTATTAGACCAAAAAAGAGAGTTTTGCCAGCAGGCATTTCATAATTGCATTATGGCGGCGCAAGTCTGACTACGCTTTCCAAAAACTAGTCCTGATGCAGTGAGGTATGAATGCACCGGTGAGAATATGCAAAAAGTTTGCCATTGCTTTGTTGAATGAAAAACAAACAACGTGCTCCATCCGCCCCCCCTTTCAATTACCAAATGCTAAGGAACGGTAACAGCTAAGCTGAACACAGAAATTTCTTTGTTAGGCTCTCAGGACTCGATGGAAAAGTAATTTTGTACATATCATCAAGCATAATTTCCGCTGGGCGGGAAATGTGGAGCTTTCACTCAAAGGCAAGCAACACGTGACGCAGCACAAGCCTTGAGACCCACTCCCAAGGATGCTGAGTCCCAACATGTTGCTTCGCCCTTCTGTTGAGTGAGAAACGAGCGCGAACCAACGAGCCAGCGAACCGAGCCGAACCGTAGACGAGCCACCAGCCGAGCCAGGACGAGCTGATAAAGCCAATGCTATGCGTGGTAGGCTGGACGCTTCGGTCAGTTGAACATTTTCCATGCTGTGATCAAGTTGTCTTTTCCTCTAAAGCGCCCAGCGCTGAGTAGTGCATGCCCTGGGACTTGGAACGTATTTGAAATCGGAAGCCAAATCAAAAAACAAGCGAAAAAAATAAATTTAAAAAATAAGCAAAATAATTATAATAACTAAATGGTCGAGCAGACAACGCGGCGAGTGTGTGAGCGTTTTGGAAAGAGTTTTTGGGGGATGAGCTGTGGTGATGTAGGCGTGGCAGCAGCAGCAGCAGAGGGTGCGGTCTTCCTGCACTTGTTGTGCATTCTTTTTTGCTGCTGCAGCTGCTGCTTCTGGGCCTTCATTTGCCACAGTTCGTGCTGCTGCTGCCACTAATTGGTTTTCAATTGCTTGTTGCAGCTCTCCTTCTCTTCCCTGCTCTTTCTCAATCTCTTAATTTGTGAAACGACGGACTGACTTACATGCATTTTATTAGTACATAATCAATTCAATTGCAAAGACGAAGAAGAGGAAGAAGAAAAAACACCAAAATAACAATTTTTTATAACTCAATTGCGCACACACACACACAAACATACACGAGTGCCGCCGAAATTCAATTAAAACGCCCGTGAAAACAAACAACAAATCAAAAAATAAATCAAAAATTGCGTATCGAGCCGAGGAGCCAGAGGGCCGAGTCTGAGAACGGGGCCATGCAATCAGCCAAGGCGCCCAAATCAACAGCCGCAGCAGCAGCCGCCGCCGCCATCGCCGCCCCCACAACCAACAACACCAATATGGAATCTAAAATTGTAATGTACAAAAAAGAAGAAAAAAAAAACCCACCTTTTATGGTACCACACTGCAAATGCACCCATTCACCAGATAATTTTAGTTGAATGTCCACTCCACACATTTTTCACACATTTTACTTTGTCCACGCACCATCACCATACTCTTCACTCTACTCTACTCTATACTCTTCTACACCCAACCATTGCAGAGTCAAGACAAGCTTTGCCATCCATTAAGTTAAGCTGAATGTTATTTATACAAAATATGCGGCATATTTGATTGAATTCCCCTTTTTAATGAATTATCATTTAATTATGCATGTTATTAATAGGCATTTGAATGAGTTACGGTGGGGTGCCTGTGATAAGGGCGTGGCCGGAAAAGCAATT
The DNA here is from genome assembly GCA_018904225.1 of Lordiphosa mommai. Classification (NCBI taxonomy): domain Eukaryota; kingdom Metazoa; phylum Arthropoda; class Insecta; order Diptera; family Drosophilidae; genus Lordiphosa; species Lordiphosa mommai. Next base: position 81,206 of record JAEIFT010000578.1, read on the forward strand.
AGAACATGTATCAATTGGAAAACCGTTATATGGTAATTATGCACAATAAAATAATTAATTAAGTCTTTTGTTTCGGTGAAAAATATGCGGCGAATGCACATTGAAATTAATGCATATTATCATGAACCCCAGCCTAAAAGTATACTTTGGAGTTTGGTTGGTGTGAGTGGAATCGGTTGTAGCTTTAACATTTCACTGTCAAATACGCTGCAAAACAACAGCGGTTTAGGGTCATATCTAATGTTCCCTTTTTGTAAATCCAGGTGCTTATTGAGAAAATATATGTTGCCTACTTTTAGGACGCTTTTGAATTATCTTTGCTTGTGTCTACGACAACCCAAGTATGATAAATATATTTTCTCAATAAGCACCTGGATTTACAAAAAGGAAACATTAGAAAATGGCCTTAAGTGTTATTCTGTAAATTGATTTGGCTGGTCATTAATAACAGTTTTAATATTTAAATAAACGACATTAGAAATTAGGAAACAATTTGCGATCCCTAACATTTGACAGGCAATTAAGTGTGGCCGTTTTCGAGAAAATGCGAAATAGCTAGATTCTTTGATTGGAAAGAAACGTCGCTTTAGAAAAATGTATTAGCTTATTGATTTCAAAAAGCAAAATTAAGTCAAACATTCAAAATGGTAGATCTTCGATTCAACAAAAATCACAAAATTATCTGGGATAATTTATTTTAAAGCTAAGGAATAGTACTTCACGATAACAACAAGGAGAGACTTAAACCACACGTATTGGATGACCATAAAAAAACATGCCTTAAAATGGTCAAAATAGGCACTTTACCCAACTTTAGGCTCAAATCACAAAAAACTCCTGACGTAATAGAGCATTTTGGCAAACAGATTCGTGTAAGGCACTCGAAAATCTTTTAGAATAACCACCACCCATTCAATAAACTGAAAATAGATTAATTTTGTTGCCTTGTGTAATTCATAATCCACTTTTTCAATCGTTGGTTGATTTCGGCGTTATCAAGGTTTTTATCGGCAACTTTGCTTTAAATTGATCAATTTTTTAGAGCGTTTCATTTTAACCAGGAATAAAATTTGTTTAAAGTTTTTTTTTTCTCTGTTCATTAAGTGCAGATCTATTACAATTATTACTATTGAATAATAAAGTTTTTTTATTTGCATGTGATAAACATTTTTGGAATTTTTGGCTTTTTATTGAATTTTATGATTTTTGTTTAAATAGCAGCAGAGACACTTAATCACTGACCAGCTTATCAAAACTGCTTCTATTATTGAGCATAGTTGTAGGGGGGAGTTGTTAAATAGACCTTTGGAAAAGCGCCTTGTAAATATCATATTAAATACAAGAGGAAAAGTAGACTACTTGAATTAGCAAGAAATATTTCATTGATCAAAAAGCAAGTTCTTCTAAAGTAACAAAGAATTTAATCTAAAAATGGGACAAATGTATTTTTTTTGTTTAAGTTAAAAAAAACTTATTAGTCGGTCTCCTAAAGTTTTCTCTCTTTCCAAATATCAGTCACAATTTATGCCTTGAAAAGCTTATTATATATATATAGTATAAATGCACATGTGTGATTTAGGGCCGAATTCTCATCTCCAACAAAGCACTATATGACATATAAACTTACAAATAACAAAGTAAATTGTTTGTTTATCTGACACATTGAAGCTATGTAGAAGATGAGAAATCTGCGCTTGGTTTACTCTTGATGCTCCCCGCTCTGACCATTTCACGCCCTGTTCATTAATTTTGTAGAATATAAATAAATCGTTATAAAAATTAACATATTTCGATTACGGCTATTCGATTTTTAGATTTTTTGTGAAGGAGCTATGCATAAAAGTACAATTTCACATATATTAACAGTTTTAATTAAATCGTTTGCTTAGAAAATATGTTTTAAAATGCGTTGCTTTGCTATCAAAAACTTCCCCATAAGTCACAGCAACTTCAATTCGTTTCAAATGAGACCTGAAACTAACAAAGATCACTCTTGCCAATTGTAAGTATACCACCGCAAGCTGAGTACCTAAAGTCTCAGACCTAACAAATGCAAACAAACTTTTTGAATGCCTTTGCAAAGTTAATTTTATTTTGTGGGATGTCTCGTGAATACCCACAATTAATGCGACATCTCGTTTTATTTATACAGATCAAAGGAACACAAAACACATATCTACACAGAGAAAAATATGACGTTCTAAACTCAGGACCAATTGTTTATGATTTTGTTCTATTTTTTCGTTCATGAAATATAAACTCAACTCAACCATCGTACAACAAATATAAGTAGCATCTTAGTCATGTCGCAATAAAAGCGTGCGATGGTACAGGGTGCTAAGATGCATATTTGAGTGTAAGGTAAAGGTCCCGAGTTCGAATCCCATACAGAGCAATAGCTTAACTAAAACCCATCTTTTTTCTTTGTTCTTCAAAAAGAAATAAATAAATCAATGAGGAATATAAGCTAAGCTTTTCTTATAAGGATAGAGTAGAAGGGGGAACCCAAAAGTTATTGCAAACTGGCTTTTATACCAGGGGACCACCTTTCCCGATGATTGCTGTCTTCCTAAATTAAGCAAATTTTTTATTAAGAATAAGAACAAAATGTTCATGAATCATGCCCCAACAGTTCATAAAGCAGGCACAAAAGATTCATGAAACAAGCATAAAATGCAAAATCTTACCCCAATGTTCATGATTTGAGAACAAACGTGCTTGATAGACTTTTTTCAACGAAATTTCATAATTTTGGTACTTTTAGAACGTATTTTTTTCTCGGTGTATATATTTAGTTTATTGTGTCGGAGATGATTTTTTTACCCTACTGTACGTGTAACGTGTATAATAAGCAATACTCTTCGATATTTTCGCCCACTATCAAAAACCAAACAAAGTCAAATGCGATTAAATTGATTTCTTATTATCTTCGTAGTCGCAGCTAAATATAAATAATTTTGTCAGTTGATGAGTTAGGAGCTTTGGAATAGATTTGTATCGAAATCAGAATTTCGCAACAAATGTTCAATACATGCGGCGAGATCAGCAATAAAATTGTTTCCCTTTCCAAAAATCAAGACCAGTTGGTTCTTAAACGCGGAAGGCCCGGTCTTAAAAAAAGAGATTTCTCGGTATAAGCACAATCGGAAAACAAAGAACATGTTTTTTTTTATTTGTTGGAATTTCCCTTTCCTATTTTGGCCCAGACATTCTGTATCGGATTAAGGTCGGGGATGTTAGCTGACTGATCTTAGGACTTAATATCAAATTTCGCCTTCAAAGTGGTAATCCGTCATTTAAAAATAGTCAACAATAATTGAATAAACTATTGACATTACAATTACAGCGGAATGACAAGATGCAAAATTGTCAAGTGAGATAAGTTTTTCTCTCTCAGTAACGGTTTTGTTACTAGGCATAACTCTACATAGAATAATTTGTTCATACCTTTTTGAATTGACCATACCCTGCATTGCATTTGCATTCCCATATCATAATATAAGGCGAATGATAATGCAGCAGCTTTCGGAATATCGTTCTACTTATCTACGGCGAACTTTTTGTATCTTTCGCCCAAATTAAGCGAGCTTTCTTAATTACCCTTTTCCGAAGTGGCTTCTTGGCAGGTGCGTTGAATAGATCGAGCCAAAATATGTTTTGCAAAACGTTGCCGCACTTCAGATGCTACCTCAGCAGCATTTTGTGCAATCAATCTTGTAGGTTTGTTGTTATTATAACACAAGTTCACTTTACACTTGTTTTTATCTTTATCGTCTGCTTCAAAAAAAATCGTCATTGAATTTAGTTGTATCTGCTATCTTACGAATTGAAACATTTTGTTCACGGTCAGTCAATAGAATAGAGTCAATAGTCAGAATAGAGTTCACCAGCCATAGCCACAGACAAGATCCGAACACATGCCAAGCCCTTCGAAAAGAGAGTTTAAAAATCCTCAAAGCCAGTCAGCGACTGCCTAGTCTAGCCTATATTCGCACACCAAACAGTCTCACTTTTTCGCCTTGCTCTTCTTGTCGAACCCTGGTCTAGAAGATCAGAATCATCTACCTAAAAAATTGTGGAAAATTCAATTTTTTTTTTTGTCAATGAAAATGATTTTGATCTGTCTGCAGGTATAAAGAGCGTTTCATAATCCTAGCTTTTACCATCTCTGAGATCTGTATGCTCATACGGACAGACAGACATGACTAAATCGACTCGGCTGTTGATGCTGATTATTAATTTACACCTTGTACCTTTAGTACAGAGTATACAAATATACAAATGTATGCCACAATATCGGACTGTCAAAGCGTTGAAGGTTACAGAAGGTTGTGCTACACGCAGCTCTGCGGTCAAATCAAAACTTGGCACTTAAATTTTTATCAAAAATAAAATTTTAACAATTACTTAAAAGCAATAAGCTGTAAACTGAATCATTTCAAACTGAATCATCCAACGGATTTATATATTAAAAAGTCCTTAAAACTGATTTCAAATCGCATCTGAATGTTTGACTAAAATTGTGTATGCACATTTAAATATTTCGCTCTCATTTCTGTTGTTTTGCACATTTTGCATAATTTTTATGTGTCCTTGTCAATTTGCATTTCTTTAATATATGCTGGTGCAGGCAAAAGTCATAGCAAATGGGTCACCAAATGCCATAAAAACCACCCACTTTAGAGTAAACCGAAGCAAACAGTTTTTGAGAGTCAATGCAGCATAAATCATTGTGTGCGGTGGGGCTACATACGCAGCTGCCAATCGAGCGGCGGCGAGTGGAGTAAGGAGTAAAAAAAAACCGTAAAAACAGAGCAATTTGGCTGACAGCCAACGAATTTCTGGGTCCTTTTGACTCAAGTCAATTTTTAATTAAGGCAAGGCTGGCAGAGCGGGCCAATTAAAATGCCATTTAACTGAATAAACAAGTTAAATGCGTGCGGGGCCATAAAATTGTAGTTTCAATTGCTTGCTTAATTAATATGCATGGAAATATTTGAAAAATTAATTAATATAATTTCTATTAAAATCCGCTCACTCTTTCGTCCCTTTCGCCCGAACCCTCGACATGCGGCTGCCATACAAATTTTAATTAGAAAAGTTTGAGCTGGCTCAACACGAAGAAAACCCACCGACGACGAACAACGAACCGCAAAATATGTAAACATATGAAAATTTAGTGTAGCATACTTTTTGGGGTCACCACTCAGGTGGACAGCGAGCACATTTATCGCACGGCATTTTACTTCAATCAATTTTCAATTTTCATTGCTGAAACTGCAGCAGAATTGCCGCCGCCGGAATTCTCCAGTTTGGTCACTGTTATCTCTGGCCCCGCCCCGGTCACCCTGTGGCTGCTGATGGAATTATTATGTGCTCAACGAACCGCAAAAAAATCTGTGCTTCTGCTTTTGCTTTTGCTGCCGCTGCTGTTGTGGCTGTCTCTCATTTTGTTTCTGGTTTTTAATACACATAAAATGCTTTTTCCGTCACTATTTTCAACTTGTGCGCGCACTTTTATCTTTCGCACCCCCCCCTGTCTCTCCCCCTCCGGCCACAGAACAAAACAAAAAATGACAAAAAGTTCACAATTTGTTCAATGTTATCAAGCTGCAGGTGCGTAATGGCCCGTGTCCTGTCTATGATTAAGCATTACGCATTTATTTAAGCTGGGACTACCGGGGCAAATAAATCATCAAGCAGAATTAATTATGCTGACAGAAGCTGCTGCTACTTCTAGTAAATTGTTACATAATCCATGGGCAGATTTGTCAATACGAAGGCAAAACATTTTGTACATTTAATCATAAAATTCTTGTATCGTATTCAAATCTCAGCTGAACATTCCATAACACACAGAACATTCCGCCGTAGTGAAACTGTGCGGAGAAGTATCAGCAAATTCCAGAGACAAGCAACTCCATCCACCTGAATTGTGAAAAGTTGAGACCTGCCTGAGGCTATTGGCTGAGGCCAGCTCTCTGATCTGAAGCCGGGTGCAGGGCACACACATAGTTTAGGTTGTTGTTGTTGTTGTTTCCATGTTGTTGCATATTTTCAGTTTAACAAAATTCCCCAAAAACCTGGCCACATGCATGAGCACGTTTTACTGTTTTCCTTGAATACCCCATGAATTTCAATTTCGGCGTAAGGGAACAACTTATCCGTAACTAGACCAAACGAGACAGCAAAACTGCCAACAACAAAAATAAAAAGAAGAAACACGCAAGCCAAATGCAAATACTTGGCTCTGACAATTTCCAGCAAATTAGTGCATCATCCCGGGTTAAGCCCAAAGCCAAAGTAAAATGTAAGCCGTTGGCAACAATTAGCCAGTTTTGTGTGTGCTTGACATATTCGACCACAAAAGTTGTTCGAAATTGGGAAAATGTTCTTTGTGGGGGGAAAATAAATAAAATTAGTTAAGAAGTAGCAGATATGGAGTAAAGATATTGTGTAGCCTAAAGCTAACACTAAATCAATTTCCATAACATTAAAGACAGCTAATATCTAGTGATCGAAGTTAAAGCAATTAGGGTGGACTCTAAGGTAAGCGGATTGACTATTCAACTTGAAAGCTTGTGAGATCTTTAATTGAATTAATGGCTGGATTTAGGAAAATTATCTTGGGGAAATTTTCCCCCACATGCGAATGACAGTATGCCCATGTATTCTTTTCAACTTTCATTGGGTATATTAGAGAGTTTTTTTTACGGTTGCCGGAAATAGTATCGATATATCGCATATCGATATTTTTGTCGCAAAAACGATTTATCAATATCGAATATTTTACTAATCGAATATTTTTTTTGGAATATTTTCGGCGATATTTTTATGTACTGGATGGAAGAGAAAAACAAATTCCTAGCGCTTTCCAACTTGGCATTGGAATATGCTTTCGTTTTACCAGTAAGCTCTGTGCCATCGAAGCGCTTGTTTTCGATCATAAAAAGTTAGTCATCGACTATGAAAGTGTGGTTTACGACAACCGAAGCCGAATAACCGAGAAGCACATAACTCAAGCGTCTTTCAAAACGTTTCTTATACGTTTCTTAGATTGCTTATGTTTCTTTTTATTTTTTTGTTGTTGTTGATTTGATTACTTTTCAACTTCAGCGTCTTTTTCACTAGAATTCTAAAATAAGTTTAGACAACATCTTATGTAATAATTAAAATGAAATATATATATTTTTGGATTTGGGATCTCTGATCTGTAGATTTTGATCGCAGACATAATTTAGTTTTTAATACGCTTCAAATGACACCACAATTACCCCAAAGGACCTTTTTATACTTAAGATGCAGTTTTTATTGTTTAAAATATCGATTATTTTGTCAACCAAATATCAATATCGTAATGATACTTTTTCAATATCGAAAACAATATCGATATAGATATTTTTCAAATATCCGTCATCCCTGGTTTTTTTCAAAAACTATAAAATCTGCAGACTCATTGAAATCAGAGTAATCTGCTTGTACTGGCGCGGATCGGTGCCACGATGCCGATTACTACTCGTAATCATGAAAATGATTATCTGTTACAAAAAAAAGTAACTGTAATCGTAAAAATGAGTATTTTTATACTCTGTACCGAAGGTACACAGAGTATATTGGGTTTGTGCAAATGTATTTAACAGCCAGAAAGAAGCATCTCCGACCCTATAAAGTATATATATTCTTGATCAGCATCAACAGCCGAGTCGATATAGCCATGTCCGACTGTCCGTCTGTCTGTCCGTCTGTCCGTATGAACGAAGAGATCTCAGAGATGGTAAGAGATAGAGGTTTGAAGTGTATGGAACATATATTTCTTATACTTGCAGGCAGATCAAGTTTAGTTTTGATTTTTGCCACGCCCCTGCCTCCCCCGCAAATTAAAAAAAACTTAATATCTTCCACAATTTTGGAGTTAGGTTGTTCGAACCTTTTAGACATATATTCTACTCATCATTTCTTATCCAGCCCCCGTACATCGTTTACCGATCAGATGAACAATAGTGGCGCTATATGTAAAAGAAAACTTAATGCAACGACAACAACAACACCGCAGCCACTTACGAGAAAGAGAGAGCGAGAGGGCACTTTCCGCTTTCAGTTTCCACCTCCCTTCTTTCCAATAGATATTTGTGTAAGTAGGCAAAGACCAAGTATGAGAGGATGATGCAATTGAGATGGCCTGCGGTCAGAAATCACGCGTGATTCCCGAGTGACTAATATAGATATGTTTATGTTAATAGGAAATTATATATAAATTTTATAATTTTACGAGTTATGTACTAGGGTAATTCTACCCATCATTACTTATCGAGCCCGTACATCGTTTTTCAAGCAGATGAACGATAGTCGAAAGAGTTGCCACCCCCAGATTTTGAAAAAACCTCACACTTTAAAGTTATCAGTTACATACAAACAGGTACAGAGTATATTACAGTCGGGCTTGACCGACTTTCTTACTTGTTACTCATGATTCCGGCATCGTCTAATGACTCGTGGAGGTCTCTAATACATATATCAATCATTATTAAAAGGTACACTGCCAAAAATCAGGGTATATAACTTGGCCGTTTATTCACAGATTTCACTAAACAATAAGATATTGTATTCCAATTTAAAGAATTTTTATGATGAGGGTTTTCACTAGTCCTCGTAAAATGGTAAATGGTAAATTTACCACACACTAGCTACTGAACGACCCTTTGTGATTCATGATAGTAATTTTAGTAGTAAACCAGAGTACATTCAAAGCTTAATATTTACAACCATTTCTGCTAGTTTGGTGGCGTAGGGCGCTGAATGGATAACTCTAATACTGATGGGTGGGTGATAAACAATTTTTTTTTTTAGTTTTCTTATCGTTTGTTTGTAGGTAGAGCCTATGTTTTTATACTTTTCTTAAATCGGTAGTAGTTTGCCGCTTTTACTTTCATTCATTTTGTTGCATAAATTTCAAATTTGGTTGATCTATTCAGTTTTTTCTTCTCTCCGAGATCTAATTGTACGTACGTACGGACTGACAGACCGACTTAAGTATATCGGCTTTTGATGCTGATAAAGAATATTTTTACTTAGCGGGTCGGAAATTCTTTCCTCTTCCAGTTACATAAATTTGCATTAGAATAGTGCACCATTTTACCTCTACAATAAAGTGAATGAAAAATAAATAACATATTCATAAAAAAGACACAAAGAAAATATTTAAAAAAAAACAGTCCTGTTTTGTCTTTGCCGGGATTTGAACCAACAAATTACAAAAATGAGCCATCATGCCTGTCCACTCAGACATCCCCTATTTCGAATATAAAGTAGCTAAATTGCTATATAGGAGTGACACGATTCTAAGTTTTTTTATTCGATACTTTGATTTTAACACTTTACAATTTTACGACGCATTTTTATAAACATACCCCAGGGTCTCGGAAAGGTTGTATTTTTTTCACATGTGTTTTGTTGTTGTATCGTAAACTTATGGAGTTTACCATTTACAATTTACCATTTTACGAGGACTAGTGAATACCCTCGATGATAAACTGAGTAGGACGAAAAAAAAAAAACTTATTCTGTGTTAATGTGTGAAGACTTAAATAGTGTCATATTTATTACCTTTTTTAATATACAGCTTAAAGAATTTGCAAAATTATAGTGCAATATCCAAACTTACCTTTAGCAAACAATAAATCCCGATATTTTTAAATATTTATTTAGAATGTAAAACATTTGACACTTAAATAAAACAATATTCTAATGCTCAAAGGTTCTCAGCATGGCCAGAAATGAGCTCGCCGTCTTTGTCACCTAATCGAACAGAACAAAAATCACTTAATTTACTTTACGTTCCACTTCCCAACTCAAACTCACCCAAAGCAACAGCGGCAGATCCACATCAAACATTAGGCCAAATATTTTGGAGGGTTGCTGGGCACGCCTGATCATCATCAGCAGCAGGCGACGCTGGTTTGGTGTCACCACTGACCATTCAAAGCTATCATAGATGCTCACAGCCACACCCATACTCTCCTGCTTGAGATACTCACCGCCATAGCAATAGGAGCTCAATTGAAGGAGCACAGTCAGTAGAAAGGCGGCGCGAAACGGTACCTGAGAATTCCAGTCGCCACGACTGAAGCGATACACCAGACTGCACAGCTGAAGGTAACTCAGTGTGTACTGAACAAACACTATTTCCGCAAAGATTTCACTCACTTCCTGGGCCAAACCCAAGGCCACACGATGCAGATGGATGCAATGCACCAGATGACTCTCCTGGCTGCTGCCCTGCCTAAACTGTAACTTGAGCAGCTGAAATTGAGCTACCACATTGTGAATCAGCCAGGAGAAGTGTGTATCAACGGCTACGACCACCCAAGCGGCAGCAGCTATGCCCAAAATGCCCCAAAAATAGATGGGCCAGTAGTTAATGGGCTTTGTCTCGTCCAGCCAAAAGTTGAACTCCATGGGTGGACGTACACGCAATTGTCCATGCTGCATATAGCCGAAAAGAGCATGGGCCAGGGGTACCACAATGGAGGCGAGGAGAACACCGTGAGCAGAATTTTGAAGGAATCGCGACAAATAGGAATCCAATTGTTGCTCTTTGCGCACCGCCTCCTTTTGAGCCGACGAGGCAGCCGAGGCCTGCTCATTGAGTTTATGTAGTTGACCTATTAGTTCGCCAATGCGACGCCTTTTGACTATGAACACTACAAATTTAAGCGTGCACAGGGAACCCTGAAAAAGTCAACAGGAATGACTAAAATCTAAGGTGATCACAAGGTCTCACCTGCCAGGTCACTGCCAGATTGTCTGTCAGGCGTATTAAATCACTCGGATCCTGCAGTGCGTTCACAAGCATGGGCCAATTATGTGAGACCAGGGACAGGATAAGCAAACCCGCCCACAAGGGATGCCTCAGTCTCAAATCGCAATCCTTCAAGTCGAAGCCAATGACTTGCAAAGCGCGATGCTGCACTGAAATATAATTCACGTCCATTTTGGTTAAGCGAATGCCTTATCCAAAGGTTACACTCTCTGCTTATATAGTATCTCCTGTTACTCCACCGACCGCTACGCCTCCTCCTCAAATGAAATGGGTCGTTTGTCCGCAGGTTAAGTGGACGTTTGCCGCCCATGAAATTCTGTGCCTGAAATATTTATTATGGTCCGTTAACTGGGAAACGTGATACGGTTACGGCCACATTTTGGTCGTATGATGTTTTGATTGGAATTTCCAATTTCACACAAATAATAGTTGCTTTTAGCTACAATAGTGAGGGCGGTTCTCAATCGTAAATAGCGTTTAAATAAATACAATAGCCGAAAAATCAACACGGCCCAGAAAAAAGGGAAATGGAAGGGTGGTGGCGAAGGGGGGAAGGGAAGTCTTTATATTTGTACGCATTTTCGTATGCAACACTTTTATTTCAATTAATATTTATTCGTCGGAATGACTCTGCGCCATGCAAACGTTGCCTCTGGGACAGGCGAAAATGGAACTCTGTGCAAAAACTTGTATGTTTAATTTAACAATATATTGATCATAAATTAATATTAATTTGGCATCAACTGCCTAAAGGGCCAAACCGAGCCTAGCTCACATTCCCAGGCAAAAGCAGGTTAAGAGTAGCACCAGCATAGGCAGTAAGACAGTCGAGTACTCCGACTACAAAATACCCTGTACACTTGATTTTGGTATCATTCAAACATACACACGACTTGGCTGAACGTGTAGCTGCATTCCCCTCCTAAATTTTGAAAAGCGAGCAAATCCGTTTTGTGCATAACTTCCGTGTTTTTCATCTGTTCTTATTGACATCATCCAGTTCTACCGCATTCTTATCTAATGGCCGACCCCAATAACTATGTATATTCTTGATCAGCATGACGAACTGAGTTCATTTCCGTCTGTTCGTCCATCCGTCTGTCCGTCCATCCGTCGGTCCGTCTGTTTCTATGCTATCTCCTCCCTCAGTTTTAAAGCTATCTAGAACTTTGAGAAAAGTCTTTAAAAACACATTGGCTGCACATTTGTCGGAATCGGTCGGATCGGATGACTATTTCATATAGCTGCCATAGGAACGAACGGTTAAAAAACTAGTTTAAGTGAGAAAAACTGTTTTGTTTTCCATAGTAGCGTCACCTATCGTGGTATATATATGCCATATAAACGGTCGGTCAAAAAATTAGTTCTAGTGAGAAAACCTTTTTTGTTTTCCATCGTAGCGTCACCAATCTTGGTATTTATTACTTTTAAATGCTTTCACATAGTTCCGGTAAAATTTATAAAAATCGGATCACTATTGCATATAGCTGCCATAGGAACGATCAGTCTAAAAACTGGTTCTAGTGAGAAAAACTTTTTTGTTATCAATGGTAGCGTCTTTCAAATCATTAAGGCCCAGTCGCACTCCTTTAGAATTTTAATAACATTATTGTGGGTTTCCAAATTTTTAATTAGAAGGGGGGGGGGGTTTTTTTTTTTTTTTTTACACCAAAACAAAAGTTAACTTTGGGAATGCTGGAACCAAATTTTTCCGTTTTGAAGTTTAGAGGTCTGGTCTAATGTACCCATAAATCCTGCAGAAAATACGGTCACTTTTTGCCTTTTATTTTTATTATTCTACTTACCTAGCTACTGCAAAATATTTAAGTCTAATCGTTACAGTTAAATAAATATAGAAACTCGAACCTCTTGCCAACTGGAAGAAGATTACTTGTAAGACGAGCCCTACATATTAGATTACTAAGGTCATAGTTAGTCCTATGACCCTAATTGAGAGCCCTTACACATTTTCTCTCTAATAATAATGCTCTGTGTAAGAAACTTGTGGGTAGAAGAAGAGCCGCATGTTTAATGATGCGGCAATGATGCAGAAGGAGTGAACTATTTTGACTAGAATCGAGTATTTTTTTGGGTCATCGATAGCGACCGGCTGATTTTGATATCGAATTTCGATAAGCAAATTCATTATAGTTATACCGCGTAATTAAAAAAATAAATGAATCACAAAAGCAAGCTCCATTTGCATTTGGATGAAGGCAATGCCGTTACCAAATACACCGTGTGCCTCATTTTACAGAATATCATTCATATTTGTCTCTGATTTGTATACATTTGGCAGGCCTAACAGCTGTTTCAACACTTGCATAATTTTTTCGTATCTTCAACAATGATGTGCTCTGTGTTACTCCGCTATAACATGGATTGCATCGCTGAGTATGAGTAAAATATATTCGATTTCCCAGCTTAAAAATTGGCATCCAAGGCATAGTAATCGTGATAATTAAAAATAAACATTTTCTGTTTTATTTTATTTGCTTTAATATATCAAACCTTCTTTAATGTAGACTATGTTTGCATAGTAGGCTGGTGATTAGGCCAAGATTATTACTTGGCATCTTAAGAAAAATAACACAGATAAAAAATATTACAAATTTTACTCACAACATGATTATATTTATTCGTTATCGTACGATGCCCAAAATCACTCTAGTGACTTTGCTTATATAAATTAAAATAACTGCATGGGTATATAAACATCACAGCTTTTCTCAATTTTTCATTATTATGTAAATTTAAGCGCTTTGACTATTGTTAACCAAATGCCACATGCAACCGCTGGGTACAGTTGCCACCTATCAACAACAAAAAAAAAAAGGGCAAGGGCACTTTAGCAAATTTTTCACATATTTTCACTTGAATTTCAATTTTCAAATAAAACGCGTAAAACCCCTATTTAATTACAATTAGGCGGCATATTTACGGCACAAGGGTTAAACCCGAGCCCAAAGCAACTAACCAAAATTACACGAAACTCAATTCCCTGACCACATTAATTCCCCCCCCTCCCCCTACCCCGCACCTTCACAGCGTCGAACTCATTTCAGGGCTCACTTTATTCGCTTGTAATTGAATTACCGGCTCATTTCCCCCTTTTTCGATCTGCGGGGACAAAATCAACAAGTAAATCTGAACCTTTTTGTTTTGCGTCTTAATGTCAACTTAAATGCTTTCAATTACTCTTTCAAGTTGAGCCATAGACCTTTTTTTTTTTTTGTTTTTTGTTTGACAAAATACTGATTTATACATATAAATTAGTAGCCGGCGGCTTTTCGTAAATAAATCTCAAGTTATGCAAAAAACAGCCTCAGGCCAAGAACAATAACAGCAGCGGAAGAGGCAGCGACGGCGACAGAGGACATATGAAATGCAAACACACAGCGGAAAACTTATTAAACAATTCATAAAGTTTGGCCAGACAATTTCAATTTCATTAAGTTTAAAGTCATATGGCGAGTGGCTTACATATGAAATGGAAATTTTATGCAGAAATATTTAAAGTGCAGGCCACAGCTGGTGCTCGATAATTCGAGGGTCTGTATAGCAATTTGCTCCCTGGTCTCCCACTTCCACAGTCGTTTTGTGGCTTTGTTTGTGTGTCACCCTTTTCTTTTTTTCGGTGTTTTTTTTTTTTTTTTGTGTGCAGTGTCCCGGTTTTTTATGAGCCCTTCATAAAAACACCTACCAAATGGCGTGGGCATATGCGTGGCTTAGGCAGCTTTGTCTTCTGGCAACCGACTTAAACAGGCTAGAAATGCTGAAAGAATTGCGCACGAACAGAAATGGCCGCAGGGAGCAGCAGGGCAGAGCAGAGTTATTCAATAAAAAATTAAGATGAAAACATTCAATGAGCCGGGCACAAAGGTGCCATCAGTCCATTCTGCAGGAGGTAGAGAGTGCTCTGCCTGACTGCACCGCCAGATGAGGCAGCCATCCTGCTTATCCTGTGTGTGTGTGTGTATCTGTGGGTGTTTGCTTGAGTAAGGAAATCACAGGTAATGTGGTTTTATGGCCACTTTGAGACAACATTCTCCCACCCTAAATGCAGCTCTCGGCTTGGTCATGTTAATAAAAACATATACTACATCATGTCCAGGTCCTGTCAATATATTATCCCTGTGCAAGCGTGTGTGTGTGTGCTATGTAAGCGGATGTGCAACACTTTTTTCCTGACAGCAACCAGCTCGTTGATTATACTAAACTTGTTTACTTATGCTGCTCACACACACACACACACACACACACACACACTTTTATGCATACATGAGTATGTGTGCAAAAAGTGCAAATTTCAGCATAACCCTGCAACCACTCAACGCTCAACTCACACTGCCTGCGTGTAAATTTCGACTTATCCTCGCGTTCTGAGCAAGAGCAAAGCAAACACCGACTAAACAGATGAGAGGCAGTGGCAACAGCAGGCTGTGTGGGCTGACTGAACAGCCGCATGTGACGGCACAGTGTGATGAATTTGTATTATAATTAACATAAGTATGTACTACACATGTATTTAATTTAATTTTGGAAGAAAAATAAGTTACATTTGACTTGGGAATGTGGAGAGGATTAAATTGTACATCCGATTATTTTATTAAATTATGTGAACAACAGAAGTCATAACTTACTTCATTTGTTCCTTCATTTGATAGAGATAGAGATCGCGGTCGTATTCTAAGGGCCGTTTTATCATGTTCCTATTTTTTAAATCCAGGTGCTTTTTGGATAAAATTTAGTGGCCTACTTTTAGGCCGCTTTTAAATGATTATGTTTCTGTCTACTACGACCTGAACGCGATTTTAAACGCTGCCTAAAAGTAGGCAACTTAGATTTTCTAAAAAAGCACCTAGTTTTAAAAAACATGAAGATTAGAAAACGGCTTTTAGTTTGTAGCAGAAAAAATTACCTATACTGAAAGAGGAAACAGGGGATGTCTATGCAGCTTGTGTTTTATGTGGCCAATTTGTGGCTATGAAAGCAAAAATGCACTTCCTAAGTATTTTGTTCTTATAAAATTGAATATTTTCTACCAACCGACTTGGAGAAGAATCGAATTCATGTCTCCTTGTATATCGCTAATTAAACGATTGTATATCCCTTGTAAGTTCAAAAAGCGAAACAAAATTACCAAACACTCCCCCACCAAACTCTCTTAACGAAACTGATTAGAAACAAGAAAAAATGATTGCTGCAAAATAATCTGACAAGTTGATATGCTTGTCATATCGAAACACACACATACTACGTTTATGCACAAATAAAAAGTCATGATTTTCCCCTTTAAAGTATGCTATATTTATGAATATAAATAATTAAGGAAAATATTTATTTTTTAGTAGCCTTAACACTGATTATATTTGTACACCTTTGACTGTTCCGACAATCTGAGTGAATGCATAATGTGGATTATGTAAGATGTAGCCATAACTGACTTCAAATTATATCGTTCAAAAATAATGAATTAAGAAATTAAAGCTTGCATACTTTGAGGGGCAGAACGCATGATTTTTTATAAGCCCATCGCGATGGGCTTTTACTACGATGCATCGTAGTAAAAGATGCACAGTTAGCCATCTTTTCACTTTGCCTTCATTTTGAGTTGCCTACTTTTAGGCTGAACTAATTAAAAAGCTCTGCTGCATTTGAGTTGTAAATTTGTTTTCTCATATGTATGTTTTTCAAATCTAGTTGGTTATTAAGAAAGTGTATGCTGCCTACTTTTAGACCGCTTTTAAAATATCTATGCGTGTGTCTACAACAACCCGCATAAAAACATACATAAGGGTAGAAATAGTGCTAACGGTTCAGAGGAGAACGAAAGGTCATCAAATTATTTGAGTTCATGAAAACAGTCTCTAGAGTATTAAAAGAAAGCGTCTGCCACTCTCGAACTGAATTGCTTACAGAAATATAGTTCTCAGTGTTGATATTCGTATTTCAGATAATAGGTTGTCTTCTTTATAGATGTTCGTTTGATTACTTAAGCTATTTCGAGGATACGATGAATTCGTTGGATATCTGGGTTGTCATACTGAGTTAGAGACCGATCGTGATATAATAATACAAGGTAGCGCAACCGATAATTTACCGAACATCGGGGTTCGAACACTCAAATTTCAGTCATACTTACATTTTTAACAGCTATCGATATAAATTACTGGTTGTAACAGATTATGATAATGATTAATCGAAAACATAAATCTTGGCTACAAAGATTGCTTTAAGACAAATCTTAAGCCCATGATGTTATTATATCTGGAGAGGCATTTGCTCAACTAGGAGCTTTGCTCGCTTAGAGCGCGAAAATAAGACAGAAGGAGTGGGACACAAATGTTGTAAGTATGAGTGCTTCTTAGCTTTGTGTTAGTCAATTGAAAAGAGAGCGCATCGATCGGCCACCTCAACAGGTATAATTACACCTAGCTCTAGCACTTTGGTAGCGAAGACTAACTATTTCGTATGTCTCTTGGTTCTATGGGTAATCATTCTCATCTAATAGGTTTCCAGTTTGCAGTTTGACAATCATTTACAGAGCCCATAAAATTCAAAAAGGGGATCTTGCTGCAGTGGTGGTGGAATTTGTTTTACAATCATAAATTACAACTTGTATTTTGGACACCAAAATATTTAAGTTTCTTAGATAAACACTGCCTTATTGCAAATAATACACTCAGAAAAAAAGACAAGAACTTTGTACTTGAATCAAGTAGAAACGGTGTCAATAGTACGATAAGTACGAAAATACTTGATTCAAGTACGAAGTTCTTATATCAAGTTCAATTTTTTTTAGACCTTTCCGTGATATATTAAGTACATTTTGAACTATTTGAAGAACTTTTTGATCATCTTAAAACAAGAATTTGCGTACTTAAAATAAAGACAAAATATTAATCGATAAAGTCAACTAAATTCAAAATAAGGTCCCAAAAACATTCTTGAACCGAAATAAAAGTACTTAAAATATGTCAAAATTAAATTCTCAAGTTGTTTCCAATTTCTGCTTAAATCGAGGTATCTGTATCTAATCATATATAGCTGCAAAGACCTTAAGGCCATATATTAATCAAAGTCCAAGAAGGTATAATATATATAATGTACCGTCACTCCATAAGTAAAGTAACAGAAAAAGTTGGGAATTTTAAGAACAGATTCGTGTTGAAATAAATACCATTTTAAATTGCATACTTTTGGCTTGGCATATTGTACTGTAATAAAGAATGCGTTTTCTAGAATTTTTCGCCAAACTGAAGGCGCGACAGAATCTTGATTCAAGAATGATTAATCTCATTTCAAAAAATTTATATGTCGTTTTTGGACTTAAGAATATTTTTTACATAATTTAAAAACTTTTTTATATTAAATTTCAAGTGCAAAATGGTATAAATCCTGATTGTTCTAGAACTCTACCAGTCGTTTTTTTTTGTTAGTGTACATAGTTTCGCCTTCTTGTTTAACTCAGTAGGCCTTGCATTTCTTTTAAAAGTTAACCAGGTCTTCTAGTTTTGAAAACTATTAAGTTCTGTTCTGACACATGTTATAATAATATAAGATATAATCATCACAAAATCACCATGCGAGAGAGGTACCAATTAGGCACCACCACATTGACAGCCGTTACTTCTACTTTTCTGACCTGACTGCTTTTCACCACCCTATTGGTACCCCAAAAAGACACATGCTTTACTCACCTCGCCTTATATAACTACACCATGGTTTGACTGAACTGGTACGGTACCAATGGTGTGGAGAAAATTAGTCAGTCGAATGGTACCAAGCAACAACTGTCAATGGGCTCCTTCAACAAAAAAAATTTAAAAACCAAAAACCAAAAAAAAATATTTTTTTTTTATACAATTTTTTTTGTTGTTTTTTAATATTTTTTTGGGAAAACCCTCTTTTAAAAAAAATTAAAAAAAAAGGTTGAAACCCGTTTGGAAACAAAACTCTTAACAAATTTTTTTTTTGTTTTTTTGTTTTTTCGAAAAACCCCCGAAAAACCCACCAAAAAAAATAAAAAGAAAAAAAAAAAAAAAAAATTTTTTTTTTTTTTTGTGTTTAATTTTTTAAAAAAATTTTTTATTTTTTTTAATAAACCAATATTTCCCCACCCCAAAAAAAAAAAAAAATTTAAATTTTTTTTTTTTTTTTTTTTTTTTAATTTTTATTTTTTTTTTTTTTTTTTTTTTTTTTTTAAAAAAAAAAAAAAAACCGTTTTTTTTTGTTTTCCTTCCAAAAAAATTTTTTTTTTAAATTTGGGGATTTAATTTTTTCCATAAAAAATATAAATAAAAACAATTTTTTTTTTTTTTAATTAAATATAAAATATTATAAAAAATTTTAATTTTTTAAAAAATTTATTTTTTTTTTTTTTTTTTATTCTTTTTTTTTTTTTATTCAAAAAAAATTTTTTATTTTGTAAAAAAATTTAAAATTTTTTTTTTTTTTTTTTAATAAAAAAAATTTTTTTTTTATTTTTTTTTTTAATTTAAAAAAAAAAAAAAAAATAAAAAAAAAACACAAACCCCAAAACAAACCAAAAATTTTTGAAAAAAAAACCAACACCGGGAGTGAAACGAAACCAACGAAAAAAAAATTATTTGATCAGGGAGCAAGTTCTTCTGCTGAACTCGTCCAATGTGTTAGTCAGATGATTCTACCTTATCAAAACATGCATCGATGCCATTTTATGCCAAAAAATTCACCACTAAAGTAAGATAAATAATTTATTTTTTTACTAACTCAGCCCAGTGTGCTCTTGCATGATACAAAGGAAAAAAAATGTACAAAAAAACTAGTCAAAATTTTTTATGAGTCCAGGCAAAACTAGTTGCGGCTTTATCCCATTTAACAGCTGCTCCTTCTCCTCCTCTCCGCTTACACTTTCCGCTTAAGCAATTTTATATACACATATTGTATACATCAGTAGACACACAGTTGTGTGTGTGTGTGTGTGTGCACACATTTTGCCCAAAACTAAGTAATATTACTATAATAGTGGCCCAAGTGGTCCTGCACTAGGAATAGCGAGTGCTGCCACTTCGAAAAAATCCCCTACACATTGGAATTCAGCATGTATACAAAAGAGAAGCAATTTTTCCCCTTTTGCCATACAAAAGTTTTTCTATTCAATACATAAAAAGTTCCAATTGAATAAGCGAAAAACTTAAATGCAATTTCAAACTGATTGGCTTAAATGCAACACAAATCCCAACCAGGTATGCAAAATTTGAGACTGAAACAGTTTGTTAATTATACATAAATTTGCGATAATTGAGTGGTAGGTGGTCGGAAGCGAAAGCAAACTACTCAGCAAACGCTATTCCTGTGCACAATGAGCTAATTTAAAGCAAATATTGATGCAGCAATTAAAATGGCTCAGTTGAGTTCAACGACGACGTTGACGTCATTGTGTAGCAAGCTATAGAAGCTGATCCCATGCACCACAAATCAAATATATGCACAATTTTCACTGCACAAACAAGAAGAGCTGCAGCAATTCCGAGCATGAATGATAAATGAATTGTGAACTTTTAGTTTTTGATTTCAGCATTAGGGGTAGTCAGTGGCCAAGCAATATAATGTTGAATAAATCATTTGAAAAGTCTACAAAGGATAGTAGCTGGCATTATTTATGCCGTTCAGGCAACAACAAGTAACTCAAGTAAGAAGTAACTCTATAGAGGTGCATGAGCTTGGATTCAAAAAGAATTGCAGGCTACCCTCAAAAACATTCAATTGTAAGCCTCACCACTGAATCGAACTAAAACCGCAATTGTGATATGATCCGGTGACTTAAGACCGAATAAAAACAGTCGTAGCTAAGACTGTGTGAAATTGACTTATAACTCTTAAGAGCGCGAAATAAACAATATTTTGATGTAAAGAAATAGATTTTTTTAATCACATGATAAGAAAGACAAACTGAGCTAATAGAGCTATTTCCGTTCGACTTAATTGGGCTTTAGTAAAAAAAACGTTGTTAATCATTTTAGCGTTTTTAGGACCGTTTTCTCATTGTCATGGTTTTCAAAACTAGGTGTTTTTTGAGAAATTTTATGTTACCTACTTTTAGGCCGCGTTTAAAATCGTATCCGGGTCGTAGTAGACACAAACATAGACATTTAAAAGAGGCCTAAAAGTAGGCAACTCAATTTTATCCATAAAGAAACTGAATTTGAAAAACAGGAACATGAGAAAACGGCCCTTAGGATAGATATTGTTAGTGAAAATATGGCAACACGGTTTCATTAAATGGAAGACTTGCCCCTGCTTACCAACAATGTTAAAAAGGTTGCCAGTGTGAGTAAACAAAGTTAACCATCATATTTTATCTGTTCTACTCTTTGGCGAAAAAGCAAATAATTCACAAGCTCACCATCGAAAATGCAAAATCGAATGCTGTCACCTGGCACAAGCCTGGGAACAAGAAAACGGGCCTACGTCCGCCTTTGAATACAATAAGGCAGGGAGTAGGCATGGTGGCCCTTCTACTATTCTTTAAAGAAATTTGTGTGACAGCGATATGTCTTTGGGCTATTATCTTGAAGTTCCGCATCAATGATTGAATATAAAACTCTCGATTGTCCATTATACATTTATGTAACAAATGTTTTTGTTTTCTTTTATCTGCAAATTTTTTTCATAAAAAACTGAACTGTGCTGCAATAAGCATGAATATTGCGAGTAGGCAACACTTCAAAGTACACCAGGTTGCCTTACTCGTCAACACGGATGATCTGTTATCCGGTAACAAGCTTAAGTTGGCTTAATGAAAACGATATTTTTTTTACAACAAATTCTGGAGAGAAAACCATAGAAGCTTTTTCAATTATATATATTATTAATATATATTATTAATATACAAATAAAAAATAAACAAATTTTCGAATTCGAGGGCTGTTCAAAAAGTTCTCGGCCTGCCAATAAAGGTCTCCCAAAAAAAGGTGTAGAGGTGGTAGCCATAATTCCAGAACTCCAGGTAATCGGAAATTAAAACGGCAAATGAGGTTATGATCAGAATTAATGTAATTCTGGCCCGTACCTCAATCAAAAAAACAAAAAATTTTTTTAATTTGATTTTTGACCATATTTTTGTAAGTTTTTGTTCTGTAAAAAAAAAAAGAAAAATATTTTTTTCGCTTAATTGAGGGACGGATCAGAATTACAACTTTTCGGATCTAACCTTCGGCAAGAATTAAAGCAGTTGTGCGTCGATTGCAATATGGCCGATGGAAATCGATTCAGTAGAACTGCCGCAATCAGGGCTATTAGGGCCGTTTTCTCATGCTCCTGTTTTCCAGGTGATTTTTGGGAAAAATTGTGTTGCCTACTTTTATACCGCTTTTAGTTGTCTGTTTGTGTCTACTACGACCCGGGTTTGATTTTAAAAGCGTCCTAAAAGTAGGCAACATAGCTCAAAAAGCACCTAGGTGTCAAAAACATGAAGATGAGAAAACGACACTGAAAGTTTCGAGAAACATATGTAACACTCCCTTTGGAAAAAACATTCCTCTACTTAAATGGCTATATCTTCTACACTATTTTGAGTTTATGAAAATATTTTGAGGGGATGAAAGGGGTATGTCCGAGCTATAATAGTAATGCAAAACCAAAAAATCTCCAAAATGTTGTTCAAAGGTAGAAGACCCCCTAAGCAGAAAATGTGGGTGTTATCATATTTAATTTTGAAATTTGGGTGAAATAAAATAATAAGTTCCTAATGCAGTCTTTAGTATGTAAGCTTGAGCTTACAAATATTAGAATTGGAGCTGCCGACAGAATTTTTAGTACCAATAATGAAAAGCTCTCATAAAATTAACAATTTGGTCATGCTTCGTTAGCTGTACTTTTTATTTTGATTTGAGTTATTGGCCTTTATTGGGTCAGGACCACAGTTTTTCAATTAACGTTTCATTTTTTAACCTCACGAAAATAAAATTAATACACATTTATTGGAAGCTAGGGCGAAAGCGAACCACTAAGTTTTCTACGGTTTCTTCTTTTTTTCAAAAATTTGTGTATATTTTGGATGCTGCTATGCTTTTCGATTTATTTATTGCCGAGTGCTATAACAGATCCAGCGAATCCGAGTTACTCTCCGAAGGCACATCGATGTCTTTGAGGAAGCAGATGCTGGATGAAAATAGAGTAGATCAGTGTTTTCCAAGTCCCTATCTAGTGGGCATAGGAAATGCACTTGAACAGCAACGTTAGCACACCGATAGTATAAGCTCGTTGAGCTGCTTCTTTACAGCAGACACCAATAGAGGTCCGGCTGTGTATAACAATGATTTAAAGTTAGTTTAAGATTTGATCTTGATACATCAAAACTTACCAAAATATATTGCAATTTTAGGAAAAGCTTTTAGAGCTTAAGAGAAAGAGAATCAGAATACAGCTTATCAAAACAAAACATTTAAATCAACTGACATTCTCACATTTTAGTCACTGTGTAAATTAAAAAAAGTATCCCTATTAACTGAGCCTAACACTCAATGACACCATATTCAAAATACCAACCCTTCCGCTTGTAGTGAATGCCCCTATTGACTTAACACATCAATGTCTAGCCTTCATCCTCCATCTGTCTCAGTTATGATAACTTTCTGCAACCGCATTCAACTTTACTGTCGTTATGCCAGTCAAATGGGTTCAAATCTGTGTGAATGTGTGCGTGTGCGAGTGCGAGTGTGTGGGTGCAAAGTGCAGAGAAGTTTGCCATTAAGCCGTCAGCATGCTGCTCATCATCGACATCGGGCGTAAGGATCAGCAACATCAGCTAAGTCACTTCGAAATGCCAATAATGCGCCCTCATATGTGAAGTGTCAGATGTCTCTTGGCTTTGCCTTTGACTTGGCCAACACTTTTATCTGCTCATCTTTGTGGGCCCACGCCCCCACTCATCTGCCTAATTGAATTCCTTAGCACGGGCCCGACCACCGCCACGCCCTTCTTTTTCAGTGTTGTTCAAGGAAATCTCTGCGTACGTTTCCTTTTCCGTTTAAGTGTTGCTGGCATGTTCGACACGGTCTCACCCTGCTGGTGGCCACTTTTGCACGCCTCTCGCCTTTCCACCCCCTCCTGTCAAACTATGCGCCTAAGTATGTCGATGTCCATGTTTCCCGCATGCCTGAATGCCGATTCTTTATGTCGCTTTTAATAAGTGTGTCAATCGGGTACACTCTCTCATTGGATTGCAAGTGCTCCCACTTAATAAGGGCGACATCAGTGCTAGCCACTCAGCATTTGGCATTCATTTGATTGGAATCCAATTCGTAATTAGTAGCCGCATGGACATGAACTCATGTGCATATGTTGGCGACAGTACCTGAATATTTACATTAATTAATTTAAGTTGCCAGAGTTGTCAATACACTCTCCCTCTCACACCTAAGCCAACTAATTGTGCTAATCGACTTGCGGCCCAAGCTTGGTCATTAATAATGAATGTTTTGTGTGCACTAATTGACCACATACTTATAATTTGGGTGCAATCAGGCCAATTAACAAAATATATGCACTACACTGAGAGAATATTTGACTAAGCAAGGCAGAGGTACTCTAGCTTAAGATTTAGAAACTAAGACGAGAGAGAGAGGCAAGAAATTAAAAGACATGCATTTGCTTAGACTGACCCTCTCAATTGCAGATATTATATATTTAGAGCCTCTTTCTAATTTTCCCTTTTTGTGAATCCAGGTGCTTATTGAGAAAATATATGTGGCCTATTTTAAGGCCGCTGTCGTCGTAGATCCAAGCTAAGATATTTCAAAAGCTTCCTAAAAGTAGGCAACCTATATTTTCGCAATAAGCACCTGGATTTACAAAAAGTGAACTTTTGAAAATGGTCCTTAGAGTTTCATTGAAATGCCAGTCTATACATTTTATCAAATTATAAAAAGGTTTCCACTTGCAGATAAATTACTATAACTAAATGAAACCCGTTTAAGTACATCAGTTCTGAGACAGCCCTTGCAAGTCTTTGCAAGTGAAGTGAAAAACAATAGACCTAACATTGCAATGTGTTTGGCATTAATGCAATATAAGCTAATATAAAATGATTTTATTCGTGCCAATTCATAAAGGTATTTAAGACGGGATTTAAATGATGAAGCAAGATTTACATGTATTTCTATACTATTCGTTTAATACGTCTGAAAAAATTCCTCTTAATTTCACACCTACTAAGAAAACTTCATGAAGCTTGCTTAATGGCGTAAATCCCGAATAAGTTATTAAATGATTTTCATCCGAGTAATTTTTATGGTAAAACACCAAGAGTGCCTTTGGCCACTTGTTCATATTTGCTAACCTAATAGGTAAACGAAATCTATTATCCGTGGTATGGCTACTTGTTAAGACCGAGATCACCCAGAGGTTATTTGACCGTTGAGTTGCTAGGGTAGGTGAAAGGATTCGTGGTCAAAACTAACGTAGACCGTCTTCGGGGTACATTCCTACCCCAGTATATTTGTATGATAATCAACCAATACCAAATAGATTTTTAGGACCGTTTTCTCAATTTTTTTTTTTTGTATTCTTCGGTAAAATATTTTTTTAATTTTATTGTTACCTAAGGGCAACTTACATTGAATTGAGATTTCTTTTTGCATCTGTATCTGTACTATACTGTACTGTACTGCTTTTACTGGGCACAATTGTTCCCCAAATACGTTATGAGAACATTTCAGTATTTTTTATAGCTCTCAGCTAAAAATATATATAGAATAATTTTGTTAACGTATTAAGAATTGAAAAAGTTAAAAAAAACTTTACCTCAGACTCATTTAATGTTTGAATATTCTTCAATATTGCGTTAAAAGTTACTTGGGGTACATATGTACCCCAATGAGCGTTCTAAGAATAAATTATTCAATGAAGTCATAAAGAAGCGAGTTTTCTTAGCGCAGGATAGCCAAACAACCCTGTTACCTGGTATGCCAGAAAGGACAATTACTGACTGTGACTGAGTGCTGCTGTGCTTTTGGTTTACGAATGTCGTGCGATGAAAGAGTGTGAATAGTCAAGGGAATTGATGTGATTCTTTGGAGTTTCATACTGTTTAGTCGCTTTCCCTAAAAGTCTCTTATCTAGTTCGCTAAACGGATTGAAATCAGTATCGCTAACACTGCAGAAAACCTCCAATCCTTCTGTTTAGATAGTGAGCGCGTTCTGCTTTATGAGTGTTTCTTACTTCCAGTTCTGTCAATTTTGAGGAGTTGCGAATTTGTCGTTGAAATTCTAAGCTGTGATTCAGTGGTAACTTTCCTTTGGGTCAGCTATTAGTTCCACTTCCACTAGGAGGTTGTGGTAAAAAGTTTCGGTTCCCGTAGTTTAACTCCTACTGATTCATTAGGTTTGATGATTTTTTCAAAAGCGTTGTTAATTGATTCGTCTTGAGTAGTTCCTGTTGAGAGCACGATCTACAAGATAATATACTATGAATAGAAAAGACTTAGGAGCGTTTTCTTATGTTCCTGTTTATTAAAACTAGGTGTTTTTTGAGAAAATGTGTGTTGCCTACTTTTAGGCCGCGGTAAAAATTATAAGCGGGTTGTTGTTGACATTAACATAGATATATAAAAAGCGTCCCAAAAGTAGGCAAACATTTATTTTCTCAAAAAGCACCTGCATTCGTTAAACAGGAACATGAGAAAACGGCCCTAAGGATATTGCAACCTCTGCAAGTCATCCGAGCTGGAAATCCCAGCTATTCTGTCCATTCCCTCCACACATTGGTTTAGTTGAGAGGACTCCCTCTGGCTGAATAGGGACTAACAGGGACTACCTAGGGCATTGCAAAGGGCCCATAAGGCCTTAGGGAGAGAGTGACTAAGCCAACGCAAAGTAAAAAAGTATCTTTTAAAGATCTTGAACATCGTGACTTGCCACATGACTGGTCGGACTGGTCAGCTCAAAGATGGGTTAATCAAATAATTAATTTTTCTATTTTTCCCCACTTCAAAGTTGACAATTAATTCAGTTTTTTGTGCTTAAAAATGAACCGACGTCATGATTATCCTTTAACGCGTGAACACACACACACACACACTCATAAACATGGCCAGCTATTTTAAGAGGACATTCGCAAATACAACACACACACAGTTACAATGGCGGCCGTAAATAATACAGAATGTGGATAACGTGGCTCTGGGTTTTGCGATTCGGTCAAGGAAATGCAATGGAATCCCCCTCTTCGCACTCTTGCTCTTCTTATTGGAGGACATTGTGCCAGTTTTGTATATTTGTTATTGTTTTTGTTTTCCTACTTTTGTTTGCATTGTCACAGACGTCATTTTAATCACATTGCTGCATAAAGCAGTTTGCCATTTTTTGTTGTTTTGTTTTTTGTTTTTTATATTTTCCTTTTGTTGTTGTTGTTGTTGTCCCTTGCTGCATATTGATGTCTGTGAAGAAAAGCGAACCACATTTGCATTTTCAGCACTTGACAATGTTGGGATGAGGGTGGAGGCCACGCCCAGCTCAAGTACATTTTGTCAGTTTTTTAGCCAGGCCAACTACTGATCTCTGTATATACATATATATTTATGAGTGTGTGTGTGTGTGTGTGGTGAAAGCTTTTCAAGCACACACACACACACTCACATATAGAGGAGGTTTAGTGGGGCAGCTCGCTTATGTTAATTAAGCTTCCACTTGCCCAGCACAAAAACTATTAGAAAAGAAGCAAAACGCTGAGTGTGTACACAGTGTTTCGCATACTTTTGGCCACGTGCAGTTGACATTGTCCTCAGTTTAATCAACTTTCTCCTGTGCCACCAGATTAGCGTCCCATTATTAAGGATTAAGGCTGCCTGTCGACAGCAGTTCCATTTTTTTTTGGTTTTTTTTTGTGTTTGTTTTTGCTGTCTGGCCGCATCAGCAGCATCATCAAGGCCGGTCGTCGCATTTTGGGATCCATTGTTAACGCAGAATTTTTTCATAGATAAAGCGCATAAAAGATCAAAGGGCCTTGTGCCATAAAGCATCAAATAACGCGCTTGCCAAGCAGCAATCGAGGCATGATAATGAAAAAAAAGAAAACTGTTTGACAGAGCGAACAGCGAGAGCAAAAAAAAAGAGAGTGATAGAGAGAGAGGAGAAGTGAAAGCATGTGCCACTGTCAGGTATTTGACAAGCGATTAAACACACCATTACGAGGCAAAAAATTAAGACCAACCAGGGAACAGCACAGCCACAGAGGAGGTGGGCAAGTTATTTAGTAGCAGCGATCCCACAGAGTGACAATAGCGTAAAGCAGAGCAAACAATTAAGGCACAAAGACAGAAACGAGATGGTATGCCATTTTTGCGGACAAAATTTAAGTCAATGATCTCAGCAACTGCACTTACAGAACCACAATGACTGATATTAAAGCTGTGATTAGTATCGCAATGGTACCGGAAATCTATTCGTTCTCAAAATACTGCACTTTTATTTCTGTACACCGGTACAAGTTTATTTTCAAATATCAATAAAATTTTAATTCAGTTTTTAATATTTCAAAACTATTCTACACTTCGCATTATATTATGAAATACTCGTAGATATGAGAGAAGGTTATGTGCAGAAATCCTTGCTTTTAGCTTTTAACTTATTCAATTCAAAGCAGTATACAAATTTATTCACTCAAAATCGCATTCCTTTGATTGGATCGCAGTAGCTTGAAAACACTAAGGGCCGTTTTCTCATCTTCATGTTTTTCAAATCCAGGTGATTTTTGGTTAAATATATGTTGCCTACTTTTAGGAAGCTTAAAATATCTTTAGTTGTGTCTACAACGACCCGAGTATGATTTAAACGCAGCCTAAAAGTAGACAACCCACATTTTCTTAAAAAGCATTTGTATGTAAAAACCATGAAGATGAGAAAACGGCCCAATGTGTGGTTGCGCTTAAATACGTAGTTCCAATTGCAAGTACAACTTTACACATTTCACCCAATTTTGGAATCTGTTGTGGTAGTCTTTAATTAGACTAGGCAAAGGCAAAGGTCCCGTTAATAGAACGAATGGTGGTAATTTTAGATTATTTTCATGTGCTAAACACGAATCAGTTTGGCAAAATGATTCATCACGTCGGAATTTTTGATAATTTGATCCTTAAGTTGGTAAAAAATGGTATATCTACTTAAAATAAAATCGCAGAATTGTTTGGAATAATTTATTTTAAAGTTAAGGAATGGTACTTTACTTTAATATTAAAGGGGTCAAAACAAACGTAAAGGTTTCCCACAAAATATGGCTTTAAATGCTCAAAAACTACACTTTTACCAACATGAGGCGAAAATTAATTTATATTAGGTTCGGGGCTCTAACACTCACCCTAAGCTAGGTAATGTTCCCTTCAGATTGAGAACCGGTGTTCCGGCTCGGGTTCCAGATTACATTTTATATAGCTATACATCTATTTATACATATATATTAAACTAAATGTATGTATGTATGTGTGTTTGTTGCTTATAGGCGTCCCAACAACTGAACCGATTATCATAAAATTTGAACAGTATGTTCATGTCGAGCAGGAAAGACTTATAGGGTATGTTCAAGTGAACCGGTTCGAATTTGGTTCAGATCAATATATCAGACATTGTTAAGGCTATGAACTTGAAAATTTGAGAGTAGATTAGTTTTATGGAGACCGATATTTCGCTGGTTCAAGGCCGGATCCGAACCCTCTGAACCGGTTCAACAGTGGCTCAGAGCCATATCTCAGAAAATGTTCAAGCGATGAACTTGAAAAATGGTGTGCAGCTTAGTTATGTGAATACAGGGTCCGAGCTCTCTGAACCGGTTCAAATGTGATTCAGAGTCATATCTCTGGAACCATTAAACCGATTGTTATGAAATTTTCACAACGTTTTTTCATTTCGATCAGGAAAGAGTCATAGGCTATGTCCCAATGTCTTTGAACCGGTTTGAAATCGTTATAAAAGAGTTCAAAAGTGGTTCAGAGCCATATGCGTGATACAAATAAACCGATATTTAGAGCCATATCTCTGAAACCACTAAACCGATATACATAAAATTTTCAGAATGTTAATGTCCATCAGAGAATGGTCATAGGCTTTGAAAATACTCTGTGAGCCGGTTTGAAAGCGGTGTAAATCGGTTCTAAAGTGATTCAAAGCCATATCTCAGAAATAATTGAATCTATAAGCTTGAAATTTGGTGAAGAGGTTAATTTTATAAAATAGACATTTCAGTGAATCAAAAACTGTTCCGAACCCTCTGGTACGGCTGTAAAATGGTTCAAAGACTTAGCTTCAAATGTATTGAAGCTAAACAATATGAACAGAAGCGGCTCAATGTGTCTCCCTTACGGCACCCAAGAAATAAACAGTATATTGTAAAAAAGTTCTCCTTACTTGGTCGGTGCAGTTGACCTTAATTATTGCCGCATTCCAAAAATACCAAAATGAAATCTTGTCGTTCCGAAGCGGCCTATAAAATGTCCAACTGGTCATTATCATTTTGCTTAAAGACTTAAGGTAGATTTCTAGCCTATATATCTTTGTTTAAGTTATGGCCTTAGATCTTTTTAATCTTTCTTGAATTTATCAGTGAAAACGTGATATAAAAAAATGTATTATTTTATTAATTTAAGAATTTTTTGGTCTTAAACCAAGAACAATTTGTACTAATTTTAAGCATTCTCTATTTATTTCCATTAATAAACTGGAACCAAATAAAGATTTTTGTAGGTTGGGTTTTTTCTTAACTTACGTATGCAAATTATTCTTGCAAGCAAAATCATATGGTAATCTAATAGATATCAAGAACAAAATACTTAAATCTTTTTCAAAAAAAAGTTTTGTAGAGCTTTTACAAAAAGTTCCTTTGCTTTGTTTGAAAGGAGCACAATCATAAGTTTTGTTTCGTAATTATTATGTAAAGAGTACCTTAAGGCACTAATTTTCTTTAGAAGGTTAGAAACTTAAAACTGTCCCAAAACCGATCAGGTTTTTAGAAACGATAAACTGTAATAAGATTCTGACTTTTTACAATCGAAACAAATTATAAACTTTTCCAAAACGAAACTTTAAATTGAAGTCCTGTATATAGGAACTTCTTCAGCATTTAAAGAAAAGCAAGATTCTTGGAACAAAAGTTAATTACAAGTGAGTGGTTATGAAACATGTGCCTAAAGATTTTGTAAAAAAAAAACTACAGCCGTCTGGGGGCGGGGGGAGCAACTTTTCAACAAGCAAAGGCAGAGCAGAGCAACAGTTGCATTTTCATCTGAAAAACAATCAACTTTTTGTATTTTCCATTGTGTGTTTTATGCCCGTTGTTGTGTTGTACCCGTAGTTGTTGACAAGCAACGCGCGACATGCGCTCAGGAAATCGAGTGTGCAACATCCTGGCCTTCTTTTACCTCTTTCCTTGCTGGTCCAGGTGGATTCGACCTTCACTTTTGTAAAACGAGGAGGACGAAGTGAATCTTCAATCAGGCACTTTTGCTACACTTGAACCTCTTTTGTTTATGCAAATCAAAACTGATGCCCATGGCCCACTTTGTCATCATCATCAACATCGCCATCATCGTCATTATGCTTTTGCCTTGGTTTGTCTTCCGTCTTGGCAAGTTATTTTGCTATGGTTTTTATTTCAGTTTCGTTTTGTATCGCGGCCTACTTCAAGGCGAGCGCCCAATTTGCTGCTGCAGTGGCTCTTAATAGCCGTTTAGTTGGGCTTACAATGTGTGTATGAGTGTGTGTGTGTGTGAGAAAGCAATTAAGCCTTTGTCTCTTTGTTTTGACCAGCACGCGAACTCATCTTTCAAAATGTTTTTTTAATTTTGAACAGGCAACTTGACTAGTTGAGCAACAAGAAGAGAAAAAGTCAAACAATAAGAAAACGTCAGTTGGCAAAAAAAAAAGTTCACATTTCACAAACTGTTTAACTCAATAAGAGTTGTACAAATACTACAAAAGCATCTTCAAAGGAGGAAACTTTTCTTTCCTTAGTCTTGTAATCGGAACCCCAAAACTTGGCTTCCAAACTTTTTTGTTCCAACTGCGAAGAAAAAGCTTAAAAACTGCGCGGGCGTTCTTCTCGTATATGAAATAATTTAATATGCATAAATCAAAGGCAGCTCAACTCAGCACCACTTCCGGCTCAGGCTGCCCCGGACAGTCTGTCAGCACTTGGCGTACCTTTGGCCCGTTTGTAAAGCAAATGTCTATCAGGCCACTTTTTCCTGCCTGATATCAATTTGCGGTCAGCATCATCATCGTCCACGTCATTGACATCGCCGCATCAAGCTCAACATTTCCGCCGATGAAACTTTGTGCACAAACATGACGATGACAGGTCATCTAATCTGCTGCTGCCCTCCTCCCACCCCCCCTCTATCAGCCCATCCGTCCAGTGCAGGAGATAAAAATAGAATATGCAAGCAGCGAAACGACAAGGACTCCAAGCTGTGCAGCAGCTGGTTTCGAATTTTTGCACCTCCTGCTGTGAAAATTCGCACAATGAAGTGCACGTAATTGCGCATACGCCGCATGCAACAAAACGAAGAGTGAAAGCACCAGAAAATGGGATTATTTTGGGGCGACAAATTAACACAGAAACAAATCCGGTTTTCTGAATGCTAGAAGAAATTGGTTTAGTGAGCAGCATTTCACTTGAGACTGGCTAAATACGCGGCATTGCTCGGGCTCTAAACACTATACCGTTATGAGAGAGAGTTTTTATTGAATTTTAAATCTGAAATTTAAACTGAAACGAATTTGAAACGGATAGCTATCGTACTTCATATTAACAAACTTAAAACCAAATTTTAAGTTCATAGTTTAAATAATAAATATTTGGTTTATGGCTTAAAGCCACTTTTGAGCCAGTTCAAGTTGGACTCAATGGGTTATAGTTCAGATTTGTGAAAATGCCTAAATCCACATTATTAACATAAATCATAATCAAATCACAAAAAGGTTTTTTGAGTACGTATTTACCCTGGCCTACTAGGATACAATTTTATCTGAAAATATGCAAAATCCGCTGTCTTTTTATAAGCGAGGCTCGAGTCGAGCAGCGATCCATACAGTGTGTGTTGGATTTTGTATTTTTATACCCGTTACTTGTAGAGTAAAAAGCGTATACCAAGTTCGTGCAAATGTATTTGTCTTTCTTATTCACTCCGAAGCGTAGCAATTGCTTGTGCGACAGAGTGGCGCCATTTGACAAAAAATAACTTACGCGAAAGCACAGCTGTCGTATAATTTATTTATTTAACGCCTATTTATCAATAAAAGAGCAATCGCTAATCGAAAAAATCTGCCGAATGAGCTATAGGGTTAATTTATAGTTGTTCTTCAATAGCATTTTATTGGATTTTGAAAGCTCTAGAAAATAATAATAAATCGACTCATCGATACTAAAATGTCCAAAAAAGAATATGCACTAACTTTGGAAGGGGTTGCTCAAAGATCTCTTGCAGATTCCATAATGCAAGCTAGGAGCAGCTTGACTAGACCACTATTGCCATGACAAAAACTGTCTCAGCCTAATATTTTTTGTATTTAGAGCTAGATGTGAGATGCTGAACCTACGATTTCGTGCATATGTCAGCATTACGGAAGCCGACTGCACCCTGTGTAATTTAAACACAAAAGAAGACACGTACCACTTTATTGCTGTTTGCCCGATACTTCAGGAAATCAGTAGGTTCCATTGACAGCTAGGAGAATAAATGGAGAAAATTGGAGCACCCTGTTTAAATTTTTATACTCTTGAAAAGTGTATATAAACTTTGCCCAGAAGTTTGTAACGCATACAAATATTCATTTCCGACCCCATTCTTGATCAGGACGACGAGCTGAGTTCATTTCCGTCTGTCTGTCTGTCTGTTTCTACGCGAACAAGTCCCTCAGTTTTAAAGCTATCGAGTTGAAATTTTGCACTATATCTTATAGCTGCCATAATGGCAGTGCCATTGGACCGATCGGTCGAAAAATGTGTTATACTAAGAAAACTTTTTTTATGGTATCAAATTTTTATTATCAATGATTTAAAATTTTTAAATATTTGATATCTATATCCTATATATATTTTACCGGTTAAATCAGTTGGAGTAAACTTTTTCAAGTGTATTAAAACTTCGCCACAGTCGAAGTTAGCTTTTCCTTCTCGTTATTAGAAGCATCGTCATGAAGGCAGCAAATAATGTCAGACGGCCAAAGCTAAGTTTATTTTAATTAATTAACAATCTGTATCCCATCCATAGTCTTAACCTCAGAACGATCCGGTCTCTCGCGACGAGCAGGGAATCCGCATGTATTATGAGTAAGCGGCTATAGGGAGTTTAGGTCACCAACTTATTATGTACACCTCTTTTGAATTTTGTTAATAAATAAACCACTATACTATAGTACTACTATAGAATATGCAAATTTGGATATTCTTAATATCGGGTTTTTGAAAAAATAAAAAAAAAAAGAAATGTGTGATGTGAATCCCATGTGAGTCCGAAATGAAAGGTGAAATCTGGCGTGATGCAACTTAATTAAAACGTTGGGTCAAGAACTGTACAATACGGGAATGATTTTATAGTCTTGGAGAAGGGATAGGAACAATTCATGATTGAGAAATTTTTATATGGTCCCGAGTTTAGGCATTTCTTTTGAAATAAACTAAAACATTTTCAATTATTTTTCTATTAAGGCCTGTACTCTGATGAAATAAAAATTTAGTTCTGCACAGTATTTAAAAAAAGTATCTATTAAAAACATTTTCAAAAAAACTTTAAAATCGAAATGCTTTTTAATTTATATAAAATATTGTGCCGAACTTAAGATTTATATTAATCATTCTAAATTTAAGTATGTCCGTGATTAAATTTGGACCGTTTTGTTCTTAAAATTTAACGATATTTTTGATCTTTTTTTCTTGAATCACGCATAAATCTGTCTTTCATTCAAAAACATAATAGTATAGAATAATAATAATGTCATAGAATTCATTTAATTTACAATTTAAAAGGAACTTGGAATCAAAAAAAACAACTAGAAATAAGAATTTTGTTTTCTGATTTGGATATTGCGAACTAAGTCAGCTTTTGAGATTGTTTGTACTTGAATTTGCCCCTGTTTAAGTATGGAGTTCTTGGACTTTTTTTTTTTTTTGAGTGTACCGTTGGGATGGGACTGCATTTTCTTTCCCGCCCTAATGATATTTGAAGCATCCCTTTTAAAATATGTCAAGCTATTGCGTTTGGTTGGTTTTCGTAACTTTTGTCCAGAATATGGCTGGTTCTCTGTTAAATCAACTCGTCTATCCTTTCTCCCACATATTTACGCTCCATTGCCGTCATTTAATGTGCCAAAAGTCAAGCTTCGTGTCCTAAAAAATAAATGCCATTTGCATATTTATGTTGGTGCGAGTATATGTGCCCGCCGCTCACACATTCTTAAACTGTATTAGTGCCTGGGTTTTAGCCCTTTTCTTTTTCTGGGCTACCGAGTTTTATTTCATTGTTGTGCACAGGCAAATATTGAAATTAGAATACAAATTAAAAAGCTTTTAATGTAAACAGCTCGAAAGGGGGGTGTCCTGAGTCAGCGACGTCTGGGTCGTTTGCACAAAAAAAAAAGAAAAGAGCCACGCCCACGAACATACACTTGACTGCTGCCGCTGTTGACTTTGGCCTTGGGCTTTTCGCATTTTTGATTTGTGAATTTTTCCAAATGGTGCGCTATTAAAATCGATATGGGACAAAATATCCAAATGTTTAACTTTGTTATGCTTCAATTTTTGGCAGGCCATCCATGTCCATTTGCTGCTCCCAAAGGCAACGGATTGAATCAACAAGAGAAACCAAGCAAATAAACAAACAAACAACAAAAAAAAGTATTGACCTGCTTTTGTGTATGAGGCCTAAGTACG
Organism: Lordiphosa mommai; assembly: GCA_018904225.1. Taxonomy (NCBI): domain Eukaryota; kingdom Metazoa; phylum Arthropoda; class Insecta; order Diptera; family Drosophilidae; genus Lordiphosa; species Lordiphosa mommai. The sequence goes on from JAEIFT010000578.1 coordinate 116,929, forward strand.
ATATAGAGAAATGTATGCTGTATGTATGCACATATGTGTGTCTGTGTTTATGTTCAATATTTTGACAACCGTGCGTGGGAGAAACAGGAAAAAAGAGAAACTGACAACGGACTCTGCCCGCTTTCCGCTCTGCTCTGCTTCTGGCCCGCAGCACTTGTGCCTTATAATTATGGCTACGCAAACATATGTACATCCCACTGGATGCAGACGTGCGTGTTAATGGATTTTTCTCTGTTTTTATTATTGTTGCATATAGTTGCATAATTGAAAATTAATTATTCACAAATTGTTAATGAGAAGCTCGGCTCATGGCTCAAAAACATGACCATAAATCAAACGCTGATTGGCCAACTGCTGCCCCAATTGAAGATGAGGCCGAAAGCTGCCTTTGGCCTTTGGCCAAATTGAATCTATTTGAAGAAGCTGTTACAAATTGATTGATTAATCCAATCAGCCGAACACAAAAAAAAAAAAAGGAACCTGCCTCAAAGAGCCTGAAATGTTTACATACATAATATGTACAATGCACATACTTATATCCACTTCACAGATTGCTCTTTCATGCTGCTTTGAGTGTACTTTGGTGATTAGAGTAATGCACTAGAAATAAAATACTGCAACTGCTGGCATCAGGCGGAGCGGGAGCAGTTGCATGTTTTAAGTATTAACAGCAAAAGTCAATTTGAGTGCCACGACAAGGTACAAACAGGCGACAGGCAGCAGCAGCGGCAGCAAATGAAAATAAAAAAAAAAACGAAAAACTAGCAACTGGGGGGAGAAAAGCTCACGTTTTTTTCAAGCCGATGTTGATATACACTAAACATTGGGATTTTATTTAATGAAGACGTTACTAGAAGAGTAAAATGGGTATATTACAGGAAGAAGAAAGCATTTTATATACATATATAATCTCTGATCTTAGAGTTTATAAAAACTAGAGAGACCGAATGAAGACTCTCTGGGTCAGCACGCAGCTCAAAATTGTTTTAAATTCATCAAAACAAAATGAGTTATCTCAGAAATCTCTTCCAACCAAATTTCAACACAAAATCAATTCTCTGTGTTACAGAAATCTCTTTCTGTTGGTTTCAAACAAATTTTTATAAGCAAAACAAATTCTGGATATGTAAACAAGATTATTTTTCTGGATAGATTGCATTAAATAAATTGAATATTTTATATTATTTGATTAGCGAAATTTTGCATTTTAATAATTATTCGCAAAACCAACCAAAAGCTGCTATACTAACCAACCATATTTACATCTTATTTTTGTAGAAAACTACTTTAATTCAAGGCTGCAAACCTCAAAAATTTTGGAGGAGTTTTGGTTCGGAGGAGTTTTCCCGAGAGGAATCTTTGGGTTCGGTTCGCGGACCGGTTCCTGGATCCTCTGAACCCTAGGTTTTGGTTTGGAACTCGCTTCACTTGAACAAAAAAGATTAGCTCGTGTTTTTCGATTTATTTAAACGTTTCAATTGACTTAAAGAAAAATAAACTGATATAAACATGTCATTTAGCCGACATTATTCATTTACTTAGATAATATTGATGTGGTCCTGACTTTCGGATTAAAATTTCTAGTACGAGTCGAACTTAATTGTACACGTACGAAGGATTAAAGCAGTCCTAAAATTCTTGTATCATTCCGAAAAGTCTCATTTCAAGTAAAATCGATTATTCTTGCATAGAGATTAAAGTAAGTTCGGAATTGAAATGCTAGCTAAAATCAAACACACCCGAGCCAAATATCTCGGATATTTTCTTCCTTGTAGGCACGATATCTTTCTGAAGAAGTTTTTACGCAAACTAAGTACAATATTTTGTAGATCTTCCTTTTTAGATATTTTCCGAAATGTTTACAAATTTTTCAATGTATGCTCTCTTGGACAATTTTCGAAGGAATCTATAACATTACTGACAGATATTATATTTGTTCATTGCTTCCAAAGACGTAAAAGTTACTAACTAATTATTGTGAACCGAACTTTTTTTATACCCTTGCAGAGGGTATATTAAAATTGTCACGATGTTTGTAACGCAGTGAAGGAAGCATTTCCGACCACATAAAGTATATATATTCTTGATCAGCATGACGAGCTGAGTTCATTTCCGTTTGTCCGTCTTCCGTCCGTCCGTCCGTCTGTCCGTCTGTTTCTATGCTATCTCCTCCCTCAGTTTTGAAGCTTTCTTAACCAAACTTTGCAAAAGTCTTTAAATACAAATACGCTGCACATTTGTCGAACGCCACAACATACAAACATAGAACGATCGGCCAAAAACTGTTCTAGAAAATTTTTGTTTTCCACGTAGCGTCACCAACGTGGAATAGTTTTATATGCTTCCACACAATTCTGGAAACAAAACAACAACCAATAAACGGTCTCCAACTGTCAAAAATTTTTGTTTTCCATCGTAGCATCACCAATCGTGGTTTTTGTTTTATATGCTTTCACACAATTCTGTAAAAATTTATCAAAACAAATAAAGGCCTACGATCGGCCAAAAACTAGTTCTAAGAATTTTTGTTTTCATCGTAGCGTCACCAACTATGTTTTATATGCTTCCACACAATTCTGGAAATTGAGAAAGTAGCATATAAACGGTCGATCCAACTAGTTCTAGAACTTTGTTTTCCATCGTAGCATCATCAATCGTTTTAGTTTTATATACTTGGCACAATTCTGAAAAAATATCGCGAGACATAGATACGCTAACGTAGGTTCAAAAACAAGTTCTATGAAACTGTTTTCCATCGTAGCGGCACCAATCGTTAGTTTTATTGCTTTCACAGAATCTAATTTTTCTCTACGTAGTTGCCATAGAACGATCATTCAAAAAACTAACTAAGATAAAAACTTTTGTTATCAATGGTAGCGCCTTTCAAAACTAGATTTAAAACATCGGCGACCTTTACCTTCTTTTTTTAAAGTGGTCTTGTTCTGTTTCAGGTTTGAGGGGTCAAAAATTTTAAATGTTCGGTTCATGATCCGGTTCGGGGAACCAAAAAAACTCGAACCGAACAGGTTCTGATGGGTTCGATTCCGGACCGGTTTGCAGCCCTGCTTAAATTTGCATTTATCTAACAACATAAAAAACATTCAATAAAATCAGTTGAACTTAAAATTAACTCATTACCAAAAAAATGGGAAATTTAATTTAAAAGAGACGCAACACTGTTTGATTAGAGGGACCATTATCTTAGACACAAACCATCAAACCCTCTTATATGAAATCTCTCGAAGTTCTGTGACACCGACGGATTCCTGAAACTGATTTGCTCTTAATTTCGTGACTCCGTTATTCGCAGCAGCTCCATACAAATGTCGGAGTAAGGCCATATAACCCATTATGGAATTATTACTGATGTGGCGGTCATTCACGACTTTCATTTCACACCATAGATATTGTCAGAGTGCAATTTATACTTCTCTCCTCGTAGTTCAATTGTTTGTTTGCTTGATCGCCCTGCAAAAATTGGGGTGGTTTTTGTGCAGCGCACATAAATGCAAACGTAATCTTACCCACTCTCGCACTTTTGGCTTCAAACAAACTTGACAATACTAGTCTATGACCAAGTAATATGCTCAGATAACACTTAAAATTGTGTTACTCATTAAAGTTAATTTATCAGGAAAATGGGTTAAGAAAATGTGACTACATTGTCTCATCAAAGATTTGTGTATAACCCAAGAAAGTTGCTCAGAAACTTTGTATCAACCTTATTTCTGTGAGCTTAAGAAAACAGATCCATTTTCACCATAAGACTGTTTAACTGCAAGTTTGTTCCAAACACACTTGATCACATTTGTCCATAAGCCAAGAAATTGCCTCCGGTAACACTTTTTCATTCATTACAAAACAAACAACTTTTCTGTCTCATTAAGTAAGAAGACTTCTTGCTTTTGGCAAGGATACAAAACAGAACTCTAGGACCTGTCAATATGTCAAAAGAGCAACAAGGGGATTCCAAGGCAAATACAAAAGCGACAGCATGGCACTGCGACTACTGTGTAACTGTGTCTACTCGACTCTCTTGTCTTTAATTTATCCCTGCAGTCAGAAAGAATATCAATAACCATAAGCAAGCTCGGAGAGCTCTCTGTGACTCCAACAACCGTAACTGAAACTGGGTAAATAAAATGTAAAATATGCCAACGGAATTGATGCAAATGAAAAATGTCAACTATTTGCGCGTGCAGCATAAAAAATATGAACAGAGGGAGGAGGATAAAATGGAGAAGTAGAGTAGCAGACACACGAGTGTGTCTCGCTGGTCGCATGTTTATTTATTCATTACAAGTAATTCGCCATATCTCTCCCCCCTTCTAAGGGGATGCCAGAGTAATGTAATATATTTCATGAATTTTATATACATGCCATTTGGTTAGATGCACTTTTTTTTGTATTTAAGAGAGGAAAAGAGCTTATAATTACGCAAAGAGCATCAACGATTTTGAGCTTGACCAACGGGCAAATGAAAGGCAACAGCAACAACATAGATTAAAAAGTCAGAGACAGAGCCACATGATGTTGTCAACTGTCAGTGACTGGTAAACTGTTAAGCAGCTTAACTACCTTCAAAACTTGTACATATTTTCCTAAAACTTTTACAACAGACAAAACAAACAAAACAATCAGCTTGAAGTCTCAAAGTGTTGCCTACTTTTTTGGCACCACCAAAACCAGAGTTCATGGCTTGGGACTGGGGGGGGTCTCCTGTAACTAAAGGATGACAACAAAAAGAACGGACAAAGTTTGTTGCATTCGACAACTAAAGTATCGAACTGTAGATCATTTCCTTTTGTATTAATCGATGCTTTGAAGGTTTTTATATATCAAATGATTAAAGATTAAAGGTTAACCAGAGCTCGAAAGCAGCTGAAGTTGTTACCGCAGTTTCTCCAAATCATTTTCTAAAAAGTTAAGTGTGATTAAATTTTGATGAAGTCGCATTAAACAGTCCACAAATATTTTCGCTTTGCATTGGACACACCAGAAACAGAAAAATATTTAGCTGAATCGGCTTCGCTCAGAGCAAAACTGTTTCTTCGCTGGGTTCGCGGCTCTGTTTAAGCAGTTTAAGCACTACCGTTTCCGGTACCGGTTCCGGTACGTACCGAAATGAGAATTTCGCTTAAAGGTTCTATTTCTGTTTTCAGTTAATTTCAGTTTTCGGTTCCGAAACGGTACCCAAATTTTTATTTCGGTATACCGATACGTACCGATACAAGTATCAAATCTTTCTAAATAGCAGAGAAAAATATATTTAAAAATTATCTGTCATTAAATCTGCTCTATCCCGGCCATACAAAGAGATCTTTTGCCATTTGAATATAAGACTAGGGCCAGATATATAGCCTATGATGGGCTGGTTAAATACTCGAAGGGGAGTATCAGCTCTTAAAATAGTTGGAAACATAAAATCAGCCTGAGCTTACATTACATGATTCTAAATATTAAAACAAAACTTTCTTAAAATAAGAAATAATATTTCTAAATTTAAGATCAAAATTGATATTTTGATTTCAAAAATTTATATCAACATTTTTCTAACATTTCTATATTTTTATGGGATAATTTTTTCTAAAACTTAGAAATCTTTTGCATAAAATTACATTTCTATCTATATAAAAAAGAGTTCAACCTGACTGACTGACCGACTGATTGACTGACTGACTGACTGATTGGAGATAGCAAGCTGAATTTGTTACTGTAGTTTCATCTTTTTCCGAAAGTTAGGGGATTTTAAAAATTCCGCAGGGAAATGTGGAAAATTCACAGAAAACTGTTGTATGAAACTTTTTTGTTTATCATCCGATCAGCTCCAAACTTATTTAAAAAAAAAAACGAAATAAAAATTCCTCAATAACTGCATACCAGTTTTCCGGAAAAATTAACCTTCTACACGCCCATGAATGGAAAATGGGCTTAGCGATTAGTTCCAAACTCATTTTGTGTTCTACCTATCGCTTTCGACCCTAAAACGACCCAAATCTTATGGGAATAGGGTCGTTTTTGGGATCAAAAGCAAACCCGTAGAACACATAGGAGTGTTTTTAAAATTGTGAGAAATCATCCCCCAAAAATATCAAAATGATCGGAAAACTCTTATAGATCTTTTGATTTTCATCCGGACAACTCCTAACTTATTTTCACATTTTGGAAAATAAGGAAAATATGCAAAAAATTCTTGAAAAAAAAAATGTTTTACTCAATTCGATCGGACCCAAATTCTTTTTGAAAGCTCTATCTGGAAATTTCAATAAAATTGTATTCACTTTTGTTGGAAAATTCACCCAAACATATTTCAAGCTGCACATACAAAAATATGAAACACATTACTTTGAAATTATTCCACGAAAGTCGGAAAATGGACGGAAAAGTGATGTATGTATGGTTATCCGATTAGCTCCAAATTTATTTTTAAAGCTTTAAATAGCAAAATATTACCATCGGGACTTTCAAAATTTGGAAAGTCCGTAAAACTGGAGGAAAAATATTGAAAAATTTGTTTTCCAATTTGATCGGATTCAAAATCATTTTCAAATCTACCCCTAAAGTTGGAAAATAGGTGGAAAATATATGAATGAAACTCTCTTTATTTTCATTAGATTAACTTCAATGTAGAGATTAGTTTTTGAGCTCTACATAACAAAATTATACCAACGGGATTTTTCAATTTTAAAATAATCCGGAAAATTGACGGAAAATGGTTAGAAAAAATTACTTTGTTATTCATGTCCATGTTTAAATTCTTAGTTTTTTACACAAGTGCGAGCGAAGCCGCGGGTATACGCTAGTATCTCTTATATCTTAATAAAATAATGTTTTTTTAAAGCAGACGTTGTCGTCCAAGACGCAGGCGGCCGAACACATTCGGCAAATTCACACAGACACGAGCCGAACACATGCCGAGCCCTTCGCAAAGAGAGTAAAAATCAAGCAAAGCCAATCAGTGCTCGCCTAGCCTTCAACAAGGTAGGTTCGAGCCGGTTTGCGTCGCATTATATTCGCACACCAATACACTCTCACTTTTTTGCCTCGCTCTTTGTGAAACAGTACCGGTATTAGCGTTTCGGTATGGTTCCGGTTTATTCGGTTCTCAAAAAATGTTTATATTGGTTCCGTTTTCGATAACAGTACGTGGATTAAAACGGTTTATTTCGGTTAACTGTTCCGGCTAAGGTATTATTTCCTGTTTCCAGTACGTATGATCGGGTAAAATCAATCAGATCGGTTCGGTTATCGCTTGACACAGAAACAGAACACAAAGTGTATTGGGTTGCGAGCTTTGAAACAGTCTTTGCTTGCGGACAATCGCAGTAATCGCAGGATATTAAATGACCTTCGAAGGCCCCAAAGTACTCGAACTCAATTTTATGATTTCAGAGTTTCAAGTAAACAATTTTAAGCATAAATTACAAGACTAAATAGGGAAAAGAAATTAAAATTAAAAAAAATTATAATAAATAGATTAGTCAAAAATTAATTTTATAAGAAATTCGGAAAGTCACATCGTCTAGAGCAAAGCAAAAGCGGCACAAAAAAAAAACATCATATACTAAAGCAAAAGACATAGCGTGATTACTTTCAATTTTGGTCTCTTTTGGCTTGTTTTATGAACAGAATAGAGTGGAATATTTTGTGTTTGTGCTCGAACATGAACGGTTTTGACACCTATATCAATCTATGTGCCTGCTAAAAGCTTCGATTTTGCTATTGAGCGATGTTGAACATTTTGTTGGCTCAAAGTGACTTGTCAAGCTGCCTTTCTCTGCATATTTGTTATACTGAAATGCAATTCTCACAGCATAAAGACAAATTTTAAGCCCGTCTGTGTGTACATATCTATTGCTCCAACTGTTGCTTATGCATGAATCGTCAACGCTCAACCGCAATCTGATTGCAATGCGCATCTATTTGACTGACTGTGTATTCATAGAGGTATCGTCTGCCTGCTCCTCTCTTTCCCTCCTTACCCCTCTCTCTGTCTCTGTGCAAAGGAGTTGGGTTATGACAGATTTGCATACAAGTGTTTGAACTGAAATCACAACTTTGTGTATGTGTTTGTGTGTGTGTTGTCAGTTGGTGAAATCTCAGCTTTGCCAACATTTGCAGACCTTTAAGGTCATAAATTTTGCTACATAAAACGTGGCCTGTTAATCATAGGCAAGGTCAGGGCAAGGCTTTTGTTTTAGTCAACAATGCAAGAGCATTTCATAAATTGCCATGCAAAACAACAAGAGGCCAACGATTTGCATTTCCATTGACGTCATTATGGATAGGAAAATGGATATTAGTTTCCTATTTTTGCACTTGAAATTTGTGTTCGTGTTCTAAGCAATTAAATCTGCTAATTAAATTTGACCAAAATATGGACAAGGTAGTTGAAGCGAGCGATTCCATTTGATGGCCAGGTGAGGCATCTATCACAGAAATTGAATGTAAACAGTCGGTCGTCTGTGTGTATGAGCTGAAATCTGAAATCTGAAATGGTGTTCAGGTCTCTGGAAACTCATGAATTTTAAAATTGGGCCAGTCACTAACTGAGGCATTGGCATTGCGGCTCTGCCTGACTGTTGCTTCTCCATGGTTACAATAGCACACACACACCGAGAGAGAGATGGACTGATGTGCTAATTTTCTACTCAAATGTAATTTGTGCTGAAATTACATTTCCAACATGACGCTGAGATTACATGCGCTGCCTGTTTTGTGTGTGTGTGTGTGTGTGGAAATTGTATTAGCAATTCTAATTTATTTGTCGTTTAACAGTTGCCAATTCTGCTGAAGTGTAAGTAATGTTATCTATCTCACCCTTCCCCTCCAACTCACCCTGCCAGCTGCATTTGACAGTCATTATTAACTCAATGGCCTAAGTGGCCCCAGACCAAACTTTTGGGCTGAAATGGATCACAATTTTTCAATGGGATTTCCTTTGAGTGTTTAATGGCGGATTCGTTGAGTAGTTCTTGTTGAGTTGCGCTTCAGTGGAAATTCCATGAAAGAGTTCAAAAATGATACCAAATATATGCAAATGGAATTTTTTTCGGTTACTTATTTATTTTTCGTTCTCGTTTGATTATTAATCAGTGGCGAATGCTGAAATTATTTACATGGAAATTTTTCTTTACTCGCAACAAGGGTGCAAGGGAAATATGAGCAGAAATGAAGGGGGAAAACCAAGGTACATATTTGTACCTAGGTCAGTGATGGGCACCTCCTCAACTGTGTAAGTGAAGCTACTTGTTTGAACACTTTGCCAAAGAGTAAGCGGTTGCATCGCCTCTTAAGAGAGAGACCTTGAAAATGCGAAAATTTTTCCACCTCGTCATTTTAATTATAGAGAAGCAAGGATAATACCAAGTACCGGTATCGAAACCGAAACCGATATTAACTTTTAACCGATAACCGTTATAATAGGAACCGAAAAAATCGAAACGCTAATACCGGTACTGTTCCGCTTTCTTATTATATATGTAAGAAAACAAGTCTGATTGTCGGCTGACGGCTAAATTCTGCTGATCACGGCGACGATTGCCTGACGGTAACTGCTAACCTATCGCCACCTCGGTGCATGCAGGTCCCTATGCCATCTTATTTATATATGATTGATTTATGGCAGAATAGCAGGGATGCAAGCCGCTCGGAAAAAAGGAGTGGTTCGGTTCTGTGGTTCACAGAGATTTTATGCCACCGGTTCGGCTCATAATATGCTTTTTGTAGCAATCCGAACCGCGGTTTTAGTTCTGTTCAGTGGTTCACGATTAATATATCAGGCCGTTTCCGAATTTCCGAACTTTTTAAAATGAAATTTACGATATATTGGTTTACATTTCTTAGAAAGCATTTAAATAACTTCGATTCTTAATAGAAATATAGCAATTATATAGACAGAAATCAGGTACCACCTATTGGTCAGCTGATAAATGTATTTATTATATAAAGACAGATGTGAAGGTGCTTTCCATAAGTTCAGGCTGCCCGCAAACAACAACTAGTTTGCTGACGAGTGTGAATCAACATAGACTTTTTTATTGTTGCCGACTGATGAAAAAAATTAAATTTTTAATTTATTTGATGTTTGGTCTTTCATATGCTTTCAGTTCTTACATAACTCATCGACAAACTGAACCGAACCATTTTTATAGGTGGTTATTTGTACGGTTCAGAATTTTCGAAAGAACACAAATTCAGTTCTTGGTTCGGTACACGATCCCAAACCAGCGGTTCGGTACGGTTTGGTTCGGTTCGGTTCGGTTCAGAACCGGTTTGCAAAATAACAATCTATACACTAAAAAAGACTTGCATTTTAGGAATTCGACTTAAGATATATTAGATGTAGAAAAAAATGTCGTAAAAGGCGGAAAAACTTTTTTCGTAAATTATCTCTAATTAAATTTAAAGAATTTCTAAGTCTTAGAAACAGGGCTTCCGGTTCGAACCCGGAACTCCGACTTTTTTTTTACTGTGAACCAAACCTTGATCCGAACCTCTTGTAAGAAGAATAGCTGAACCTGAACCTGTTCCGAACCAAAACTTTCGATTGGGATCAAAAAAAGTTAAATTCTTAGTTAAGCGTGCATTTTATTGATGCAAAAAAGTAGCATAGACCAACAATTGCTCGAAGAAAAAATACTTATAAATTGAAAATAAAAATAATTGAATTCGTATGATCAAGTATTAAAAAAAATTCAGGAAATCTGTAATTTTTTTTTATATTTTTGACAAATTAATTACTCTTCTATACAAACCAATGTTCAAGCCAAAACCTTAGCACAAAAACCTTGAACCTTAAATTTCCAAACCTTAACCATTGCTACAATTTGGTTCAAACCCGCCAACCGGACCTCCGAAAAATATGATTTGAGTTAGAAACCCTGCTTAGAAGAAAAACTTCCTTCTTCTTCTTCTTTATTATTTTTAGAAATAATGTTTCTTGATTTTAATCAAATTTCGCTTTCAAATTTAAAAATATTATTGCCTATTTTAAGGAAGTTTCATTTTAATATTTGGAAAAATGTAATGTAGGAAAAATCACAGTCAGATTTTACGTTTCCAACTGTTTTAGAGAGTTTTAAGAGCTGATGCACTTTAAGTATTTTACCAGCGTATTATGGGCTATATTGAACCCTAATCTTAGAGTATGGGTTCAAATCTATCCCAATGGCAAAAGATCTCTATTTATGGCAGAAATACAGCAAATTTAAGGACCGATTATTTCGAACCATAATTAAGAAATATTTTTCTGTTTTTTAGAAAGATTTTATATAAAGTTTATCTGACACATATTGGCTATCTTGAAGATGAAAAATCGGCCATAAGAAGGATAAACTTACAATTTACTCTGTTTTATTTAAGATTAAGCAGGGTTCGTAAAATAACACACAGTTTTCTTTACACGCAGGATATTAACACAAAGCAAAAACAAACACGACTGTTCTTCACAGGTGAAAAGAAGGCAGCACAAATTATTGACATGTCGGTAAATAACAATCGCGAAAAAATGCTCGAGTTAGTTACATGAAAAAAAAATGTTTTTACATATGTAAAATTTGTTATAAAAATTTGTCTGAAAATATTTTTTTTTTACATTAATGTTATTTATGAAATGAGAAATCGACCCTAAGGCGGGCTTATCTGGGCAACAAAAGAATGAAGATTTTCTTGATTCTAGGACTAGGACTAAAACGAGAAAAATTTTTACTTTGATTTCTTTGCGACAGCTTCTTTGCGTGTGGGGGTATGTGGGATCAGGGATGTGGGATCTTGGATCTGGAATCAGTGATCTGGGATCTTGGAGCAGGGATCCGGGATTTAGAATCTTGGATCTGGGAGCAGGGATCTGGGATTGGACTCTGGAACCAGGGATCTGGGATCAAGGATGTGGGATCAGGGATAAGGGATCTGAGATTTGGAATCAGGAATCTGGAATCAGAAATCTGATATCAGGGATGTGAGATCAGGCATCTGGAATCAAGGATGTGGGATCAGGGATCTGCCATCATGGATTTGGGATAAGGGATATGGGATCAGGTATCTGGGACTGGTACAGGTACACTATTTCCCAACACTGTTTTATATAAAATAATAATAATAAAATAATTTTATATAAAATTTTTATGCCATTGTATTTTTTTCCATTTTGATATGTCCATATCCATTTTTATCATCCATTTGAGTTTAAATAATGTTAAATTGATCTTAGTTATTCATTCAATGGAGCTGAAAAATATCAAAGATTTAAATTTGAAAAGGATATGCATTTTAATATCCAAAAAAGGATATTCCATATCCATTCCAAATATCTTTTCTGTGTATGCATGAGTTCTTCTTTTTTTGGTAATTCCACGATACACACTCCTTTTTTTTGAGTGTGGGAATACCACTGGAAGCGCGGGCAGAAGCGTTTAGCGATAGAAATCGGTATATTTTAAAAACCCTTGTTTCATGTGGCATATTCTAAGAATACATTTTTTAGCTTCTATTACATCCACGAATTTTTTCGATATCGTGAATCAATCAATTTGATAAAATCAAATCAATTTTTAAATATTACAAAAAAACATACTTGAACCGGTACGTACCGTTATATCGAAATAAAAATCTGGGTACCGCATCGGATCCGATAACCGAAATTAATTGAAATCCGAAATAGAACCTTTAACCGAAATTCTGATTTTGGTACGTAGCGGAACCGGTACTGCAAACCGATATTTATTTCGGGATTAATCCCTGCTTATTTTAAGAAACAAGCAAAGGCGAACATTCTACACTCTGATAAGATAAATATTGATCACAAATTGATGTTAAATTTAACTTATCTACTGAGTTGTGCCTTACACTAATTAATAACTAATTGGTATAAAAATGTGTCTTAAATTTAACTTTCCCTTTCTATCTCTCTCTCTATTAAATGTGTGGGCATCATAATTATTCTGGTATTTTATTCCAAGTAATTTGATCCTAGCTTAGGTTTCTAAGCTGTTCTCTCTTTTTTTTTGTGGTTTTTTTTTTTGCTAAGTGCTCAAAGCTCCCACACAACCCACCACCCACTCACATAGACACACGCGCTCTGCTCTTCCTTCGCCAGTTATTTTTTTTGTGTACGTTAATCTCTCTATGAACAAATATTATGGCGCTAGCGAGTAATCAGCTTACAAATGCAATGGAAAAAAAATATATATATGGAGACAACCATATCAGAGAAAACAAAAAAAATACGCAGAATAAACATTATTTGTACCTGCATGTGAGATTTATGCGAATTGCTCGTATGCAGCGGGGAAATGTTGGAGCAAACTTTGACAAACTGCACGGATAGTGGAGCAAATGAACAACATGCTCATGCGAGGACATGGACGATGCTGCTGCTGATGATGATGCTGATGATGAAGAACAACTTGAATGGCCGTGACAACGACACTTGAAAATTGTTTTGCGTGCCCTCGGCACAATGGAGCTGGAGCACAGGGCGCATTCATCAAAACCCGGGGACATTCATCACGTCATTCACGTCAACCAGCAGCAGCGTTTAGAATGCGCTTACTTTTCAAGTGTATCCTCGGTTATCCATCCTCGGTGGCTTCAAAAATAAGATTAATTAGCTGAAGTTGTAGCAGCTGCCCTGAATGTTCAGGGCAGGCAAAGCAAACACCTGAGATTTCCGTTTCCGCTGGGAGAACGTGCCTTTTGGCCTTTCGTTTCTTTTGCTGTTTGCAGCTCTTCTGTTGTTTCCTGTTGCCTGGCCAATATCCGCTAACCGTTTCCCGTCCTGCAGCCAGTTCTAATTTATTTATGTGGGGCAAATTATACGACAAAAATGTATTGAAAAACAAGCAGGTCACGTTCATTTCAACTGCAGCTGGCGCTTGTAATGAAAAATTGTGCATTTGCTTTTTGTGGGCCAAATTGACAGCCATTTTGAAGTTAACGCATAAATCAATTAATTAAATCTGTCAGTTGGCAACAGCCAAGATTTTGCCACAATAATAAATATATGTGCAAAAGTTTTCCCCAACCGAAGAAGAAATATGTGTATACATACATAAATTTTCCAATGACAGTCATTTTTGTTTGTGCTGTGTCATTTAATGAAGTCTTCGACTTTCCATATGTTGCTCATTCTTTCTGCTTCTCCCGCCTTTCTCTTTTTTTATTAATGGTGCCACTGAGATTACTTGGCAAAGCCACAACATAAAATTGAAGAATTTATAATATCATTTCCATGGAAAAAAAACAAGGGAAATTGAATTTTGAGTAAGCCGAAAAGTAGGCAATGGAAAATGTGCCTTTGATGGCGTGTGGTAGGGGGAAAAGGTACCGCAGACAAATGGTACTTAGGCTTAAAATAGTACCTAGGTACTTAGTCTGCTCATGATTGCATACAGTTATTAATTAAATTTTACTTTAAACTTAAAACTCCTTCACTTTGGGGTCTAGTTTAACAAATGCTTTTTGTTCTCGAATTTCTTGTACGCACTCAATGAACTAGAGTTGAGCCTGGCATGCAGGTAAACTAAATGGACTTTCAGAGTTTTTCGTCTGCTGTTTCGTCCTTGTCTTTTTCTGCTTTTCGTGTTGCTTTTTGGTCGGTCTTGTTTTGAATATGTGTCGGGTACTCTTAGGAATTCCCAGTTTCCACTTGAATTGAATTTAACTTCTTCTTTTCTCCCACTCTCTTTCTTTACCCATCCGATTAGGGTCTTTAATGCTTCTGGTTTTTTTTTTTTGGGCAAGTGATAAACTGGTCTTAGAAATCTATGAGCTCAAATAGTGTTTATAGCTTGTCTTTGGTTATTCAAAAGCATACTTTGGGGCGTCTTTAAAGCTGATAGTAGAAGTGTTTGTGGTTATTCTTAACAGACTGCGCAGGCGTCTAAAGAGGCTGAGTCTAAGCAATTTGTGGTTGCAAAGCAGGCCTCCCAATGGGATGTCTTATTGAATTGGATTGATTGTATTTTTCTGCTTGAACCTAACTACGCCCTGTGTTTGGGTAGCATTTGCTAGTCAGGGACTCTTTGGATAGTCTGCTTCTTAGAATTGACATATATTTTAGCGGTGTCGACACCTACATATAATGCCAGTCGAACTAGAGTAAAGACATTGCATTTAATTTCTACATAATTGTACTGAAATTTTGACTTTGAGGCATCAAATAACAAAGAATAAAGATTTTTTATTTGCGCCAGCTTTGAATGTTGTATTATTTGTACTTTAACAATGTTTAATAGTCAGATAACGATAAAGATAGAACAGCAAATTATGTCTTATATCTAGCGTGTGCATAGCCACAGACGGTGCAGCAGCGCCGTCAGCACACCGCTAGCATAATATAATAGCACGATATCGTATCGTTTGCTACTTACACATACATAGCTAAAATGTGATTGTTAAGTTTGCCCCCCACTGATCTAAAGGTAGAAAATTGAACAGAGGAGAGTTGGTAATAAATGTTAATTAAAATTTTAGATGAGCGCAATATGTTAGACTGTAGAATGTAGAACCGTGTAAACTAATTAGTTCTATCAAGGCACTGGAGTCAATTTTACAAGATGAGGAAAAATTACGGTGAAGTTCGTTTTGCATTTCTCAAAAGAAATAAAATAAATTAAGCATAATCTTAGCTTGTAGGGAGAAGGAGGGCTATCTGATTCTTAATTCAAGGACTCCAATTATTCCGTATATTTTCAAGAGTTGGTCAAAAAAAGTGAAATAAATTTTCTTGTACCACCATTTTATAAAGCCAAGGACGTCCTTGGCTTCGGCGTCGATTCACAGTTAGAGTTTTTTTTTTTACATATAATAATTGTTCATATCTGCGGTTCTGAATCCAACCATTTTGCTTTTAAGCAATCGTAATATGTCAAACATTTATATGT
The DNA here is from genome assembly GCA_018904225.1 of Lordiphosa mommai. Lineage (NCBI taxonomy): Eukaryota > Metazoa > Arthropoda > Insecta > Diptera > Drosophilidae > Lordiphosa > Lordiphosa mommai. Next base: position 132,813 of record JAEIFT010000578.1, read on the forward strand.
TTATACATTTATATATATATATATATTTTATACATTTATATATATGTCATATTTATCATTAGATATATTTGTACGATTTGAATTCGAAATAGGGTTGACGGAAATAGTATCGACATATCGTATATCGATATTTTGGTCGAAAAACGATATATTAATATCTGATATTTTACTAACGCGATATATCGTATATCGAATATTTTGTTGGGATATTTTCGGCGATATTTTTAAGTTCTGAATGGAAGAGAAAGACAAATTGCCAGCGATTCCGTCTTGGCAATGGCATATGCTATTTCACCAGGAAGTTCGGTATTATCGGTGCGCTTGGCTTCGATGAAACTATAAAAATATGTTTTCCGACAACAGAAGCCGAATAACCGAAAAGCAAATAATTTAACGCGTCTACGAAAAATCTTCTTACAATTCTTGTTTCTTTTTATGTTTTCTTTGTTGTTGATATGTTTACTTTTTAACTTCATCGTCTTCTATCACTCTGAGTTCTTGGAAAAGCTTCCACATTATCTTAGCTAATAAATAAAATAAAATAGATATATTTTTCAAACTTATAAAAAATCAATCTTCATTTTTTAGGATTGAGAAATTTGATCTGTAGATTTTAGTTGCAGTCAGAATTTAGTTTTTAATACGCTTTAAATGATTACCTCAATTACCTTTTGGGGTAATGTTTTATTCTTAAGAAAAAGCTTTTTTTTGTTAAAAATATAGAAATATCTTTAAGATCGATTACACTAGTTTACACAAAAAAAAAAATAAAGACCCATTAAAGCTGTTATTTTTTAATGATGTACTTTGAAATGCTGAGCTCAAAAATTAAATTCAAAAATTTTTGTATGGATACGTTTTAGAGTTAGAATTTTTTCAGTTTTTTCGGTGGTACCCTTACATTTTATGACATATCTCGAGATAGAAACTTTAGATGTCGTCAAGCAAGGTATTAATCTAAAGGGTATGCAATTTTCAATAATCTAGTTGAATCTCATTTTCCAATCGGTTTAGTAGTTAAAATGCTACAAGCAAAAATATTTCGAAAAAATCTATTTTTTTCTCAAAAACGTGCAAATTTTGATTTCCTAATATCTGTAAAAGGTTGAAACTGATAAAAATAAATTGTTTTTTTTCTTTTGTTCTTACGAATAGAACTTCTACGAAGAAAATAAGGCATTGGTAAAGAATATCGATGTATAAATAAAGGAGCTGTGAGCAATTGAGTACAAGTACTAACAGTCAAATTTAATTGTTTTATGTATTTATTAGAAAATATTTTTATTTTTTCTTCGTTTTTGGCCTTGCTTTTAATTTTTTTTCTGTGATTTGGCTTCTATTGGAACTCGTACATTGAGCAAAACGCAAAGTAAAAAAAAAATTTTTTTAATGAACACGTAAAATAGTCAAATTTGACCCCTAGTTTTTTCACACAATTGCTTACAACTTCGCTATTTATCCATCGATTTTCGTCATCAACGCCTTATTTTCTTCGTATAAGGGCAATTTGTAAGAATAAAAGAAAAAACAATTTTTTGATTTTTATTTTCAACCATTTACAGATTTTAGAAAATCAAATTTTTCACGTTTTTGAGAGAAAAACATTTTTTTCGAAATATTTTTGCTTCTTACTTTTAAACTACTAAACCGATTGGAAAATGTTCTTTGACTAGATTATTGGGAATTGCATAACCTTTTGATTAATTCCTTGCTTGACTTCATCTAAAGTTTGTAGCTCGAGATATTGCTTAAAAGGTAGAAGTACCTATCGAAAAAATAAAAAAAAATTCTAACTCAAAAACGTATCCATTCAAAATTGTCTGAAATTAATTTTTGAATTCAGCATTCCAAAATACATCATTAAAAAATAATGGCTTCAATGGGTCTTTTTCGCTGTAAACTACCCTGTCGTTTTTCCTGGGCTAGGTGCAGCCGTACGTAGGCCATCAGGTGACCCTATCCGAACAGTACTACCTTTCGTTCCTACATATATAGTTAATCATCCGGCAGTCAGCTTAGGGTAACCATCGGCCTACCTGATAGGCACATCAACACCAGACGTTCGCACATAATTTTTCAGCCATCCGCCAGGCTGTTTGGAGACAGCCATCGGCCAGGACTTTTCCGTCAACCATCCGGTTGTCCGATAATGGTCGCCATCGGCCTGGCTGATCGGCACAGCAATACCAGAATTTGTACACGAAATGTTATTTTATCAACAAAATATTAATTTTGTATATCGGAAAAAATATTATAATAATTAATTATTAAAAGATAATTTGAAACGGGAATCGAATTGGAACTAGGAATAGAGAAAGAGACTATTATATGATTTTATTTAGGACTTCACTTGCGTTTCCAGTTAATTTGAAACCAACGCTTTTAAGCAGTGCGTACTTTATTGAACCATATCCCACACAAAAAAATTCGAATATGATGGCACGAATCTAATTTACGCCGTTTATACTGAAAACGTAAGAAACAGCTGTTACTGGTTAATAGCCATGTTCCACTGCTACTAATATATATACATGAGCGAATGTTGATGAGAATAGATTTTTTTTTACACAGGGCCTCCTATACTGATTGGATGTGCATCATTACTTTTTTGAGATATAATGATGGTTTCATACGAAAATTTTTTTAAATATTTTTGTCAAGTTTCTTCTTCTTCGGTTTTTATTTTTTTGGTAAACTTTCTTTGACAAAGTTTCTTTAAATATTTCTGTCCAAAAGTTTTGAGAACTCGCCAAATTCGGGAATTGGGGATTTATGTGACTTCTAGGTAATTTTGTCGGAAAAATTTAATCTAAATCTAATTGCTTAAATTCGTACAGTGTTCCAATTTTTATATCGAATACTTATTAAACGAGAGCGTAAGTTGTATTTAATTTTTAGAGAATGCTTTAAGGACCGCTTTCTCATCTTTATGGTTTTCAAATCTATGTGATATTTGAAAAAGTGTTGCCTACTTTTATGCTGATTTTTTTAATCATACGCGGGCCGTTGTAGACACATGTATAGATATTTTAAAACATACATTTTCTTAATAACCACCTTAATTTAAAAAACCAAAAATGAACAAACGGATTTAAATTCAAATTATGCTATTTCACTTCTTTAGCAAACTAACATAAAATTGAATTCTTTGTCACGATTATCTTAAATTCCCCTAAAAATTAACCAACTTGCATTTCGATCCTTTATGTGAAAACACGAACCAACTGTAAAAAAGAAATATTCATAATATATTAGATTTCAATTTCATTTATACCAGTTAACAGCCAACCAATTAAAAGCCAATTTCACTCGCAATAATTGCCGAGTGGTGTCTATTACGTACATCAAGTGCCGGCAAGAGCCATCAAAACAGGCAATGCGGTATAGATTACCTTTATTCCACTGACGTCAATTTAGTGCTTAATATTTATTAAATTTGTTTAATTTAGGAAGTAATTTGTATACCCTTGCCGAGAGTATAATGAAATGTCTCTAATGTTTGTAAGGCATAGAAGGAAACCTCTTGTCAGAGAACAGGAAAACAATCATAGTTCCTATAGATAACTCACAGTCAGACAGGAGGACATAAAAACATTGTATATAGAGTATAAATTTGATGCTGGTTTTCTATGTGGCATATGAATATTTTTAATAGAATTAAAAAACCATTTGCAATGTGATAAACAAATTTTAATTGTTGATATTTTCTAGACTAATCGAATCAATTTCTACACAACAATTTTCCGATTAATATGTCTCTTTAGCTAAATTCTTCTTCTTGGTTGGTCACAATTAAGTTGGTTGGGCAAATTGGTCTAATTGAAAGTATTTTTATTTATTTTCATCTTACGTACGCACAAGCAAGGCAAAAACAATTACGCAACAATAGCCCAACATATTAAATAACAATTTGTGGCACCCAGGCCAAGTGAATTTATGAACAACGCACAAGAAGACAACAAGCACACACACACACACACTCGCACACCCGAGACATAAACAAGAATCAGGTCCAATACACATGAAATGGGATGCTGTGCTTTCCGTTTGTTTGTTTTTCCGTTTTTCCCCCATATCAGAGAGAAATTAAACTTTATGCCCGGACAGACTGCGGCTGCTTCTGTGATAAGTGAAATAAAATGAAGTAAATCACTTTCTTCTAGGAGCCAAAAAAACAACTAAGCAGCTTTGTGGTCAGCTAAATTCTATTAACAAAACGGACTAAGAAAAGTTTTACAGAAACATCTTACAGTCCAACCGGCGGGCCACTTACTCGAACTGGTCAACAATTCATCAAAATGCAGGCGGTAGGTTGGTTGGTAGGTAGGTGGGTTAGGGTCAGAGCAAACTTTATTCCTGCCCGTACAGATTGTGTATAAATTTTGTCAAAAACTGTTGCAAAACCATTCAAGACGCTTGGAATTGTGTTTTTGTGAAAGTTTCTGTGCAGTTATTTAATTGAATTTGCCACCGAAGGCGTTGCGGCTGCTGCTGCTGGACAAAAGTTCACATTTCGTACATTTCGTAAATTCTCGTTTAGATTTGGCCTGCACATTCGGACTTCAAGTTCGGTCATAGGATAAGCTGAAATAATGTGGCCGCAGTTTCTGGCAAGTATTTGAAAGTTTTTACGATTGTTTATTAAAGAACTAAGCGCACTTAATAAGCTTATGGACGGCTGTCCGAGCAAAGGGCGTGGCCCGGCGTACGTCAGCACAGTAAAATGGCAGTAAAACTGCTAGCCATATCCGCTCGGCAAACAATTCAAATTAAATAGAAAGTCAAAAGCGTTGGCCATTGCACAAAAAGAATGGCAAAAGATAGCAGCCGAAGTAGCTGAAGTGATGGTGGAATTTGTTTTAAAAAATAATATTGGATAACTGAGAGCGAAACAGCGATGACAGCAAGAGACAGAGCGCATCTTTCAAAAAAAAAAAAAGTGGAATGTGTAAGTTCAAAGGAGCAGGAGCAAAGACAAAGCATGGTACTTAACCTCGTTTCGCTCTGTCTTTTAGCCGCACTACTTCGGGGTTCTTTAGGGCGTTTTAATATATATAAACCATGGTATGCGAACCGAGTCATTCAAAACTGCTGCTGTGAACCTAACACCGCAAAACTAAACGGTTCAGTTCATATCTAAGAAGAAAAGCGGCCTACACTCAGAAAAATTCGACTGGCAGAATTCTAGTACGATTGGGAGGGAATTTATAACGGGTACTTAAAATTTCAAGGGTGTACTTAAATTAAGTATGAAACATTCTTTAGTCCAAAAGCGACCGTTAATTTTATTTAAATGAGAACAAACATTCTTGAATCAATAATTTTGTGTACTTACAGTTAGCAGAAAAATTCTAGAAAACGCATTCTTAATTCAAGTAATTCAAGTTCGAAATTTCTTAGATTATGTACGAAATAATCTTTAAATGCCGAGCCAAAAAAGTATTCAACGGAAAATGTCCTACCGTTATACCTTCTTGGGCTATGAGTAGCTCAAGGCAATAGGATCTTTGCAGTTTGTATTTTGGTTATTATTTTAAGTGCGCAATTCTTGTTTTAAGAGTTAATTGGGATAGACTTTTATGACCTAAAAGTATGGTCAAACAGATCCTAATATAGTTCGAAATGTACGTATATATCTCAGATAGGTCCAGAATCAAGTAATTCGGGATTGGAAAAATTATACTTAATATAAGAACTGTGTACTTGAATCAAGTTTTTTCGTACTTACCGTACTATTGACACCCTTTGTACTTGATTTAAGTACAAAGCTGTTGGTTTTTTTACTCAGTGTAACGAAAGATTAATATATTTGTTAGGTTAATAGATTGTATCTATCCAACTAGCTTGCACCATTTAAGCCGATCCTACGAGGCGAGCATTTCTTCATCAAAATAATTTTTATTCGAAATAATTGTTTTTTTTTTATTTCGAATGCCGGATTTATCTTGATCGTCTCAGGAGTCCTTCTAGTCGCCTCTTTCAAAGAAGCCAAGTATCGGGACTAGAGTTGGGACAAACAGCTCTTATACAGTAAAAATTCAAGTACAAACGATCTCAAAAGCTGACTAAATTCGGAATTCTCATTTCAAGTTCGTTTTTTGATAATAACATGAAATCAAAGGTTTTCTATGACATTATTATGAAAGAGTGATTTCTGCATGATTCAAGGAAAAAATAATAAAATTGCCTTAAAATTTTAAGAACCAACAAGTTTAAATTCAATCATGGACATACGTAAATTTAGAATGACATTGAATTCTGGCTGCACTACCTAGTTGGATATTTCGATACCTTAAGAGCCGTTTTCATATCTTGTCTTTAACATTGAAGGCTACTTAAACTTGCCGCTAAGAAAATTTTCTTTGTCATAAATAAACTTTATCTTGTGACTGCAGATCATCTTGTTGTTGACACCAAGTTATCTTTTTATATTTTTAAAAATACAGAAAAAAAAACATTTTATATGAAGTTCCAAAGTGGAGTTAAACCCAGGTCTCCCACAATGAAGACAAATATGCTATCCATTACATCACAACCGACCAAATAATCTAGCAATCAAAATCCTACTTTGTATCCTACCAGTGTAAGGTGACTGGCAATATTTCTGACATTTTCTGCTCGCAGTGGCAACTCACTTTAAAGCTCAAGCGAGGAGTTGCCACGTTTTCACAAAAGCTCTATATTTTGCTAACATTAAGATATAAAGGCGAAATATGTTAAATAATGTTTCCTTCTGCTGAAGTAGATCTTAATTTTACAAATTTCTCTACAGGGGTACATAAGAACTTTATGACCCCGCCCTTATCGAAATTCTATTGCGAGAAGTGGCAGATGAGATGATTCCACTATCTGTGGTTATGTACATTCCCTTCAATTATTCTCCGACCTCTTAATATAACTTTTATCCTTTTTCTTTCTTAAAAGTTTGATTGAGAATTGTCTATAATCTATCTATCGCGGTCCGTACTGATGCCGATTCCGACTATAGTCTGTCCGACCCGCGGGAATCCCGTCCCGACTAGAATTTTTTCAATAACAGAAATTTGTTGTTATACTTACAAAATGATTTTAATTTATTTATGATAAGGGGAGAATTTTGTTTTATGAGCAGCATTTCGATTGTGGAAATTTCTTTTTTTGGACAAGGTAAAATCAGCGTCTTTATTTATTATTTTTGCATTTATTTGATTCTTGTTAAGCGACGCCACCTATACATTATTTGATAAGTTTGTACATTTTTTCATGTGTGTTAGTCTGACCATTCAATTGATTTGATAAAGTTCATTTCGTCCCTCGTCCATCTCTAATTGGGAATGTTAGTTAATTTCAGAGCTTTACTTCATCTATTGATATTCGATTAAGAAGCCACTGTTAAGTGGCTTTGATCTGTCTAACAGAGATCATTTAACAGTACAGCAAAAAAAACAGCAATTATTCTCACTTACATTAACACTGTGCGTTATTTCCGTGTTCTGATAACGCGGCGTCTTGAACGTTAAGGCCATATGCTTGAATACATCGGTCTGCTGGAATTCAGCATATGCCTCCCAAACTGCCACATCCACTTCGATAAAATGATAAACTAAATTTTATTTTATTTTTGACACTCCTTTGTGTTGATAGCGGAGCTTCGTGAAAAAAAAAGTTGTTATAATTTCGTTGGATTAAATAGCGTGACATATACCTTTTGATTAAATTTTTCAACTTGAACTGAAGAAGGATGAAGTGACGCCAGCACTGCAAATTTTTGGCCAAACCTTTTTAAATAGGTTTTATCTTGACCGCTGTGGTCACTTTAACTTGTTCATCCTTCTCAAAGTTCTTCAACATTTTTCTGTTTTGCCTTTTGGTCTTTTTTGAATTCATTGTTTTTTTAATTGTGTGCTTAAATCTCGCAGGTACCACTTACAACTATTAAACATGCTTCATAATTCTAAGACCCCCTGCGAGAATTTATCAGCTGTTTTTGAAACACGATCTGGCAGCCCCATGCACATTCTCAGAGCGCATTTACGGCATCTGAGTAGGGTCTCTTAGAATGCTTTGAGAATATTCTCAGAGCCATCTATTTTGATAGGCAGCGAGAATGTTATTGCTGTCTGAGTATCTAGATTAAATAAAGATATTGCTTCCCTTTTTGTATAAAAGACATAATCCCGTATATTTTTTCCAAATATCGGACGGACTTTATTTTGTTTCGGCTGATAAAGGCCGTTCATTTCATGGATCTTTTTTCTACCGGCCTTTTAAAACTTAAACCGGCTTAATATATTTTCTCAATAAGCACCTGGATTTACAAAAAGGGAACATTAGAAAATGGCCATAAAACTGTTATTTTCGATTCTCCGCCTGAATAAATCTCAAATGGTTTAGTACTCAGCTAAACTGCCTAACGTACAAATTTTCTTTTGGTTTACAACTTAGCTGAAATGCTCTTCGTCAGTACAAATCTCAGTTGGTTTGTCACTTGGCTAAGCTGCGCTTGAGTAAATACTACCATAATGACACCCATGTCACCATATGGGAAACACAGTTGAAATGCCTTGGTATGTGTGTGCAGGAATTTTAATTGTGCGACATACGTACAACAAGATGGGTTGTCATCTGGATAAGTGTCTGTGTGTGTGTGTGTTGTCGTCGAGGATGTCGCTTTGATGAGTGCCAACAAACATGAGAATGCATTTCCTTGCATAATTTTCGGCATTTAATCGGATTACTTTAAACACACACACACACACACACACACACACAGACAGCAGGAGATGGCGGCGGCCTTTGCTTGAAATCAAACCGTGTAAGAACACACGAGCTTGGCGTTAAGCAAGAGTCCTTGCGCAAATACATTTATGGCCAAAAGGCAGGCACAGAGATTTCACAAAAACCGCTTTACCAGATTTAATAATATTAAGTAGATCGCCTGCTCCTCCTTGTGCTTGTCTTGGCCATTGTTGTCTGGTGCAGCAACGTCTGCTCCTCCTCCACCTCCTGCTGCTGCTCCTTCTGCTTCACTTAACATAATGATGGCAGCGACAATTAATTGCTATCCAACCAGAATCCTGACCAAATTGCGTTGGCGTGCGTTTAATGCCACTTTGATTTTCACACTCGCGTGTCGGCGAGACAATTTACGAGATGGTGTTGGTGGGGGGTAGGGGGGGAAATGCGTTGGGGGCGGACTTAATTACGCACGTATGGATATTTAAATTGGGTTTGCCCCTGGCCATAGAAATGCTAGTTTTATGTTAATTAAGCATTGTTTTGTTTATGACGCACGGACTGGCATATAAAGTTATCAAGATGAGTTCTAAGAACAATTTCCTCAAACGATTTCGAATTAAATCCAGTTTGTGTGTGTGTGTGTGTGTACTAGGATTCCGACATAATTCGTCTCACATTTGATATGCGGACGTATTTGACAGGCGAAACCGTAACGTCAACTTGACGCTGCCTTTGTAAGACAATGGGAACTGACTGGGCTTAGGTTCCTCCCCTTCGTCGCGGACTGCCAACACCAGATGTTGCCAGTGGATACCTCCTACTTATGTATGTTTGCTGTGGGTACTTATGCCTACTCCGACGCACAACACACACACATTTCATTTTCCATTTTCCATTTTAAGCTCTTTTAAACATATTTAAAGTACGTGACGTTCAGTGTCTTCTGTGCATTTGGGGGGAATGGTCTTTACCTTCTTGCATAAGCAAAATTTTAATATGTTTAACTCGTCCCGCAAAGCGTTAATTTTTAACCAGCCTTCAGCTGCGGCTGCTGCTGCTGGTGCTGCTGGTGCCGCGTCTAGGCGATATCGTACATACATAAATGTCAACTGGCGCCAGCTCATCCATCAATGAGCTTTGAAAAATTAACACTGCGAGTGACAGTGGCAAAGGACTGCCGCCTGTCGGTTTAAATTATGCAAAATGTTACAATTCCTGCACGTCAGACAAAAAGGTATGGCAAAATGATGAATTGTTTGGCCCCAGCGCCCCATGCAAAGAGTGGACGGGGGTGGGGGGAAGTATGTGGCTGAAGTGGCTTATGGGCAAACAATTTCATAGATTAAATTTGATTGTGCCACATTATCAAGAAGAATGGGAAATAAGCCTTTACGTGACCAGTTAAAGTCCCGGCAGATATACACAAAGTGAACCCAAGACAATTGTACAATTTGACATTAATCTAAACAGAGAAATCTGAGAAATTATTACTCACAGGTCAGTGGACTAATCACTGATCAAATATGCAAACTCTGTTTTCTATTTGCGGTTGGGAAATTTTATTCATTTTGCTTTTGGAAAATTATAAAATGGTTTTTTTCCATTCCCAGGCCCACCCATTGTGGTTACCTAACTTTAATTAAACAATTATTTGACTATGAACTTTGATTGCAAGTTTAAAATATAAATTATTAGACCAGAAATAAGCCGAGGCTTTAGATTGAATAAGTGCAAAATTTTAATCATTTTTGGTTTAACGTTCTTAAGCCTTTTTATATATGATAAGGCAAATTTGGCATTCTTATGTTAAGATTGGTCTTATAAGGGCTATTTTCTAATGTTCACTTTTTGTGAATCCAGGTGCTTATTGAGAAAATATATGTAGCCTAATTTTAGGCCGCAGTTAAAATCATACGTGATATTTCAAAAGCGTCCTAAAAGTAGGCAACACACATATTCTCAATAAGCACCAGGATTTACATAAAGGGAACATTAGAAAATGGCCTTAGTGTAATTGTTATTGTAATTTGCATTATAAAGGTGGGTGATTTGTGCGAAAAGACTACATATAACTTATTGTTGTACTCTGTTTATTGTTTACATTAATTTGCAGAATTAATCTCGGCAGAAATATAGAATTAAGTTGTGAACATTATCGTGTAATTATTTTTCTCACTTTTCGGCGTGTTTAAAATCATAACATCATAATATGGCGAAGCATAGCACCATCCTTTATCGCAGTTAAAAAGTGGAACAATGAATTTTCTCGTGCTCGCTGCTCGCTCATCGACGAATTCCATAAAGGGTGTCGGAATTTATTTTTGGTGCCACAAAATATCGATGATGTGCGCGAAATGATTGAGCAAGCTCGTCATAACACATACCCCGATATTGTGGCATCCTTGGGCATTAGTAGGACGAGCATGAATAAGATTTTGCATAATCGCCTCGTGGTCAAAAATGTATGCCATTTAAAAATCGGCCAAAAAGAGAATCGTATCGATTGGTGTAAGAAGAAGCTGCTCCAAAAGCTGTGTATAAAATCTACACCGGTAATGAATCATTGATTTTTGTATACTGATTTTCCTGCATTAGTGGTAATGTCCTAGAATAACTAACATAGAATATAAATTTGAAATGACGCTCTATTTTGAGTGATGTTAAGCGCTTAATATCATGTAGATACTGTCATAGAAAATAATTGTGGTTAGAGCGAGAAAAACATAGTCAAAGAAAGAACTCAAAGAGCGAAACTGACAGCGAACAGCTGCCTAATTTTGGGTGAAAAGGTATGCGGCGTCTCAACTTCCTTCTATGTTAATTTTTCTACGGTATAAAGACAAAATTAAAACAGTTATACAACCATTGGTTTGCCACAAGTTTTCGAGAGAGAATGAGACTTATCATCCTTCACACGTTCGCATTGACAAAAGATTTTTGATCAACCAAAACGAAGTTTTAATTTGGCACCCAATGTCCGTGTTCAGCACAAGAACTTGCTCCCTGATTATTGATCTATTTCTTGGTAGTTTACATAGCCTACTTTCCTTTTAGTTTTTAAGGTGATATTTACATGGATCTTTTCCAAATGTTCTTTTTACAAGACCCCCTAATAGTATGCTCAATAACACTAGGCAACACGGTCCATTTTATAGAAGAAGTGTTGCTGATTATAGACGATTTTCGTGTGCTTAATACGAATCAATTTACCAAATAATCCATCACTTCAGGATTTTTGTCAATTTGAACCAATGGCATTTTAAGGCATGTTTTGCGGGCAACCTATACGTTTGTTTTCATTTCCCTTTACATAATCGGAAAGATATATTCTTTAGCTTTAAAATAAATCAACCCAACCATTTCGAATACAAGTATTCGAACCGACCATATGTTTCCTAGCCCACAAGTATAATATGGGTGTCGTTGAGAACTTTCATTATAATTTAATCAAAATTACTTGGCGATATATGATTTTTTTTGCTTAGCATACTTTTAGACAGCAAAAAAATCGCAAAATTATCTGAAACAATTTATTTTTAAGCTTAGGAATAGTACTATACGCTAATATCAATAAGATTAAAATCACAAAACATGACTTAAAATGTTCAAAATAAGCACTTTTACCAACTTTTGGTTCAAATTACTAAACATCTTGACGTTTTAAAGCATTTTTGCAAACAGATTTGTGTTAAGCACTCAAAAATCTTTTAGAATTACCACCACCCATTCAATAAACTGAAAAAAGTAGTATTTTGTTGCCTTGTGTTATCAAAGAAAATACTTAAAAAAATAATTAAAATAAATTTCAATTACCAAAGTTAGTTTATTAATTGTTCGGCGACATATATATAAATAGCAACTCACATAAAAAAAATCATTGAATTTTAAATAAGTTTTTTTATTAAGTTCCCCTAGATGGGCCAAACCATATGCTTACTACTACTTACTACGTTATAAAAATCATGATTTTTGCCCTTCCAAGTATGCTAGGTTTATTTAATTACTTTGTACACTTTTAACTGGTCAGAAGAAATGCATGAATGCACAATGTGGATTATGTATGATGCGGACTATAAATTATCTCGTACAAATAAATAATTCTTAAAGAAAATAAAGTTTGCATACTTTAAAGGGCAAAAAGCATGATTTTTAAATAGCATTAACGTAGTAATTGTATGCGTATATCTTTGTATGAAAACACACACAATCAAGGGTAGAGGGTATTTCGTAGACGGGGCACTCCACCGCAGAGCTCTTACTTGTTTGTACGGAACATTTGATTTGCTTTGATTTCGTTTGACTTAAATTTGTATGGGTATAACATAAACATAACCTTAAGTAGATCTCTCCAACTTACAGTCTATATATATATTTGAAGAAACATATTTGAATGCAAAGTTTAACTGAGTAAATCGTCTCAATACCAATTCAATTTGTTATATTGTACACAATACACCACACAAACGCTTTAACTTGTTCAATTTACAGTTGAATTTATTTGTGGTTTATTTCAAAAGCGGATTAAGAGGACGAAACTTATAGCTATTGCTTCCGCATCATTGACATCATTATAGTATGCAAAGCTTGCCTTGACTCAATTTGCAGTTCGATGCAACTTTTTTTTCCAATGCTTCTCTAATACAATTTCATTTTTAGATGCTTTTTTATTTGATTCGTACACCATCCAGCTGGCACTTCCACCACCACCGCCACCACCAACTCCACCATCCGCCCCTGTCCCCTTCCAGCTTGCTAATACTTTTTTACGTATTTCTCTTGTCTACTTCTAGTTGTGCTTTTGTATTTGCCAATTTTAATGAGTGTAGCAAACAGACAAAACACAACAACAGTGCATTTTTTACAACAAACAGCAAAACTCATCAACAACTCATTTGAATTGCAACAACAACAACAAGAAAAACAACAAGAAAAACATCTACACAATGTGACAATAAAACATAAAGAAACGGAATTTATTTGCACGAAACTAGCGAAGCAGAGTGAAGCACCACCAGCCAGAAGAAACAACAGCAACAACAACAACTAGAACAACATCTAGATCCACCACCCACACACGTTCATCTACTTAGTTACCCGAATGCCTTTTGCACCATTACACTCTCTCGGTGTTTGTGTGTGTGTGTGTGTGTGTACCGTGTCCATTCCCCCAATCCACCCCCCGCATAGTGTATTGTGTGTAGCACCATATTCACCTGCCACCAGACACTAAACCACCGCAAACTGACACCACCGCAAAAACTGGCCCAGCAATAAGTTTTACCACCGAACCAACTCCACCAACCAACCAACCACAACCAGCTCCAGACCACCCCGACCAGGTCAGTTTTTCGTGTGTAAACCCAAACCAAAAAAAAAAAAACCGAAAGTCCTCCTGCTCCTCCACATACCAGCACCACAATTGCACATTACTACCATAGATACCCACGGCAGTACTACTACCGCATGGAGCGCGGCACCAGCGGTGGTCAGTCGCAGTCGCACCACCACTATCCACCACAGCACTCGCGCCATCAGCATGTTGTGGCCGTACATAGCTATGATCCGTATCTGACGGCCGGCGCGGCGGACGAGGAGCACACCTCGGGCACGTCGTCGTTTGACAATCCCGCCACCAAGAAGAAGCCGCCCAAGCTGAAGCCCATCCACCGCTCCCTGTCGATGGCCATTGATAATTATGCGCCCACAGCGGTGGACGAACTGGATCTGGATCTCGATCTAGATGACGGCATCATTATCAGTGAGCAGCCGCTCATTCATCGCTCCGCCTCGCCGCTGCCCGTGCCTCGATCGGTGGCCCCACCGCAGACCCTAGCACTCCCAGCACCACAACATCTCCCCCATTCCCAGCGTAGCGGCGGTGGTAGTGGTGTCGTCTCCCCCGCCCTCTCTGCCCGCCAGCAACACCACCACCACCAGCAACAACAACAACAACAACACCAGATGCATCTGCACACATTCCAACACATGGCCGCACAGGCCGCTGCTGCGCGCCACCACCAACAGCACCGCCAGCACTCGCACTCGAGCTCGCCCACGTCCCACGCGGTCAGCCCCGTGCACCGACAGCCGGACATTTATCTGGTCAGCAGCAGCAGCCTGGGCGACGGCATGAGTGTGGGAGTGGGACGTTCGCCACTGGGCGGCAGCACATCACCGATACAGTTCATCGATGTCGATGATCTGCAGCCGGCCCCAGCCACGCTACAGTCCCGCTCCGCAGCCGCACACACGCATCCGCTGAAGAAGAACCTGTTCCGGCGCTCAGACACTATTGATGTGCATCCGTCTACCAATTTTCAGATGAAGAAAACGCATTCCTTCCACGCACAACAGGATCCCGTGGCCCTGGAGCAGATACAGCTGGCGGTGAACGCCAGCTCGGGGGCCTCCAGTCGACGCACGAGCTCGGTGCGTGGCAATTTCCTGATGCCCGGACCACCGGGAGTTGCTGGCAAGGAGCACTCACGCTCGCCCTCGCCCAGCCGCCGGGGTTGTCGCTCGCATCGCTCGTTCAATGACCCAGGTCGCCGGCCTAGCAGCAAGCCGGAGTCAGTGGTGGAGTCCCAGATAAGACATCCCTCGCTGAACGATGATCTGCTGGAACCCTCCACCTCCTCCTCCCTGTTTCCGCCCACAAATCTGTCGCTCGAGAACGAACTGTTTGTGGAGTCGCGCTCGCGCAGCAATAGCCACACCAAAATGGAAGAGCTGGGCCTGGCCGAGCTGACGGCGGCCGCCCTGGCCGTGCAGCGCATGCAGCGCAAGAGTTCGGGCTCCTTTGAGGATGCAGCCGGTTCCAGCAATACGCACCCACCCTCCGCCTCGAATAGTGTCAAGCAGAAGCGGGAGCCGCATCCGCACTCGAGACAGCAGAGCACCCACAGCCTGGAGCTGGACGGCAGACCCTCGACTTCGGGTGCCCACACCATGCAGCTGCACAGTGCAGCGGCCGCGGCCAGTGCGGCCTATCACTTCAAGCGTGGCGCCCAGCACGGTCGCTCCCTCTACCTGTCGCCCAGCAATCTCGAAGAGTTGGCTGTTCACTCCCGGCCGGGAGTGTTGGCCGCCGCCGCCGCCTTTCAGGGCACCAATGCCAGCGCCAGTGTCAAACAGGCCAAGGCCCTGCATAGTGCCAGCGTACGCCTGCGCAGCTACCGTGAGACTTTGAGTGCCTCGAAAAAGTCCAAAAGTTTCATCGGCGATGCCGGAGCCCTGGGCCAAGCTCCCGATGACTTTGAGCTCAGTTCACCCCACCGACGCAACAGTCGTCCCCTGTCAACGGCCGTGCCCAGTTCGACGGTTAATATCGATGAAATTAAGCGCAGTCCGCGGCCCATCTCGGCGGCAGCGGCCGCTTTCATAGAGGAGAAGCGACCCAGCTTTGAGCGCAAGTCCTCGATTAGCTACGAGCATGAGTTGAGTGAGGCCGCCTTTGCGGCACAGGTGCTGCGGCCCTTCCATCACAAGCTGGCGGCCGGGCGCAAGGCGTCGGTAAGCGGTGGCTCGCACAAGCTAAAAAAGAAGTCACTGAGCGACGAGACGGATGAGGACGAGGAGGCTGATCGTAAGCGCAAACGTATCGTTTGCATTGTCCTGGCCACCGTGCTGTTGTGCCTTGTCTGTGCCAGTGTGTTCGTTGTCATAGTCACCCTCACCTCCGGCCAGAGTCAGTCGGGCAAGAAGGCGCACTCGTTTAGCAGAGATACGCCGGTGCACTATACGGGCATTCGTCCGTCATGAACTAGCAGACGGCAGCAGCTCTTGGCCAGCCGGAGGGCAATTTGGTTTTGGCTTCCGCTTCAATTCCGACAATTTCCAAAAATGGTTTCCTCTGAGCTTGTAACAGTTGTTCAGACAAGTGTAAGTAGTGTTGCCTACAATTAGGGGCGAAGCTTTAAAACTGTGAGAGGGCGTGGGCCGAAAGTGTGGCATACTTTTGAGCGCAAACAGCTTTTAAATTGTTCATCATCTTCATTATCAATGACACACACACGCACAGCCTAAAGCCATACAAATACAAATATGGGCTCCCCAATGATTTGCCCGGCTCAGCAAAATCTCAAGCATTACATAAGCCGACTAAATGGCTCCCCTCTCTTGTCTCTTTGACATACGCACGGGACCATAAAAACTGATATTGTACTTACCTCGACTTTAATGACTTTGACTGCAGCAGCATCTCCTTAAGCTGTGTCTGTTTGTGTGTGTGACTGACTGACTAACTGACCGACCAACCAAACAACCAAGGGCCAACCAGACCTTTCCTTATCATGCTCACTTTTTATGCTTTCGCTTAATAGTTTTGTTTGTTTGCTTGCGTGTGTATGTGTGTGTGTGTGTGTGTTACGACACGGCACCGTGAGTTCCCTTTTTATGTGTGTGTCCACACGCACACACCACACACACACAGCCTTAATTTTACGTTTACGACATGAAACTAGGTTACTTTTTCATATGCGCCTCACTGAGTGAGTGCAGCAGCAGCAGCAACAGCAACAATTGTTCATTGTTGTTGGCACAACATAGCCTCATGCTGGTGACATTGCCCGCTCAGTTGGCTCCAATGGCCTTGCCAGTTGCCTGATGCCACTCTGTGTGGCAATGCCCATGTGACCGCTAACGCCAAAAAAAAAAAAAAAAAAAAAAGAAAAGAAACAAAACTGAAAAAGAAATGCCAACACCAACAGCCAACTGAAATCACATCAAACACTCACCATATTGACAGCTCACATATCTAACAACTCAAAAAAAAAAAGAGAAAAGAAAATTCAACTTGTATTCCATTTACATTCCTTCTTTTGACAAACTTTTGTAAAAATTGTAATTTTCATAGAAAGTTTTGCCAAACTCTTTAAATCTTAACAGAAATTTCTCTACCATTTATTTTGCTTTTAAGTTTAATCTGACTGCTGAGTGAATTGTGTTTCAATTAAGTAACAATTAGAGAAATTGCCAGCATTGTGATAAGAAAACTTTAAATGGTGAACAAAAGCTTTGACATCATCCTTGTACAGATTCCCGATTTTTTCGTTGGGTGTTTTTCTTTAAATGTGTGTTAATTGCACTCGTCTAGAAAACTATTATGTTTGTTTGGCTTTAGTCTTTGATTTCAAGCCCTGCTGCATACAATGGTAGCCAATGGTAAATACACAGAGGGGAAGAAAAATCGAACTAAAATCATGATTACAAATCTCTATATCAAGAAGCTTGCAATTTAGAAAAATTAAGATTGAAAAATCTTAAATTAAGATTTATATTCCAAATCATCTCTCACTATGTTTTAATTATTTACAAAAATTCTTTAAATATGTTTAAAGTTGAAGTAAGTTTCAAATAAGTTTCTTAAAATAAAATAATGTCAAACTAAAAGGAAAATTATTTTTAGATTTTAGATTTTGTCAGCGATTTTGTGAGATTTTGGAAAAACACAATATAAAAACACAAAACAAATAGAACAAAAAAAAATAGGATAAAACTTTGCCTGAAAGGGGACTTGAATCCACGACATCGCACTATAGGAAATAATTAAATTTTTGTGGCATTCATTTTTATAAAAAATGGGCGTGGCCATGATTTATAAAAATGTTTTTTGTTAATGCAGCATACTTTAAAGGGCAATTGTACACGTACGATGTATTAATGTCCAATATTAATGTCAAGGTATCATCTGAGCATACGTTAACGGGCTTCGTATTTAAGTGACACATTATATTCCTTACCATTTTCGCCTTTTGCGGACATACTATCTATATCCTAAGAACTGCTGCCCTCTTTTACGGGCCACAGTTAAAAAAAACCTTTGAAGCATGTTTCCTCTGACCTCTAAATGGCACAAATGACATACCGGGACGATTAACTGGACATACAGATTTTTGTATGTTGGGTAATTGAATTGCCTTAAGCCATTCAGCATATTTTAGCTAAAAAAGTTTGGTTTCGTTAACTTTTCTGCCATTTTGCCTCCAAATTTACGTAAAATATCCAGATTTTTTCCCTTAAGTATTTCTTTTCGATGAGTCTGAAGGTGCTTGGTTTAACACTCCTATAAAGAAATATAAAATAACATACTCTTTGTCAGTTCGGCCAGTCGCTTTTCGCCAAATGGTAAACAAGTCGGCATTGATGAAAATGAGGTTATGTAATTAAATTTCGCTAAAAGTTCGAAAATCTGCACATTGAGGTAAAGTGCATCGGTCGCAGAATTAATGAAAATGCCAAAATTTTGGATTAAATTAAACGAATATAGTTAGAGGGCTGTAACTTGGAACGTTTAATTGTAATTAAATATATAAGAAACGAAAAAAATGTTGGAAAAAAATCCGACCACGACAACCTGAACCGCCCATACAACATTAGGATTTCCTTTTAAAATTATTACCAAATATGTACAAAATACAATTAAATTATTTTCTACATTATATAGCTTAATTTGCTACTAACAAACGATACATTAAACAATTCTACAAAATTTAATAAATTTGTTTACCTAAAATTTTTTGATATTAAAAATGTTTAATTAATAATTTAACTTATAGAAAATATTGCCAGCTTTTATTCTTTTTAAACACATTTCAACTTCTTTATAGATCAAATGGGCGTCCTTTGACATTTCCTAATAAATAATTTTCCTCGACGACCTTGGCTAAAGCCATTTATAATGTTCTTGGTTGAATCTTGAAATGAGTTTTTTGCGTTTTTTCAGATTCTTATTAAAATAAGCTTTATAACTAATAAGTTTTGATTAGAATTAGTTGATTTTCGATTGGTTTCAGATTTTAAACAATCGTTTTAAAGATTCAATCAGAAATTATGTGCGATTTGCGACCACCTTCAATCCATTTTGAAAACATTTCAGCGTGGCTTAATTTAAAGTTGCCTGCAACAATAACAAATATTTCGAAAACGAGCTAAAATAAGCAAAAGCGGTTGATTACGCTATATTTTATACATTCAAATGAACATAATTGCATCATTAGGTGCGAGAATACTCGAGTAGCTTACTACTTTTTACATCACAAAACACGTGACTTTTAGATTAGGTTAGTCTAAAAACAACACAGCACCACGCATAAAATCAAAGACACAACACATAATAAGCATAAACTTTTATATTTCTTTAGAATTTGACATACCTTTTTGATCCTGTTAATTTGGTTCCTGGTTCTTTTACCTTAAAGGACAATTAAGTCTTTTTTTTCTTATATTCCAACATTATTTTTTTGTATTTATGCCAAAATTTAGGCTATTGGGGGCCAGGCCTTCGTGAAGTTAAATTTTCTTTACAAATTTTATATTGTGAGATGTCTCACGAATACCGTCGACAACTAGGACAACACGGTTTATATCTACAGACCAAAGGTACAGACATGTAGTACAAACCAAATTATAAACTAAAGGCAAACAAAATTTGTGGACTTGGACGCTTTTGAAAATGTACTTTCTGCTATAAAAATGGAAATATTTCCTATAGTGCATCGGTTTTCTAGGCATTGGTCTTGACACCTACGCTCTTATATGTGATTCGCCGAATAGTCAAGCGAGTAGACGGTGGCCGCATGCGTTGAGGTGCAGATTTCTAGTGTGTGTGTCCCACCGAGGTCGGAAGTTCGAGTCAAAGACAAGTTAATGATAATAACCAAATTTGTATAAGTTGTTTAATTAATAATAATGTTCTTCAGAACATCAGAAGCTCAAAAACCAACAACCACAAAATATGCAAATTATAAAAAAACCAATACTAATTTGTTTAAAATTATTTTTTCTTGTAAAAGGAGGTGGTTTCATGTTAAAGTCGAGAACGAACCATCTCTATTTCAGATTGTCCAATCTAGAACAAAAATATGATTTAAAATCTTGTTTTAAGATTTTTCGCTCTCTGTCGAATTTTGAAACCGTTTGGTTACGGTTTAAAGAATAAAATCTTGTTTTTTTTTCTCTTTGTATATATATTTCCTAATCGAAATCGGCTTAAAGTTCACATCAAAAACTGCAGAATTTGTAATTATTTTCGTTGTATTTTAAGAGGCTACGCCGCTTTCGGCTTTTGGCTATAGAGTGGAATAACCCAGAAGCGTATATTTTGCGAATATTTTTGCCATTGCACAAAATGTGCGTGGCAAAAATTTAATTAAAAAATACTTGCCCTAAAATGGCGGCCACACAAGCGCCCAAATACACACACACACACACACACCCTCACTCACACACAGATACAGATAAGTATGCTGAAAGCATTTAAGTAATTAACAAATGCTTTTATTGCATTGCAAAAATTAGTAATGAAACAAAACAAAAAAAACAATCAAAGAGTAGGCCAATTTTAAAGGGCTTCAAATGCAACGCGCATCACACACAACGTCACGTGGCTCAAATGGGGGAACCAGCAGCCAGGAGTTGGTTCCAGGTCTGCACTTCGTGCCTGTGCATAGGCTTTCAGGCGTAAGCGTAACGTGTGAATGACAAGGGGACGACGGTGATGCAGGGGGAAGTAGCTGCCATTATTCACTTCTCTGTGGTAACTAACAGCTACTCAGCACAATGCTCTCTCTCTCTCTCTCGCTCGAACTGGCCACGTGGGCGGGCCATGTGCGCGTGTGTATGTGTGTGTGCGTGTTGGGCTATTTGAGACCAATTAACATATAACTTTCCCACTGGTAAACAAGTTAAATTGTTAACAGCCATTAAGGGCGCTCATAAATGCTGCCGTGTAACTTTGTGCCTCTTTTGTCTCGTTCTCTTACGGGTGAGGTGGCCTGAGTTTGTATGTTGTGTGTGTGTGTGTGTTTTGCTTTGTCTTTCATGTTGTTTAATTATAAATGTGGCGTTGAAAGCAACAGCCCATCCACCTGCTGCTACTGCTGCTTCTACTGTCCTGGAATGTGCAGCCCTGACGGATGAAGACCAAACACTAATTAGACAACTCTATCTGGGGAATTGTGGTCGTTTCCATTGTGCCTTTAAATTGAATTTATTGATGCACTTTTGTGGTTTCATTTAGTTTAGTTTTGTTACGAAACTGGAGCATAAAAAATTAAAAGGCCCTGAAAAGCATGCTACACTTTTTTTGGTTTGTATCTAAATTAGTCCCATTTAAGTACTTTTTATTATGCACAAAGTGAGCTTTAGTTTGAATAATTTGTGATTGCATTCAGCACCGGAAATGAAATCACAAGATTTCAGCAATTTTGTGTATTTTTGTAAAAGAGGAAAAAGAGGAAAAAGAACGGATTTTTGTGTCAAGTTTATTTCAGTATTTGGTTCCCTATAGGTACACTGGAATTTATTCAGGTTAAGAATATAAAAAGACTTAAAAAACAAAAACTTTAACAGAATGGATGGGCAACCCACACATATGTTAGTTTGTGCTCGAACTTTATTCCATAGAATGAAAATTAAACAAAATAAGCTTACTTGTGCAGCTGGAACAGCAAGCAGAAGTTTTGA
The DNA here is from genome assembly GCA_018904225.1 of Lordiphosa mommai. Taxonomy (NCBI): domain Eukaryota; kingdom Metazoa; phylum Arthropoda; class Insecta; order Diptera; family Drosophilidae; genus Lordiphosa; species Lordiphosa mommai. The sequence continues at coordinate 154,995 of JAEIFT010000578.1, forward strand.
TTTGATTTTTAATGAATATCAAATACACTGCACAGTGGATGCATTAATATGGAGAGAGCGGCCAAAAATACTTCCGGTAGATATAACAATTTTAAATTGATGTCACTTTATTATAATAATATAACTATTATATTTGGACTTAACGGAAGTATCGGAAGAATAGTATGATCATACTTTGCTAAATTAAGTAACTGCAATTTAAATTCATAAATGCCAAGATGATTCCATTGAAAACCAAAACCCGATTTTCTAGCAGTTTTATCTGCAAATTTAAACTTGAAAAAAAAACGAACACGGCGTTGGTATAATCAAGATGTTACAGATATCTGCAACTTTCTGCAGCTACCTTAAACACTTTTATTATCTTGAATCGTTGACATATACACTGGCAAAGGACCCAATGGAAGAATATGAGTGGAACACATCTAAAACTTTAAGTACAGATAAAAATGACGGCCACAAAATATACAAATGTTATTTACTAAAACATTGATTTTACCAGAATTACATCATATTTGGACTTATCTTAAATTTAGGACATAAAATAAATACCTTTTACTTCAAAATCAATAAAAAGGTATTTTAAATTGGAGACTTACAAGTCGTCCAGTCGCTTAGAAATGCGCTTCCTTTTCAAAGTACTCGCGCTGCGCTTCCCAGTTTCAATTCTATTTTTTTAAAGTTCCTTTGGATTCACTGAAACTCAGGTTTGGGTTTAAAAAGCTTGGATATTTAAGAGACAATCTGGCTAATTTTTAAACAAATGTTTTTAATTTGATTTTTTGATTTTTTCCCTATGAGAGCAACTTTATGTTAAAATTTATGTTTACCTTTATTAACAGAGAATGTTAATGTTAACATAAAATGTGAAAAGTATACTTTAACACTTACATTTGATGTTTAAATTTATATTTTGTGATTTAGTAAAAGATTTTAAATTAAGCCTTTTTCTGAGTAACGGGTATATCGAAGTCGCGCAGGGCCAACTTTAGTGAATTTTTGAATTCAAGAACCCCGTATCTCGGAAACTATTTGGAATTTTGTTGTGTTGTCTTCTACGAAGTTCCAAACTTATTTTTCAAGCAATACATTACAAAATATTACCATAAAGATTTGAAAATTTTGGAAAATCCGAAAAATTTGCCTAAAGTTGTAACACAATTTTCAAGACCAAGTCAAGAGTCTATTTTTCGACTTTGCAGGGTAATTTGTCAACAACAGCGAGGCCAACAAGTGAGATTGTGTTGGTGTGCTTTACACTGCGGTTTAGGCATACTTCGTTAAACGCTGTCCAGAGACTAATAATTGTTTGCACTCTGGCATGAGCCCCGGCATGCGTTTGGCTTATGCAGGTGTGATAAGCCGAATGTGTTCAGCCCTCAATAACAATCTCTGATTTAGAGCTTTGAAATTAAGCTTTGAAAACGAAATTGGCGCTTGCAACAGTTTTCCAACCATTTTCCGACTTTGAAGGCGGATTTTCAATAATTTGAAAACCTGTTGGTTATAGTTAATTTCTTCTTATTTTGCTTATTACATAAAATTAAAACGTAAATTAAATAGAGTTTGATAATGTCTGCCAACTCACTACAAGAAGCATCTTATTTCGGTATTTCTAGCGATTGTTCAGGGGGTCTTCTACCTTTGCAAAAAATGTTTTTGGATTTTTTTGTTTTGCATTATTATTATAGCTTGGACATTCCACTTTCATCCCTTTCAAACCATTTTAAGAAATTCGCAATAGTTTAGCATATGTACCGTTTTTAGTGGAGCAATGTTCTTGCTAAAGTGAGTATAGTTTATGTTGCTCAAAACTTTAAGCGCGTTTTTCTGGAAACCACGTTTTTGGGCCTGGTAGCCATGATTGCGCAAGTTCTACTGAACCGATTTTGATCAGCCATATTGCAATCGACGCAGAATTGATGTAATTTTGGTCCATACCTCAATCAAGAGGAAAAATATTTTTTTTTTTTAATTTTTTGTTCACTAAACTACAAATAAAATCTCGAAAAATCTAAATTTGTTTTAGATTTCCGCCAATTTTTCAAAAAAAATATTGAAAACTATGATTGAGGTATATACAATACAATATAATTTGCGTCCTAAGCTTGCACTGCGTGTGCTATAACATTAATTTGCAAACCAACAAAGCCGAGTTTCATAGTTGTGCAGAAGCTTCTGTAGACTGACTTTTATTAGCAACCAGAAACAAGGATGCCTGATGGTCATGTAATGGCTAATCCTTTCCGCCGCTTCCATATATCGGATAAATATCAAAGTTTTTTGTTCCTGCAGCCCTCTTTATATGCGCATTATTGCTTTTTGTAAGATCATGTTCCTATATTAATGTCAATGCATAATCTGAGGATACGCGAACTGGCTTCTACGTTTTTGATGTGAAACATCTTTAATTTCAAGTACGATGATTTTAATAAAATCATTTTATAGTGGGGGTAAATTCAATTTGGAAATAACGCATAACGCATAACGCTAACGCATAACGCATATTGCATATTGCATATTGCTCACTGGTATACACCAAGCAATTGGCTGGCCAACCGTGGCTACCTGCCCATGGCTACTTGACCATGGCCATTTGTCAATGGACATTTGACCATGGCCACTTGACCAATCTGGAAAATCAATGTTGGAGCGCAAGCAATCGCCTGGCCAGCTGTGCCATTTCAATTAAATTTGGTAGTAGTAGTAGTTTAGCACAGAAGAGGAATCTGGGATCTGGGATCTCGGATCAGGGATTTGGGATCTGTGATTAGGGATCTGGGATGAGGGATCTGGGATGAGGGATCTGGGATTAGGGATTTGGAATGGGGGATCAGGGGTCTGCGATCACGGATCTGGGATCGGGGGTCTGGGATCTAGGCTAGATCAGGTGGATCAGGGATTTGGGAGGGGATCTGGGATAGGGGTCTGGGATTGTGGGATCAGGGATTTGGGATCAGGGATCTGGGGACCGGGGATCAGTGACCAGGGATGGGGCAACTGGGATTGTGGGGAATCAGGGATCTGGGATCGGGGTAGGGATGGGGATCAGGGATCAGGGTCTGGGATCAGGGATGGGGGATCTAGCTCACGGATCTGGGATCGGGGTCTGGGATTAGGGATCAGAGATGTGGGATCAGGGATTTGGGATCAGGGATCTGGGACCAGGGATCAGGGACCAGGGATGGGGCAACTGGGATTTGGGATAGGGAATCAGGGATCTGGGATCAAGGAATAGGGATGAGGGATCTGGGATACGGGATGGGGGATCAGGGGTCTGGGATCAGGGATGGGGGATCTGGGCTCACGGATCTGGGATCGGGGGTCTGGGATTAGGGATCAGAGATGTGGGATCAGGGATTTGGGATCAGGGATCTGGGACCAGGGATCAGTGACCAGGGATGGGGCAACTGGGATTTGGGATAGGGAATCAGGGATCTGTGATCAAGGAATAGGGATGAGGGATCTGGGATTCGGGATGGAGGATCAGGGGTCTGGGATCAGGGATGGGGATCTGGGCTCACGGACTTGGGATCAGGGATCTGGGACCTGGGACCAGGGATGGGACAACTTGGATTTGGGATGGGAGATCAGGGATCTGGGATCAATGATTAGGGATTAGGGATGTGGGATTAGGGATTTGAGATGGGAGATCAGGGGTCTGGGATGGGGGGTCTGGGCTCACGGATCTGGGATCAGGGATCTGGGCTCACGGATCTGGGATTAGGGGTCTGGGATTAGGGATCAGAGATGTGGGATCTGGGATTAGGGATCTGGGGCCAGAGATCAGGGATCTGGGATCTGGTATATGGGATTTCGTATGGGGGCTCAGGGATCGGGCGTCTGGTATCTGGGGTCAGGGATCTGGGACACTGCTTACAACTCTGTTTTCCAAGCCAGCCGTGGCGTTTCCCACGGTATATATAAACTATTTCAATAAACATGTTTCACATCAAAGCCTCGTGAGTGTTAACCACACTCACACCTTTTTTTTTTTTTTTTTTTTTCCCTTTTCGACATAAAAAGACCTTTTGCGGCTAGAAGTATCCGAAGAACTGCTTCAAGGTCAGCTTGCCCTTTTGCGGGCACCTCGTTATAAGCCCATTCTCGCATCAAGAAGAGCAAAGCTTGGCACCATGTTACCACCAATTTTCCGACCTCTAACCTTAGCACCAAATAACAAACCAGGACGATCAACTGAACGTATGTGATTTTTTATGTTGAGCAATTGTGTTGCCTTAGGCCAGTCAGCATATTTTAGCTTAAAAACTTTCAGATTTCGTTAACTTTCTGTCATTTTGCCTCCAAATTTACTCAAAACATCCTGGATTTTTCCTAAAAAAATATTTTCGATGATTTTGAAGGTGCTTGGTTTAACCCTCCTATGAAGCAATTAAAAAATAACATACTCTTTGTCAGTTCTGGCCATCGCTTTTATCCAAATGGCAAACAAGTCATTATTGATAAAATTGAGGTTATGTTAAAAAAATTAAATAAGTTCAAATCAATGCACATTGAGATAAGTGCATTGATTTGAACTTTTGCGAAAGTGGTACGTAACCTCAATTTTATCAATACCGACTGTTCGACGATAACGATAAAAATGTTAATCATCAGCACGAAAATTTTTAGTGAAGTACGCTTCTGCTGACGGCATTACAATTAACCAGCATAAAAAATCCATGCACAGTGAAGGTCGGGGAACAAACTCTGACAGCTGCATGTGAAGCGGCAGCGCATGGCCTGTGATGGACGCTAGGCGAGGCAATAAAAAGGTGTGGTTGTAGGCATGTTCATTAATGAACTATGCAAGTGGGGAGGCTGTGTGTTTTGAAGTTGTCACATCCTGACCCCAGGCCTCAGACGCATGAGTTGTCATGTACCAACAGATCTGATGCTGGCTGGAGTATCCCAGATCCCATCTGCCTCCGTCTGATCCCCAGCCCCGTGAGCCTGTCTCCCATAATCCTAATCATTGATCCCAGATCCCTGAGCTCCCATCCCAAATCCAAGTTTGTCCCCTGGTCCCAGGTCCCAGATCCCTGATCCCAAGTCCGTGAGCCCAGATCCCCATAACACAGACCCCTGATCCTCCATCCCGAATCCCAGATCCCTCATCCCTATTCCTTGATCACAGATCCCTGATTACCTATCCCAAATCCCAGTTGCCCCATCCTGGTCACTGATCCTGGTCCCCACAGATCCCCGTCCTGATCCCACATCTCAGTCCCTTATTTAGACCCCCGATCCCAGATTGTGAAACCCAGTCCCATCCCTGATCCCAGACCTGATCCCCATCCCGTATCCCAGATCCCCTCATCCTATTCCTTGATCCCAGATCCCCTGATTACCTATCCCAAATCCCAGTTGCCCCATCCCTGTCCCTGGTCCCCTGATCCCTGGTCCCCCCCCCTGATCCCAAGTCAATGATCCCACATCTCAGATCTAATCCCAGACCCCCGATCCCAGATCCGTGAGCCCAGATACCCCATCCTGATCCCCCCCCCTTTTTTTTTTTTCCCGTATCCCAGATCCTCATCCCCTATTCCTTGATCCCAGATCCCTGATTTCCCTATCCCCAAATCCCAGTTGCCCCATCCACCCCTGGTCACTGATCCTGACCCCCTTCCCAAATCCTGATCCACATCTCTGATCCTAATCCCAGACCCCCTATCCCAGATCCACAAATCCCACCCCAATCCCCACAATCACATCTCTGATCCTAATCCCAGACCCCCGATCCCAGATCCGTGATCGCAGACCCCTGTCCCCCCATTCCAAATCCCTCGATCCCCTCATCCCAGATCCCCACCCAGATCCCTAATCACAGATCCCAAATCCTGATCCGAAATCCCAGTCCCAGATTCCTCTTCTGTTAGCATACAAACTACTAATACTACCAAATTTAATTGAAATAGCACAGCTGGCCAGGCCAGTTGCTTGCTCAACATTGATTTTCCAGATTGGTCAAGTGGCCATGGTCAAAT
>JAEIFT010000579.1:0-160106 GCA_018904225.1 Lordiphosa mommai
CACAAATTGTTCTATATAGTGTAAGTAGTCGAAAAAGAAAAATAAGCTAAAAGCCAAATACATTTGGAAAAAATCCAGAATTCCCGCAATTTTCAAAATTTTTCCGCAGTTAGCCTTTAAAAACAGCCAGATTTTACGGGAAAAAACGGAATTGGCAGCCCTGTCCGGAGCTTATTTCGCTTAATCTATTGGTATGACCTTAATTTCCTTACGTTTGCTGGGCAAACTGCACATTTTGTAAGGAGCAGCTGTTCGACGAAATGAAAATGAAATCAAATTAAAGCAAATCACTTTCAGGAATTCCTCTATTATAAATAAAGTGATGAAGACAATTTAAATATTTTATTGTATACACATTTTGTGCCAATGATTTTATTATTAGGTATTATGTCTTTTATCTTTGGGATCATTAAAAATCTTAATACCAAATTTCAACACTGAGAGCTTCTAGGACTTTATGACCTTCGCCTTTTGTTGTTTTAGTTTTTTAGGGCTGAGTTTATAGAGTAGAATTGAAACAGTACTTAAATTAGTCATGCATTGGAGTGATTATTATAATGCTTGAGCCGAAATTCATCACATCTAAATTCACTTCTGGGGCGTTAAATTGAAGTAAAGTTTAATAGCAAAGAATGTTAGGTTTTCTAACGGATTTAGTAGGCATTATTACGCATATTCTTGCAAATCCCGAAATATTGATTGCTGTCTAAAAACATTAACACTTTTCCTATATAGGCCTCATTCCAAATTATTTCGGCACTATGCTTCTTATTAATTGGACAGCTTTTTAAAAGCATTCAGCTTTCAAAAGCGTTTCTATTCATATAATGTAGCCGAAATAACTTAGGACGTGAAATAAAATATCTTAAGTGACAACACTGATCGTGACAGTGACCAGTCACAGTCGATAAAGCGATAATTGATTAATCGATAACAGATTTGTATTATGGTGCACATCACTAGAAAAAGCGGGACCCCAATTTAAAGTTATTGCGAATTAGTTTAATTTTTAGTTAATTTGACTTGATACAAATAATCATGGAGACACCTACGAGCAGTGGGCGTAACCTACGTCCCACGCGCACGGCCACACCACTCCTGTCGGAGCGCAAAAGGCAATTATTTCGCAGTCGCAGCTGCAAGTTGAATCAAATCGAAGATGATGACGACGCAGGGTCTGAGGAGGAGGGGGAGCAGGATGATCCCTTGCTGGGTGTATCGCCACTGAAGCCGTATAGAGGCAAAGCCAAGAAACTGCTTAAAAAACAATTCTCGGTTATGACAAACACAAGAAGTTTGCGCAGCAGTGCGAGCAGCTCACCGGAGACCAACAAGGAAAACAAGCAGAAGACACGTGTACCCGTGTGTGGAGGGGTAGGAGTGGTAGAACAGCTGCCTCATTTGTTTGACACCACAATGTGTCTCAATAGCAACAGCTGCAGTCCACAGACGCCCAAGAGTTTGAAGCGCAAAGCAAGAGTCGGTGTCAACTTCAATAAGGAACAACTGCGGAACTCCTTCGAGTCCTCACCACCTTCCTATAAGAATGTGGGCAACAACTCCTCCATATCCTCACCATCTTCATATAAAAATATGGAGTGCAACTCCTCCATGTCCTCCCCCACATTATCCACCTCACCCACTTCTTCGACAGCTTCTCCAAATAGTAAGCAAATGAAGATGGAATCCACAACATCTCCCACTGCTTCGCCCTGTAGTAAACAAAGAAAATTGGAGAATCCTTCCACATCCTCGTCAGCTTCTTCCATGGGTTCGCCCATCAGTAAACTGAGAAAAACAAATTTGGAGTGTAGCATCCCTTCTAAGGCATTCTATTCCAAGCCAGGTAAAACTTTGAGTTACATGAAAACGGCCTCGCCTCGCCTAAGTGGTGGAATGGGAAAACTAACGCATCGCACCAACAAACCCAAAAGTCCGCCCAAATCCGCTTTACGTCCTCGCCTGGGCATCAACCGGGGAGTCAGACACATGATACGAAAACCCCAACGTGCCAACTCTCATGCTCAACACCTTCCACCCACCGATCTGGATGATATCTTGAGTTCGCTGCGGAATGAGAAGCTACGCAAATTGATCACCAACAAGCGGGAGGAGCGTGCCAAGGTAGAGCAAGTGCATCAGATTTTACGCAGCGCCCAGGATCCCATTAAAATGGCCAAGCCTTTGAGTGTCACAAGCGCAGTGGATGATGCCAACAATAATATTACCGCCGATTTCTCTGATCTAAGCGAGGATGAGGAACAGCAGCAGCATCACCAGTCGGAGCCATCGGCCATAGAGCTGGAACCGATCATACCGCTCATCAGGCATGAGCCGGTCATTGAGCCCACCGATTTGGGTAAGCGCAAGTTCTTCAAGTCGGGACGCAGAAGCAGCACCTGCATGGAGGTGCGTATAACGGATAACATACGGGCCAGTGTCAGTCACGGCAAGATAGCTTTAGTCCAAATGCCCTTAAAAAAGCCACGTCGTGTGCGCGTCAAATCTGCTACCATATTCTCGGCGGAGCAGGCCACCGTAGATGCTATACTCAAAAATTTGAATGATTCGGTAGTGGAGGAAATTGTGGAATCAGAGCCCAGACCCGCATCCGCTCCGCCCGCAAGTACTATGGCCTTTGTTTCGGAGGAACCAAATCCCGATCCCTATTTTGAGTACCGTCAACGATTGCCCCATAACACGCAAGATCCGGAGATTATTGAACAACAGCTGATATTGCTGGAGTTTCTTATAAGCAACAACATTTGCACAGAGCAGAATTTTCGCATTTTCATAGCCGATCCCGAGAGTCATAAGGAGGAGGCCAATCAAATTGTGGATGAGCTGTATATGGTGGTAAATGCCGAAGAGGCTGTCATAGATCCAGAGCCAGTACCAGAACCAGCCCCTGTTGTCGTCTCCCCAGCCAAACTCTTTCCCATCTTCACCCAACGTCTTCAGGCCATGCCACAGAAATCGACGCGACGCAAGCCAGTTGCTACTATGCGCCTGCTGGCCGGTGCCACTGGTTCCAATCAGTATCAAATCGATGCGGGCCAAAAGGCCTACGGTCCGCGTCAGTGTCAGCAATGTGGTTTGGTCTATACCGTGCACGAACCGGAGGAGGAGCAATTACATCGCGACTATCACAATTCGGTGCATGTGTTGCGCTTCAAGGGTTGGATCGATGAGGATATTGTGGCCGTCTTTCCTGAGTGGGCCAATGATGGACGCATAATACGCCTAAATGAACGTGCACCGGCCGCACGACTGGAGAGGCTGGCGGAAATGATTCGGGTGGTGGACAAAGAACTTGGCTACTCCTCGTACATCGTGCCAAAAATATTTGTTGCCTTCTTTGCGGTGCGTAAGCAACAGATTGTGGGTCTTTGCCTGGTGCAACCCTTAAATCAGGCACATCGTTTCATACAAGTCGATGGCACGGATTATTTTAGCGAGGAGACCTACGAAGCCAGGTGAGTGAAAGAAGTTGAATAAAAATATAAGGTTTCAGAATTGTGAAAAAGTAAAAGTAAAAGTAAAAAGAAAGTAAGGATTTGTGAGAAAGAACTTGAAAAAGAGTAAGAGAAAGGATCTTCGATTTCTTTTGAAAGATAGAACGATAAAGGAAGACGGTTAAAGAAATAATAGATGAAATATAAATGAATGCAAAAGGAAGAGGTAAAGAAAACACACAAGTAAAAGTTCTAAGGGGAAAAATACTTATCAAAAATTATTGAGGGAAAAATATGGATCACACAACCGACTCTCACATACGCACTAATACAAACGAAATGAAAAAAAATACAAAAAGAAAAAAATTCTTTACATGGGTGTAAACAATTTTGTATCATATATCTTTCTGATTAAATCAATCTCCTGCAAATGTTGGGTCTTTTCTAAATATATCTGTCATATACTACGTTTATGCTAGCAATATCAGGATTTTTTTAAATCATGGTTTTTAAAATGGTGCTGTTTATGCTGCAAAACGAAATCACGCTTTTTGTAGACTGGGATGCCACTTACTCAAAATTTAAAATAAGGTGGCATCACTCTCGCGCTGTCAGGTGATTCATGTTGTGAAAAATACATAAACAAGCGATAGAAATTAAAATGGACAGAAAAACAGCTACATTGTTATTTTTTCAACAGAACAGCTCCTTTTGTGTGATGAGTTGCCAGACTGTTTTGTATAAAAAAGCGTGAAATCATGATTAGGTGTTTATGCTTGCATTTTTTGGAAAAATCATGATTTGATATCATGCTTTTTTGTAAGCATAAACACAGTAATAGTTTTGCTTTCTTCCCTTGGAAGTTTCAAATCGAATAGTATGAGTTTTCAACTGGGTGTTTGACACATTATTTTAAATATTCTTCAGTTGTCAGTGATTATTCAAATTTATATATGCCAGGGATTTTGCATCCCGATCGAGAACTGGTTCGGTTCAATGGTTCATGGAGATTTTAAACCAACGGTTCGGTTCATAACAAGGTTTTTGAAGCAAGCTGTTCGGTTCGGTTCTGTGGTTGATTTTCAGTTTTCGTACATTATACTTTCTTATAAGAAAATATTGAGTTTGATCTGCTATTTTCAAAATTAAAGTCGTAAAAACATTTAAAGAACTTTAAAATATTATATAATATATAAAATTTAAAGTCGGATATAGGTCTTTCTTTTTGAAACCGAACGGATTTTAAACTTTATATTTTTAATTTTAATAAAAAACGAAAGGGCAAACAAACTTTCAAACTGTGCCGAAGATTTAATACACTTGCAAAATTTCAATCAAACTGATATAACCTATAAAATATATATAGGATATAGATGTCAGATATTTATAAATTCAAAATATTAAGAATCTGAATCTTAAGCATTTGATCACGCTGCCATCAGGAAATCAAGTTTTCTTAGTAAGTCACATTTTAGTTAAAAACGAGAAAGGAAAGCTAACTTCGACTGTGCCGAAGTTTTAATACACTTGATAAACTTTAACTAAACTGATTTAATCGGTATAATATATATAGGATATAGATATCAGATATTTAAAATTTTTAAATCATTGATAATAAAAATTTGATACCATAAATAAACTTTTCTTAGTAAAACACATTTTCCGACTGATCGGTCCTATGGCAGCTATATGCTATAGTCATCCGATTTTGATAAATTTTTTCAAAATTATGTGAAAGCATATAAAACTAATATATACCAAGATTGGTGACGTTACGATAGAAAGCAAAAATGTTTTTCTCAATAGAACTAGTTTTTTGACCGACCGTTTCTATGGCAGCATTTTTCCAGAATTATGTGAATGCATATAAAACTAACATATACCAAGATTAGTGACGCTACGATGGAAAACAAAAAAGTTTTTCTCACTAACACTTGTTTTCCGACCGATCGTTCCTATGGCAGCTATGTGATATAGTCATCCGATCCGGCCGGTTCCGACATATTAGTTGCGTGCAGTAAAAAGAAGATTCTGTGCAAAATTTCAGCTCGATAGATTTGAAGGCACCAATAATTATTTGTATATTTTTTTTAATGCAAAAAATCTATGTTTTTTTTAAAGTTTCAAGTATGTATGCCCCTTAAACCGAATAAGGACATCTCCAAACAGATCAATCGCTAGAGTTTGTTTAAATCAGCACAAACGACACGAAAAGGATCATGCAAAACATAGTTAGTTTTACATCGTTTGATATATAAAGGAATAAAGTATCGAGTCGATCGAATAGGAACACGAAACAGAAACCACACTTTTTACAGCCGAAATCAAACTCTTTGATGGCACTGAGCTGTCTAAGGATATGCCAGACATGTGCATCATCTCAAATAAAAACCACTTTTAAACATTTAAGAAAGTCAAAAATGGGCTTGAGAAACAAACAATCGCAACAGTGTGACCAAACGCTAAAAAAATATTGCTGAAAAATATTTCCGATATATCGCGTTGGTAAAATATTTCGATATTATGTATCGTTTTTTTACAGAAAACTATAGATATTTTTCGGCATCCCTACTATATAATCGTCAGATTTTGATCAAATTTGGCAGAATTGTGTGAATGCATATTAAGTAAAAAATGATAAGTTTCAAGACGTTACCTTTGAAAACAAAAAAATTTTCTCACTATCACCAATCGTTTCTATAGCTATTTGCTATAGTCATCCGATCGGATCGGTTCCGACAAATGGGCAGCTTATATATATTTCAAGACTTTGTGCAATGATTAAGCAAGATAACTTTTAAACTGAAAGAGGATATAGCATAGAAACAGACAGATATATATTTTATACGGTCGGAGATGCTTCCTTCTATACGTTACAAACATCAGACCTTTTTTAATATAACCTCTGGAAGGGTATAATATTTATTTTTGGACATTTTAAAACCAATGTTACCCTGATAAACTCATAAATAATAAGCTAACCATTCTGAAAAACATCAATTTTGTATTTTTCTAGGATATGTATAGAAATTTTTAAATAAAACATAAAAAAATGGCTTAGCCATCTGAACTCTTTTCACCTTCTTTGTTAAACCGATTTCATTGTTAAAATACTTTCTTTGTTTTTGCAGTTGCGGTGTTTCTCGCATTTGGGTCTCTCCGCTGCATCGTCGTCAAGGAATTGCCCGTAAACTGATGCGTGCAGTCCAGTGTCATACGATTTTGGGTCAGGAAATACCCGTGAATCGCATTGCCTTTAGCACACCAACCGATGATGGGCGGGCACTGGCGCGACACATCACCCAGAATGATAATTTTTTGACCTATGACCAGTGACCAGTAGGCACTAAAATTGGCGGCGACCCCCCTCCCAGCTATTGAATAGCGTTTTGGGGCGCAAAATATTTGTAGTTGCTTCGAAACCTGTAAATTAGTTGTTAAGTGAAATATGAAATTCAATTATTATGTTATTAAGCAGCAGCTTAGTTGTGTTCAATTTATGGAATTATGCAATCAGAAAATATATAATTTGGCATATTCAAAATGTAACTGCCTTTAGATCGATAACTTAGATAAGTTATCGATGTGACAACCCTGCCAGCCAATAACACTAGCTGGTCCATCACTAATAAGAATCGATACTTGAGTACCTTTGAGCCAGGCTTTTGGGCGTTGTTTTCGTTTGCAAAGAAAATAAATTTAATTTAATTTAAATAAAAACAACAATCGCCAAACCTGAATGAAACTCTTGGCAATTGGTGGGGCAACGATTTGCGCGCAAATGGTAAGTGAAAAGTTGGCAATTTTCACAGATTTTTAGTTGCTGTTGGCCTTTTGTTTGTCTTTGCTGACGCCACGCCCAAATGTGACAAATTGGAAGTGGCGGAGCTCGTGTTGGGGGTTGGTTGCAGGTGCTGCGTCAGCGTTCTTATTCTGCTTTCCGTCGTTTTCTTACAGCAAAGCAGGACAGCAAGTGGTCAGCATTGACAATCCGCTTCATTTCTAACCACATCCACTAAAGTGTGGGACTATGTCCACAATCGAAGAGGAGCGTAAGGCGTACGAAAAGAATCCCTATTTCACTGGTCACATCTACGGCAATTTCTCGCCCTTTTATGTGACAATTGCCATTTGCACCGTGGTCCTGAGCATTATTATTATATTGAATATTATTTTGGGCTGTTGCTCCAAGCATCGCAAATACTGGCAGGACAGGCATACTGGTAATCGTTGGTTGGTATCCATCTGGTCAGCCACACCGCACAAGCAGCCGCCTTTGGATTTCACTGAACTTAAGGACGCCTCCTATTTCCAGCGTTTCCATGTGAGTAGATGTTGACTCTTATTTAATGAAACACTTGCTGATATCCTTTTCTCCCGGTTAGCCCACTACTCATCAGCAAGTGTTCCCCGACGAAGTTGTCATTGCTGTAGACGACTTGGAGCCCGTGCATTCTTCATCGCATCATCAGCGTCCGCCACGCCCCGAGGGTCGCACCTTGCATCAACAGCGACAGCGTGAAGAATACGTCGAGTTGCAGAAGCGTGAGAGCGACATCTAAAGCTAACATCCAGTTTCAATCATGGCCCTATATTTTCTTGCACCTGCTGTGGCTGCCCTGGCCCTGTTCATTGTGGGCGTCATCATTGTAATGCTGCGCTTTGGTCCACGTTTGTGTGGCCTGCGTCATCATGCTCTGCCCGACGATCATGATCTTAGGGAGGGCACCTACGAGCATGAGATAAGCTATGCCTAACTTTACATTTTTCTATGCACCCACCTACCCCTACCCTCGAACTAACCGTAGTTATATAGTAAGAAGCCGACTCCCCCACTAACCTGCTATTTTGTGCACCCTTCATCGTTTTTTGTATGCAGTACAAATATCTTAATTTCCAATTATATCAAGACAATGTGCCTTCAATGTAAAGAGACTCCAATAAGTAAAATTAATGCCGTCCAAGTGTCTTCTAGTTACGTAAGATTGCTCATACATACAGAGTATACAGTATACCATTTTAGGTAACCCACAAGATGCTGCATTTAATGTAACCATTTAATTTCATATCCAAAATTATGCAAACTCTATACATTTGTATTTTGCTATTCCATTTATACCGTATAATCGAAACACACACACACATTTTTTGCCCAATAAATAATCCTTTTTAAAAAAATCATTTTAAAATCATAAATCGAACTTAAATTTCTAGAAATTATTGCAGAGACTTTACCAAATAAAAGGCCAGGATCACAGATTACCATAGAGTTTCACGAGTTTATTTTAGTATAGCAACAAAAAACCAAAACTGTGCCTCTACAATGTTTCTGTTCTGGTTAAAGGTATAATTTTGAACAATGCCGGAACTGCGGTCCATTCAGGAAGCTGCTAAGAACCCCAACGTTGTTGAAAAATATTCTTCCTATATATATATCTATTGAATGCTCATGCTTTTTACCTTTTACATAAACGCTCACATTAAGTAAGCGATCTTTGAAAAGTCCTTCTTAAATATGGAGAGGCATAGAAACAAATTTCTTAGTATATTTTGTAATCAAGTACAAATTAATTGGGTCAAACAACAATTTAGAAAATAAGAGCTCAAACATGAAACATTTATCATACCCAATCCTGGGTAATATTATTTCTTCAGGCATAAAATTCCCCATAGATAAACTACACACCCGAAATATTGAGTTTCCCACGAAATAATGATGACTTTTCCGGCTGCATACCAGAAATCTGCTGCGTTTTATAGTTTACCAACATTTTTTGAGCAAAATTAGAAAGAAACGGTCCTCAAAGAAGTAACAAAGTTACCTGGATTGAAATTCGTCGGTATTACGGGTGATCCGAAAACAGAAATGTGATTGTGTAATCACATTTTAAAGTGTTTCAAATGTCTTTCCTTTCCAAGTTAAGAAAAATAACTTTCTGAACAGATTTCTGAAAAATCCAGATTGTTATCACTAAGGATGGGCTTGAAGAGTTGCAATTGGTCGGTATAACGAGCAATCTAAAAAACAGAAATGAGTTTTAAGGAGTTTTTTTGAACAGCTGTACCTTAGAAAGTTCGCAAAAAGTACTTTTCGGATAGATTTTTGAAAAAGCCAGGTAGATTTCCTTTAGGACGGCCTTCAAAAATTAAGATTTGACGGAATTACAGGCAATCCAAGAATCAGAAATGAGTTTTCGGCATATTTTGCTCTAACTTGGAAAGTCCGGAAAAAGTATTTTTTTCTGGCAGATTAAGGAAAAGGCCAGTTTGTTTTCTGTTAGGACGGGATTCAAAAGTCGAGAATGTTTAGATTCAAAGGAATTACTAGCAATCCAAAAACAGAAATGAGTTTTTGAAATTTTTTCGGACTACCGTATCTTTGAAAGTCCCGAAAAATAGGTTTCCGAACAGATTGAAGGAAAAATTAAGTCGCTATCCTTCAGGATAGCTGTAACTTGTAAAGTCCGGAAAATAAACTTTTTGGGGCAGATTTTAGAAAAAGCCAGTTTGTTTTCCCTTAGGACGGGATTCAAAAGTCGGGAAAGTTTAGATTCAATGGAATTTCGAACTATCTAAAATTATAAATGAGTTTTTGACATTTTTTTAGACTTTTTTGTTTTAAAGTCCGGTAAAATAGCGTTTCGGACAAATTGAAACAAAAATCAAGTCGATATTCCTAAATACGGTTTTTAAGATTTGCGATTCGATTGAATTATGACCAATCTAAGAACAGAAATTAGTCTTGGAGTATTTTTTTTCGGATAGATTTTTGATTAAGCCAGGTTGATTTCCAGAAGGTGGGGCTTTAAAAGTAAAGATTCGACGAAATTGAGGGTAATCCAAAACAAAAATGAGTGTCTGACATTTTTTCGGATATTTTTGACATTTTTGAAAGTTCCGAAAAAAAGCTTTCCGGACAGATTAAAGGAAAACCCAAGTCGATATTCATAAGGATTTATAAGTAATTTTTACCTTTTGTACCCGGACAGATTTGGGACAGATTTGGGAAAAATCTGTTTGTTCTTTTTAAGAACGGGCTTCAAAAGTTGAGATTTGACGGAATTACAGGCATTCCAAAAAGAGGAAATGGGCTTAGAAACTTTTTTTGGACTGTCATATCTTTGAAAGTCCAGGAAAAGAAAAAACCAAGTCGCTATCCTTAAGGACTGGCTTTTAAAATTGCAATTCGGCGGAATTATGCTAGATCTAAGAAAGGAAATGACTTTTTGGATATTTTTTAACTCCTCTGCGTTTGAAATTTAGGAAAAAGTACTTTCCGAACTGATTTAAGAAAATCCTAGGTTGTTATCCTTATAGACGGGCTTAAATTTATAAGACTTCACGGAACTATGGGCAATTCAAGAACAAAATTAAGTTTTTGGGTTTTTTCATTCTTTGAAAGATCGTTAAAGAACCTTTACGGACAGATTTAAGAAAAATAAAGGCTGTTTGCTTAAGAGGGTGCTTGAAATGTTCAGATTTGATGGAATTACGGGCATTCACAAAAAAAAACGAGAGCGTAAGTTGAAGTCGGCCCTGCTCGACTTCGATATACCCGTTACTCAGGGTAAGGTTTATTTAAGAATATTTTATTAGATCACATTATGCCCAAATTGTGGAGATATGAGTTTTTTTCTCCAAATTGCGGGGGTGGCAACTCTACTATCGATCATCTGATCCCGAAATGATGAAATGATGCGGATCGATAAGTAATGATGATTAAAATATATGTCTAGAAGGTTTGAACAATCTATTTTCAAAATTGTGGGAGATATGAGGTATTTTTCAAATTGCGGGGGCGGGAACTTTTCTATCGTTCACCTGATCGGGAAATGATGTACGACGGATCGATAGGTAATGATGATTAAAATATATGTCTACAGGGTTCGCATAATCTATCTTCAAAATTGTGGGAGATATGAGGTTTTTTCCAAATTGCGTGGGTGGCAACTCTTCTATCGTTCATCTGACCAAGAAATGATGTATGGCGGATCGATAGGTAATGATGATTAAAATATATGTCTGAAAGGTTCGAACAATCTATTTTCAAAATTGTGAAAGATATGAAGTATTTTGCAAATTGCGGGGGCGGCAACTCTTTTATCGTTCATCTGATCGGAAAATGATGTATGGCGGATCGATAGGTAATGATGATTAAAATATATGTCTAGAAGGTTTGAACAATCTATTTTCAAAATTGTGGGAGATATGAGGTTTTTTTCATATTGCGGGGGAGGGAGGGGGCGTGGCAAAAATTTGAAACAAACTTGATCTGCGTGCAGACAAAACAAGTCTACACTGAAAAAATGGTAGCTCTAGCTCTTATAGTCTCTGAGATCTAGGTGTTCATACAGACAGACGGACGGACGGACAGACGGACAGATCTATATCGACTCGGCTATTGATGCTGATCAAGAATATATATACTTTATGGGGTCGGAAATGATTCCTTCTGCCTGTTACATACATTTGCACGAACTTAGTATACCCTTTTTACTCTACGAGTAACGGGTATAAAAACACACATGAGACATTTTTCGAAATTCCGTATCTTTGATTCGGCGGATTTACGCTAGATCTAAGAAAAGAAATTACTGATTTTTTTGAACTGCTCCACCTTTGAAGTTCCGGAAAAAGTACTTTCCGTTCCGACTTAAGAATAATTTTAAAATTAGATTTATTTGAATTAACCCCTTCCGGATTACTAGACACACCTTCCCCGCTCGTCGCGAGATAGTGCATCTTACATCCATCAGAGAGGTCTCTTCAGCAATATTAGTCCCTTTAAAAGTTTTCATGTGCGACTCTTGTTCTGTATTCTAAAGCTTCTCGGAGATAAGTACCGAGTGTCCCAGTCTGAGCCGTTAAGCACATTCTCAAAGTCTGGTTTTTTCCCTAAAGACGGGCTTCAAAATTTAAGACTTGACGGAATTACGGGCAATTCAAGAACAGAAAGAGTTTTATGGGGGGTTTTTTTTTATTGCCGTTTCTTTGAAAGTCCGGAATAAGATCTTTACGGACAGATTTAAGGAAAAGTCGGGTAGTTTTCCTTCAAAAGTCGAAACAAAATTTAAGACTTGACGGAATTACGAGCAATCCAAGAACAGAAATGAATTTGTGCCCTGATTTTTAAGTATTCCCGGGAGGCTACTTGCTTTATAGAGCTAGGAAAAATAAAGAGTTTTCAAGTCGAACAAAAAATACAAATTACTTTTTATTAGACTACACAGATCAACTTCCTATATGTATTGAACTTATGGTATTCAGGAAAGGATATGGTATTCTGAAAGGTGGACCTGCCAGGGAGGAGAACTTAAAATATCGTCTGAGCTTACGTATCTGGGAGTTCTTTTCTGATTTATTTAAAAAAGGCAAGTGCTTAGAAGAAGTAATGGCGCCAATTCAAGTATCTACATGACCTGGAACAACTTTTTGGAAAAAAGGAGGTACATACAAATGCAAAGTGGAAACTCGTCAATGCAGTAAGCCGTATAATCCAGAGATATGGATCAGAAATCTAAGGAGGAGGTTATTGTCCAAAAGTCAACAAAACTCAACTTCTCTTTTTAAAAAAGGTTTCATACTTGCCTGCAAACACACCAAGCTATGTCCTATTTCTTGAGACCGGATTGGATGAGGCCCATCTGTATACACTCGACGTGCACCTGCCCTCTATAGGAAAAACTATGCACGTATATAATGGAAATCGCCTCCCTTATTACAGTATCTTTTAAATTAATAATTACATTGTTCATCTTATAATTTCAGTAAATATATTTCATTTTATTTATTTTAACTGCTGCATACACATGCATAACAAATTTCAATTGACGATATGTATTGAACAAAAAATAAATGCAAAACACAAATAGAGAACACAAAAAAAAAACTATTTAAACATTACAATGACAATTTTGGACTTATTTGATAATCACATATTCGATCACAAACTTTGTATTAGTACTGAAAACTTTTTCGATCTTGGGACAACCTTAACATGTGCAATTTATGATCGGCCACGCAAATGCGCGATAGAATCTTAAATTTCTGTTCGACAGTCAATAAATTGGATACACCGGGACCAGAGCAAAAATTATACGCAGACATGGAGGCAAAGCTGATGGTTTTCAATAGTTTCCCAATATATTCTTTTTTCTGCAGCTCCTGTTTTCGTTGCTCCTTCTTCTCCAATTTATCTACATCTTCCTTCGAAGTTAAAGTAGTTTCTTGCTGAACTTCATTTTGATTTTCATCTTTCTTGTTTGGTTCATCTGGTTGGGACTCTTCGGTGTTGTTGGCTTCCACGGACTCTGGCTTTTCCTTTTTCTCCTCCTTGACCCGTTTAACTAGGGACTGTTGAACTTCCTCATCATCTTCATCTTCGGTGCTTTCAAACGAAACAACGGATTCTGGCGTTGAAGGACGCGAATCCTCAATCAGACCCTGAATTTTGCAGTACCGCTCAATGACATCGAAACGCGCCTTATCGCCCACATGACCGATAAATCCCTCAATAAATTTGAGAAACATTTCTGAACTCAAATCGAAAACGGCACCTCGGCTCAAGAACGTGTCGGGCTCAGTTCGGAATTTCTGTAGGAAAATGTGCATAATAAGACCGAGGATCAGACGTTTAATCTCATGCCAACTACTACTTACACAGTGCAGCATGGAAATTAAATCACGATCTTCAATCTGATGGGCATATTCAAACAAATCTATGGTCACATCCGGATCCAGCCCGTTGCCTAAACGTCTCTTGATCATTGACAGGCAATTGTTGGTCATGACAGAGACCATGAATTTCTTGCTCAGGTAAATCAAGGTCTGCAATGTTACCAAATCAAACGTGTCCAGCCGGCGATTGTCATGCCAGTACAGATACTCAATGAACTTTTTAAAATCGTTGCCAGAGACGTCGTCCAGAACAATATTTTCCGGGATTTTGGACTCTTCAAAGTCACCCTCGAACATCCGCTCAAACACGGGCGAGACACTGTGGGTAGAAATGGTTACATATTTGGCAATATGTAAGTAGATTCTAGCTTGAGGCTTACCTCATTAACACAAATTTATGACACTTAAGGACGATCTTCTTTCCTTCATCATCGTAGACCACAAAACTGCAATCCGAAAGGTGGCCAGTCTTGAGCAAATGCTCCATGCGTTCGCGTGGTCTATAAAGTCAGCTCGTTAACTCATTTCATGTTTAACCGTTTTTATAATACTTACCTAAGATCTTGCCAGTTTGTGTTAATTTGGTCCATTTTGCAATTAAAAAAAGAAATAAGAAAATTCGCGCGACAAACAAAAAGCAGCGGCAGAGCGGTGGCAGCAGCGGCGTCGATTAATAGAGTTGCCAAGGGATCCAAAGAAAAAAAGTAAGTGCCGTTAAGTTTAAGTTTTTTTTTTTTCAACAATCAGCACTAGAGCTCAGCAAGTTATTGAATACTGATATATATGTATGTGTGTATGAATGAATAAACATATCAACAATGCCATGGACTGCTATGATGACAATTGATTGAATTGAATAAATTCATCAAGCAAAGTAATGGAACTAGTTCACACTTACTCTGGTTAATTACACTAGCTTACAAAAATAAAATAAAATAAATACCCATTGAAGCTGTTATTTTTTTCTTATGTACTTTGGAATGCTGAACTTAAAGATGAAATTCCAAAATTTTTGTATGGATACGTTTTTGAGTTAGATTTTTTTTTAGTTTTTTTGGTAGGTACCCTTACATTTTATGACTTATCTCGAGATTGAAACTTTAGATGTCGTCAAGCAAGGTGTTAATCGAAAGGGTATGTAATTTTTTGTAATCTAGCTGAAGATCATTTTCCAATCGTTTTAGTACTTTGAATGCTGCAAGCAAAAATATTTCGAAGAAATCTAATTTTTTCTCAAAAACGAGGAAAATAATTTTTCCTAAAATCTGTAAAAATATGAAACTGATAAAAATAAATTGTTTTTTCTTTTGTTCCTACGAATTGCACTTCTACGTAGAAAATAAGGTATTGATAAGGAATATCTATGGATAAATAAAGGAGTTGTGGGCAATTAAGTACAAGTACTAACAGTCAAATTTCAGTGTTTTATGGTTTTATTAGAAAATATTTTTATTTTTTCTAAGTTTTTGGCCTTGCTCTTAATTTTTTCTGTGATTAAGCTTCTATTGGAACTCGTACATTGAGCAAAAATGAAGTAAAATAAAAAAATATTTTTAGAAACACGTAAAATAGTCAAATTTTACTCTTAGTACTTTCACAAAATGGCTCAAAACTTCGCCATAGATTTTCGTCATCAATACCGTATTTTCTTCGTAATAGTGCAATTTATTAGATTAAATAAAAAACCAATTTATTTTCAACCACTTACAGATTTTATAAAATCAGTTTTATTTTGAGAAAAAAATCCTTTTTTTCGAAATATTTTTGTTTCTAACTTTCAAACTACTAAACCGATTGAAAAATATTCTTTGACTAGATTATTAGGAATCGCATACCTCTTTGAATAATCCCTTGCTTGACTCCATCTAAATTTCCTGACTCGAGATATGGCTTAAAATGTAAGTGTACCTAAAAAAATGCTTACTCAAAAACGTATCCATACAAAAATTTTTGAAATTCATGTTTAAGTTTAGCATTCCAAAATACATCATTAAAAAATAATGGCTTCAATGGGTATTTATTTTTTTATTTTTGTAAGCTAGTGTAATTAACCAGAGTAAGTGTGAACTAGTTCCATTGCTTCGCTTGATGAATTTATTCAATTCAATTAATTGTCATCATAGCAATGGGTCGACTTTAATGGCACAACAACCGATGTTGGAGGACCTTCTCGAAATTCGTCGCTGAGCGAACTACGACCACAATTGAATTCACTATTACCGCTTTTTACAGTGGTTTTTGATGGTGCTTTTTTGCCATACAAAGAAAGGAGTTCATTGGACATACACTTGTAAAGATTATCCACGTCGAAGGTTATGAAATATAATCTATAAAAATTAATTGTAATTAAGCATTTTTGATTTATATTTTTAAAAATCAAACGAAAAAATTGTCTTTGATTTTTAATTAAAAAATTATTTTTGAATATTAATTTTTGGATTTTTATTATAAAATCAATTTTAAAACTCATGAGTGATTTTTATTTTAAAAAATCAATCCTAATAATCACGATTGATTCTTAAAAATTAAAATACCTGTGATTTTTATTTTCTGGATCAGGGAAATAATTATCATCCAGCGTTAAATATATATATTTTTAATTTTTTAATTTAAATTAAAGAAAATTAATTTTCTTTTTATATAGTTTAGTACATTCTGGTATTTTTGGCATATTTTAGTGCTTTGTGGAATTTGAATTTAAATAAAAATCAAAAACAATTTTTTCGATTGATTTTTAAAAATATAATTCAAAAATAACGGTTCATTACATTTTCCCAAAGTCAATAAAAAAAATATATTCATATATTTTGTATGTACATATGTGTAGGACATCTCCTTCCCAATAATTTTTTTAGCTTAAAATTTACCCCATAACCGTTATTTTCCGTCCCTAAACAAAAATCTTTTTTTGGAATTTCCATTTTAAAGCAAATTTGATTTTTTTCACTCTCTGTAAACAACACAAATAGCGCTTGTACATCAAAACGTTGTGAGACCGTTTATGCAAAAAATGTCAAACTTTAATTTGGTATTATCAGATTTTAGATTTGACATTAGTGTTACCTGTGCCCTACATATAAATATTACCCCGCGTAATAAAATAGTTGCCTAGGCAGTAGTTCAGATTTTTTAATGTCTTTAATTTTCGTTGAACCTTAAAAAAATTGGGGTTTGGAAATTGGTTTAGCCATTTTTTCACACATAGTTCGTGCCGCATTTTCGGGTTCAAACAGGTTCGGTTTACCCAAAATCTTTGTGGATTTGACAAACAATTCTGATTGTATTCCATTCAATATTTCTTGTGGATTATTTTACTATACTTTATCTTGGCAGATCGATTCCAACAAGGAAGCAGACTTTATATAGAAAATGTATATAGAATTTATTGATGCAATAACAAATGGGTTCTTACAAGTTATAAACTAAATTGATGCATGATTTTCAGAAACAATGATTCCAATAAAAATAATAATAACAATCCAATGATCTACAATAAACTAGAATAAATGCACTCGGAATGAATAACTATAAACTTACATACAAGCATATGAATAATAATAATAATTATAAGGAAAATATCTAACGTCTTTTGCTGGTTTTTTGCTTTGGTTTCCTTCTCACATGTCGCTCTGCCTGCTTGCCGGGAGCAGTTAACTCATATCGAAATATGATGCAACGACGATCGAAGAAAGATTTCAAATCCTTGGGATCGTAACGGTGACCCATTTGCTTTAAATGCAAATAGATTTCCTGCAGATCAATGGGCTCGTACATAAGCACACTCTCATGCAGTTTGGGATTGGCACAGATCAGATTATGAAAGGCGATGTGCAAGGGTACCAGCGGCTGTGGCGTCTTTTTGGTCACATTCGTTTGCAAAACATAATACTCAAAGTCATCGCATAGACTGGGTGGCAGAGATTGTGAAAAGCGTAAAAGTTCTGCTCCAGAGGCATCTGTCAGATTCAATTGAGATAACTTTACTAGAAGACACATTGTCATCGTTGGTTGGGGTGAGGCAATCGCTGCTGGCTGTATGTTGTAGCAAGCGTGTCTGAGGAACTGGTGTGGATTTAGAGCGAGCCAAGGGCTTCTTCTCTGCCTGGAAATCCTTTGGAAGCTGCATTATGGGATGCGTTTGATTGTAAATAAATTCCAACATTTTTACTGCCTGCTTGCGTTTCAGTGGTTTGATACCAAAATTATACAACTGCTGCAGCAGTTCTGCTTCGGTTAGTTTGGTATAATCCGGCTTGGGTGTATGACACTCTCGCACTTGGTATACTTTTCCATTAACCTCCATTTCCTCGGCTAAATTGGTAATTTTCTTAGGTGAAATGATTTCCATTTGGATTTCACCCTGTAGCAGACGATCTAGCCCTTGGGGCAAAGCCTCAGTTGTAGTACCTTTGTGATCTTGAAAAATCAAACGATCCAACTCATCAAATTCCTCATCCAGTGGATTTGCTGTGTCTGTTATTTGGCCAAAAAGCTCTTCAAATTTGTGGCTACTTTTGCGTACCAAAGGTTTAGCGGGTGCATCCAAAAAAGAAGCATCCGACCAGTCTATTATATCCTTGACCGGACTTTGCATTTGAGAGAGTGTAAAGGGTTGAGAGGGCGCTGCATCTAGTATACCAAATTCGGCACGTTCTTTGCTTAAAACACTTTTATTGGGAGACAAAGAGTTGGAGTTTGAGTTGCTGGCCAAATAGTAATCCAAATCCTCAGCCGTCTTAAAGTGTGGCAGGTTGTTTCTTTTTTTCCTCACACAAGAAGGAGATTCACTTTTATCACTGCTATCATCGCTTAAATCTTTTTCCTGCACATTTGTTGTTTTATTGGCCTTCCAAATGGAGTAATTGATTTCGTCGTCGGAGAGAAGTATTCCCTCATTTTCATCATCGTTGGTTTGGGTCAAATCTATGCTTACATCGGAGTGACTTATTGTTAAGGGACTGCGTTCCATAAAAGAGTTGCTTTTCCGTGTTAAAGGACTCTTGAAACTTGGCTCTGCCTGAAAACTGAGACTTTTGTATAATGAATTTTCCGAGTTGTTCCATTGGGACGATGTATTACTGCCGCTTTTAAAGCTAAAGTTTAGAGAGTGATTAGATGATCCAAATTCCACTATAACACTAGGTTTAGGAGCATATTTCATATATAACTCTTTGGAAATGGAACAACGTTGTGCTTCAGAACTTTGAGTATCCAGGCCTGAAGTGCAGTCTAAATTTTCCATATCCATATCCGATTCTATACTAGGAAATTCAGTGAAAATATCTGGATCTTGATATGATTTTGATAGATTGTATTCTGGCTTCACTTCTTCTTCTTCTTCGGTTAGATCTATTAAGCTTTCATGGGAATGTTCTGAAAAGAAATGTAAATTGAAAGATTTGATGATTTTTTAATAGGATTTTTGATATTTTGTGGTTCAGCTCTGAACTAGATCTATTGAAGAAAATTAATTCATTTTTATTGGCCTTAAACGTTTTTTGAATTATATGTTAAATTTGTTAAAAATAATCAATTAAAAAGTTCTTTAGTTTAATAGATCGGTTAATCGATTAGTTCTTAGTTCATTATTCAACAGATTATTGTGCAGTCGCTATTGGGTCACTAGTTTTTATATAGCTCTTGCGTTATACATATAAAGTAGTCAAAGCTCCTATTTCCGCTGGTTTAAAATCGTTAAAACTTCCCCAAAAAAGGTATAAATAAAAAAAAAATGTATTTTCAAAATTTGTTTCTACCTGTACAGATAAGGACGGGAGTAGCTAGCCGGTATACCGAACCGAGCTTACATGGACGCGTGTAAAAATGGCGAATCGCGTTCGAACTATTTTTGACGTGAAATATAACTGAAATACACGTTAGGGATATTTACGTCAACTTGCATATCAGGTTGTATTTTAAAGGAATATATATATATTCAGTTTTAATACCCTGTACCCAAAATAATGAGTAAATAGGGTATCATGAAGTTGTGGAAATGTATATAAAGGAAGTATAAAGTATGTATATCTTTCACTTAATTCTACAAAGGCATGACTCAAAAATACAATATAGAAAATTCAATTTTTGAGTTAATGATGCAGAAATATTCGCCCTATAATATTTTATCTTGTGTCTTCTTTTCATATTGCTATCTCTAATACTTTCCGTATAAGATGAGCATATGTCGTTGTTTCATTTCACATATTCCAACTTTATATACATTTGGAAAGTGTATATTAATTTTGGCCAGAAGTTTGTAACGCATAGAAATATTCATTTCCGACCCCATAAACTATATATATTCTTGATCAGGACGACGAGCTGAGTTCAATTCTGTCTGTCTGTTTCTACACGAACCAATCGTAGTATATATTAGTTTTATATGTTTCCATACAATTCTGAAAAAATGTATCAAAATCGGATGACAGTGAACTTTTGCAAAACTTCGGCACGAAGTAAGCTTTGCCTTCTCGTTTTAAATGTTTTTGGACTCCTAATTTTAATTATGTCAAATCAAGGTAGTAATTTTAAAGCAACATTCTAATAACCGCCGTGGTTGACAATATCTTAGACATTTTTTTATACCCTTGCAGAGGGTATATTAAAATTGTCACGATGTTTGTAACGCTTAGAAGGAAGCATTTCCGACCACATAAAGTATATATATTCTTGATCAGCATGATGAGCTGAGTTCTTTTCCGTCTGTTTCTATGCTATCTCCTCCCTCAGTTTTAAAGCTATCTTGACCAAACTTTGCAAAAAGTCTTTAAACAGAAAACGCTGACATATGTCGGAATCGGCCGGATCGGATGATTATATCATATAGCTGCCATAGGAACATCTAGTGAGAGACAACTTGTTGTTTTCACATCGTAGAATCAGTATCGTGGTATATATTATTTCAATTGCACGGGTGCGGGAAAAGGAGCAAAATCGGAAAACAATACTATAAACGATAGAAACTGATCGGACAAAACTGCATCGTAGCAACTACAATCTGTACAAGAATTTTAGCTCTAGCTAAAAAAAGTCTCTCAAAAGGTTGACTATAGCACCAAAAAGGCAGCAAAACTATCTAACTTTTTCCAGGCATCACAAACGGACGGATTCAGAGAAACAGACGGACAGACGGACATGTCTATATCGACTCGACTATTGATGCTGATAAGAATATATATACTTTAGGACGAGTCGGAATGCTTTACACTAAAAAAATTTGCAAAATTACTTATAATTTTTTAGTCACACAATTCTGGAAATCAACGGACCAACGTCGTCAAATTAGTTCTAGATCATAGTACGCAAAACCACCTCTCCTAGGCACCTATTCGAATTTCAAGATAATGTTGATTCAAACCATAGAGCCTCATTAGAATAGAAACCATAGAATTTTACAAATTATGATAATGAGTGAAATATACGTTCTATGAAAAACCAAAAAGATACATTTTGTGACAGGGAAATAAGTTACTCACCTTTAACGGAAATCTTCTCTGGCATAGCGTCGATAACAGTCTTTACTGAAAGGAAGAAAAGAAGCAATTAAAAACAGCAACTCTGAGATAAACCCAAATTCACCCCGTTATCCTAGTTTCATCTAATATAAGCAGGTACTTTGGTATGAAAGAAACCACAGACCCTAACTAAAATAATTAAATGAATACCGTTCCTAAACAGACACCTCAAACCTATAATAAAACCGACCATTGGAACAGAACCTTTAAAATGTATGACCTTCTGCGCTTGATCCTGAACCGGAAGCAGATCTCTTAAGAAAAAGTTTTGGTTTAAAAGTGAATAGGACGATAACCAAAAATCGTTATGAAAATTAAAATTTTAATTTACAGCTTCGGAATCCAATAAGCTATAAACTTAGGCTCGAACCCATTTTAGAAAGCTTTAAGTTTTACCAGCGGATCGAACCTTTTAAATAATTTCAGATATTTCCAATATGTTGATAAACCAATAAGCGATTTAAATTTAAATTCCAATCAATTGTTCCTACCTTCATCACTGGAACTAGAGTAAATCTCATAGCTGGTTATGGGAGTGGCTTCTTCATTAATGCTGATATTCCTATAGACCTTCAGTGAGAAGTTTTGAACTTCGGAATTTTCACTATCGATCGAAGGGGTAGCCTTAGCCAATTCCTCTGGCTCATCATCAGAATCCGCAAAGAGATCGGGAGAAATGCAGCGTAGTTTTTGTGCAGGCAAACTTAAAGTAGCGGAGATTGTTTCTTTTTCGGGTATTTTGGCACGTTTATCGGGAGGTTCTTTTAAAGGACTTTCGCACAATTTGGGCTCCTCAACTTTTATCACATGCTCCACCTCCATTTTGTTCATCTCGGACATTTTGGCACGTTTATCGGGCGGTTCTTTTAAAGGACTTTCGCACAATTTTATCATATGCTCCACCACCTCCATCTTGCGTAATGCCTCTACTTCTTGTTGTTCATTTCCAAAATGTTTTTCCAACTCGTCGTAGACCTTTTCCAATTGCTCCAAACGTCTGCGGTTTTTTGTTGTGAGTCGTTTAGGTGACAAATCTCGTCCCTGAATGGCAGACCAATCTTTGAGCAAATGATCAGCTGGCATGTGGCTTACTTCAATCAAATCTTTGACATAATATGCTTCCAAATCAATTAGAGTAGACTCCGAGGGTTCTTTGATAATGGTTGCTTCTGGTCTGGGCTTTAGTTGCTCGAGATGTGAACTGATCAGTTGATAGGGTGGCCGGTAAAGCTCTTTTTTGGTCAGCTTTTTGGTAAGAACTGCACCCTGAGCCAGTAGACTAGCTACTTTGCTCTCGAACTTTTTAAGCTGCATCTCGGGATTGCGTAGGGTGAGTGGAGTGAATTTATTGGCCCATTTGCAACGCTTGCCGCGTCTACCATTCAGACCAGGCAGGATTAGAGGATTATAATCTGTAATGAAAATTCGGGTTTAGTTGACTAATCTTGGGTTAAAACTCGGGGTATACCCACCCTCCTTGGCTGCAGTACGAAAACCGTATTTCTGTAATTTTCGCCGTATTCTCTCGGTAGATTCTGCCGGATTATCTGCTTCAACCAAGTCAACCACTTCCTCCTCGTCATCTTCCTCAGTTAAACGCAATCGTCCCTGTTTCTCTGCCTCTGATTTGGACAGCGCCAGCGCCATTTCTATATCATCGGGACTATAGTTATCCGCCAGGCAGTGCTGAGCGGTAACCTCGGAAAACATTTGCTCATTGCGCATAAATTCACTAATCCGTGGCTGCTGTTGCTTTTTGTTGCGAGAGCGTGGTGCTCGCTGTGATGCCAGCTTGGGTGCCCTCTTGGGCTTGGGCCCAGGCAGCTCAAAGATTTGTGTGTTGTCTTCTCCCGTTTCCACATTGTTTCCCTTTTCAATTGTATCAAAGTAAGTGGAGAGCGATAAAGTCGCCGTGCTGCGCGTTGTACTTTAAAAAGAAAGAAGAAAAACAACATTTTATTCAATTTTTATTAACCAACCAACTGCGAATTACATAAAACTGGACATTACCGCTCCTTGTTGTTCCCTGCCGCCTGTTGCAGTTTCTTAAAGTTTGCCTTGCGTGTCTGTCTATCCATTTTATTAAAAATCAGTTCTCTGCTTCTCGCTCTCCACCAGGGCGTCCCGTATAAACTGTGAGGAACGTGGGGCAGCAAAATCAAACAATGCTCGACGATCCAATTCTTGTTCCGTGGGGGTTAACAAGGCCTGGCACAGTTTTTCGTTGGAGAAACGTTGCATGGGGCTCAGGCTAATGGTGGAACATATTTAAGTTCAAGATTATGATGAAATAACCAAAAACACTTTACCTCCAAATGCCAAAAATTACAGTCCCCGCAGCTAGCAGAGCATAGGCAAAACGATTCCGGTACGTATAGGATGGTGTGCCTAGGGTGCGTCTGGGTTTCCGCCTCTTGGTATCGATGGAATCCATTACTTGTTAGGGCCGCGCTTGTTATATAATTTAATACATTTTCAATTTGTCAGTAATAAACAGAGAACAACATGCAAATGCACGGCGCATTGAGTGACTAGGGTTGCCAGGCTACAGAAATATAACAAATATTTTTAAATAAATTAATTCGGTAACTGACTGTCAATACATTTAGATACGTTCATAAACTTTATTTAATGTTTTACAGTTTTAGAAAATAAACATAAATTGAAATAAATGTGTTGCTTTGCTGCAATGCAGTGGGTCACAGCCAGTGTTGCCAACTATTGATGGCGGAAAATGGCTAAATCGACTGTTAAAATGGCCTAGAAATGTAAAAATTTAATAAAAAATGCCTCAAAAATGAACAATATTAGTTATTATAAATAACTGGCTCCAGCAAAACTGAATAGCTTCCGGTGTTCGACCTTACAAAATAGTTCGATTTGGCCGTAAAATGGCTAAATTAGCTACACTGGTCACAGCTTAAGGGGCTCACCTATTGTAACGGCCCAAAAATAGGTGATTTTTGGAAATTGGTTTAAAAAACTACTTTATTAATTGTTAAAATATTTTATAGTATAAATATACTATACATGTTTTAAGAATATACAGCCAATCTACAGGGCAAAAGCATACAAACCTGTTTTAAGAATATACGGCGAAGATTTTTGGAAAAAAATTTTTAATATTTTTCAAGAAAAACACGATCTAAAAATAAATTGAATAATAAAAAAATATCGTTAAACTAGAAGATATTGTCCGTATCATGACCTACGATAAAAAAAATCAAAAATTGAAAAAAATGGCGGTCTCTTTTTGAAATAAAATTTTTTGTATGAATTTCACCCTAATCGTATTTGGTCCCTGTTTTTGTCCTGCCAAAACTCGATTTTTGATCTGATCAAAAAATTATACTAGGAGAAATAAAGAACATGTAGAAAAAATTCGGTAGTGATCGGATCATTTGTCTTTGAGCAATCACTCCAGCAAATTCGGAAAATGCTGTTTCGAGAAAAACGCGTTTAAAAACGCTAATGAAACTCTCTAGCTACCGAGCGGCTTCTCTTTAAGTGGCTATAACTAAAAAACTATTTGAGATATCGATTTGAAGTTTAAATATGTTATTTTTAAAGGTGTAATCTATCGAAATATGAAAAAAAAATTTTTTTTTAATTTCACACTAGGTGTACCCCTTAAATGAACCAGCTTCTCCCTTTAGTACCCAATTTCATATTTTTAAATATAAGTCAACCGGTTATTTCGAAAAAAAAGTGTCATCTCTCTATATCTAATCTGAAGCATAAATGTTCCCATGACAAGTATATGAACATTCGATTTATTATATATATATTGATTATCCTATTTTTATGAAATTTAGCTAAATCATTTAGAATGCAACAACAAATCCTTTTTACCGGTGTCTAAATTTCTAAACCAGCATTCCCATGACAGCTATAAGATATAGTCATCCGATTTAAATATAGAACATTTGGTTTTACAAGGCTGCAGAAGTCAATAGAAATGAGATATTTGGCTGCCCAAATCGTAAAATGAACCTCGATTAACCGACCTACTAAGATGAGCCACTAATACCTTTCGGTTTCGAACCAACCGGTTTCAATTTTAAAATACTTGGTCGATTCTATGCTAACAAGATTGAAAGGACTCATAAAGTAAAAAAAAAACCGTTTATACAAATATGATGACATAAAAACTTATTTCAGCACAATACTTCATATGAATAGAAACACTTTTGAAAAGCTCTAAAAGCTGAATGCTTTCGAAAAGCTGTCTTAAATTTTTATTCCATCTTGAATGAGGCCTTAATAGCTAATAAGCTGTAAAAATAATGGATTACTTTTTTGTACTGCAGTTTTCTTTTGTACAAAACTTTAAGGACAGCTAAAAATTTTAACGAATAATTATTTTCTGTTATAAATGTTAAAATATGAGTGTGCATTATACTGCAATAAAGTAAGCTACCGTATTTGATTATTAAACTAATGTGAACTGAACCAGTAGATTTAGACGATAGGCAACCCTGTAAATTGCAGTTGCACCTGTCAGTTTTCTAATATAGATATGAGCGACACTCACTTAACTGCCGTCAAGGTGACCTAGACATAAGGAAAATAAAATTACAATTTTTATACATTTATCTGTTTTTATTTAACAACTATTATTATTATTTATTTAATATTATTATTATTGCAACATTTTGTCACGTCTTTGACTCGTTACTTGCAAGTACAAGCGAACAGGTAACTGTAAAACTAGCTACAACTGGTGGGAAAATGGCTAAATTAGCATTACTGCTACTGTCACAGTATATGCGTAATTTTTTAATTAGCAGCAGAGCGAAGTGAAATCAATTTAGTTTGACTTAAATACCAATAAAGTGCGGGTGCACACGTCACACTGACGCTTTGTTGTTGGTTTCTTTGCATAATAAACACATACATTTAGTAAGTAGAGTGGAAAATATTGATAAGCTCTGAACAAGTGAACTCACAACTACAACTATAATCCATGCAGGCAACAACAACTACAAACAGCCGTTAGACAAAGGCTACAATTCCGAGTACAGTAAACAAAACGCAGAAGAGATAAGCAACAAAATAACAACAACAGACAAAGCGAAAGAGTTAAACAGACTCGCACACACACACACACACGAACACTACGAACCCGATACAACAGCATTTTTGCAGAATCAGCAAACGAAACAACAACAATTGGAATACAAAAAACAATCCGATAAAAATTATCATACGCCCCACAGACATACACTTTCCATTGGTCACTGCGAAATTAGCCATCGAGCTGCTTAGTCATGGCTCGGGAGGACGAACAACGGATTGTGGACCATGAAGAGGTGCCTGGCCAGGCGGAGGAGGGAGAGGAGCAGCACATCCGAACTCAGGGTGGTCCTCAGGATAATGAGCTGGCTCTGCCCGGAGGCTGTTGTGTGCCCTCCAGCACCTGTCACCGTTTCCTGGCTTTGATCTTCATGTGTCTGCTCGGTTTTGGCTCCTACTTCTGTTACGATAATCCTGGAGCTTTGCAAAATGTCTTCAAGCGAGATTTGCATTTGAGTTCCACGCAATTTACACTTATCTACTCGATCTACTCGTGGCCCAATGTGGTGCTATGCTTCCTAGGTGGCTTCCTGATTGATCGCCTGTTTGGCATACGAATGGGCACAATAATCTATATGCTGATACTCCTGGTGGGACAACTGCTGTTTGCCTTTGGCGGTATTTTGGATGCCTTTTGGTTGATGATCTTGGGACGTTTCATCTTTGGCATTGGCGCCGAATCGCTGGCCGTGGCCCAGAACAGTTACGCCGTATTGTGGTTCAAGGGCAAGGAATTAAACATGGTCTTCGGCCTGCAGTTGTCGGTGGCCCGTTTCGGAAGCACTGTGAACTTCTGGGTGATGCAGCCGATCTACAAGTATGTGAGCAATTTCTATGAAGGCCATCGGGCACTGGGTGTGGTTCTACTGCTGGCCACTTTGACCTGTGTCATGTCGCTGATTTGTGCCCTTATTTTGGGTTGGATGGACAAGCGGGCGGAGCGTATACTGCAGCGTAACAACAACCCCTCGGGACAGATACCGAAATTGACAGACATCTTTACCTTCAAGCCCACCTTCTGGATGGTCTCCATCATATGTGTGGCCTATTATGTGGCCATCTTTCCGTTTATTGCTTTGGGCCAGGGCTTCTTTGTAGATAGATTCAATTTTACTGAAGCCGAGGCCAACACGGTGGACTCTTTGGTGTATCTCATAGCAGCCGTTTCATCGCCCATCTTTGGATTCATTATCGATAAGGTGGGACGCAATGTGACCTGGGTGTTTAGCGCCACGCTGACCACCATTGCAGCACATGCTCTGTTGACATTTACCCAGCTAACTCCCTATGTGGGCATGGTCATTATGGGCCTATCCTATTCCATGTTGGCAGCCAGTTTGTGGCCCCTGGTGGCTCTTATCATTCCTGAGTATCAGCTGGGCACTGCCTACGGCTTCTGCCAATCAGTACAGAATCTCGGCCTGGCCGTCATCACCATTTTGGCCGGCATCATTGTGGATCACAGCAATAAGGATCACATGTGGGTGCAGCTTTTCTTCATGGGTTGGTTGACCATTGCCCTCATATCCACCGGCGTCATCTGGGCCTACAACAACAAGCATCGTGGCAATCTAAATATGTCACCGCGACAGCGGGCACAGTTTGTCAACCCCAGCACTTATCAGAATTTCGAATAGATGAATCCCAACAGTGATTTAATCAACTAACAAAGCACCCGCATTGGCATGGATTGGATTTGATTTTGATTGGTTATTAACTAAATGTAGGCATAAAGTTGTTCTCTGTTTTGTATGAGATGATCTTGATCTTGTGATGTGATGTGCGCAATGTGTCGCAAATTGGTATTTACTAAATGCAATTGTTTTTTTGTCAAACGAGAGAGGAATATATTCATAATGTCCCAAATAGATGCCGGATTGGGGCATTCTATTATATATATATATATAAAAAAAAAAAAAACTATAAATATTTTAATTTTACGCTATGGTATTTTTAGAACAATTTTTAAATATTATTAACAGTTACTGCATGTTTTTTGTGTGTAAACGTTTTACAGAAGAAAAAAAACTACAAAAATATATTTAAAAAAAAAAACTCGAAAGTTGATCATTAAATGCAAAATACAAATAGAAAAAATTATTATTATCTTGGAGAAACAATTAATAACACAAATGAAAATGTTTTTGGTGACGAAAGGGCATTAGTTCTATGGGGAAATACGTAGCTATGCCCAAACTGAGCCGGAAAATGTACTGAAAATTTGTAAATTGTAATTGTAAATTTCAATCTGATATTTAGTTTGAAATAATGCATCAAATATATGTACATCAAATGTAAAGTTGATAAAATAAAGTTCAAACTTTTAACCATGGATGCAAACCACTCGGGAATTAAGTCTGGTTTGGTTCAATGGTTTATGTAGCCTTTAAATTACCGGTTCGGTTTATATCATGGTTTTTAGAGCAATCCAAACCGCGGTTTCGGTTCGGCTTACTAGTTCACTCTGGGTTTTTTAAGCATTCTTCGATCTAAAAAGAGCTTTTTCATATTTTTGGTATTATTTTTAAAATGAAAATAAAATAAAAATATTTTAAATATTATATATAAAGTCGGTCATAACAGATTCAGGATTAACGAGAAGAGTAATAGATATCATATTAATTAGATTCTCAACCACCAGGTCATTCTCAAGGGCAAAATACGGGATATCCCAGCCAAGTAGGTGTCTGAAAATTCCTTTCATGACAAGAGCACATTCCATATAGTGTGGAAACGCTGGACGCCGACTACAAACCCATTAAGAGATAGTTAAAAAAACCTCTTCTCGAATAGGATCATCCTTGACTTAGTAAGGCACCTTACATCATCAAAACTAACCGAACCGCTTCATTTTCGATTTTCGGTTCTGTTCAGCATTTTCAAACATACACATACAAAATTGTTGTTCGAAAAATTAAGTTAAATTTTTTTCGATGTTTTTAACTGATTCCGAACCAAAAAATTGTTTGTAGACACCCGAGCGAAGCAGGGAATTGTGCTAGTTATCGATTAAAGTTAAAATGCATAAATATATACCAGAGAACTGCAGCGGTGCACCGTTTTCTTTCACTCAAATATACACTCATATATCATGTGAGTCAACTTGCGGTGATAATGCGTTCATACTGCAAAAACCGCATATTCTATTTGATTCATATCTAAAATACAACGCAACCCCACCACAGACACCGCATTTCAATATCGTGTTCACTGCCCACTACCGCAATTCAATATCGTAAACACTGCATTTTCAATATCGTATTTATACAAACGAGAAGGCAAAGCTAACTTCGATACAAACGAGAAGGTAAAGCTAACTTCGATAAACTTTCCAACTTTAATACACTTGCAAAAGTTCACTCCAACTGATTTAACCGGTAGAATATATAAAGGATATAGATATCAGTTATTTATAAATTCTAAATCATTGAGAAGAAATCTTTTCTAAGTTAAACACATTTTTCGAACGATCGGTCCTATGAAAGCATATAAAAGTAAACAAAAAAGTTTTTCTAACTAGCAGCTATATGATATAGTCATCCGATTTTGATCAATTTTTCCCATAATTATGTGGAAGCATATAAAACATATATATACCACAGTGGCGGATCCAGGATTTTGATAAGGGGGGGTCCAAAATTTTTTTAAGGGGGGGGGAGACATTTTTTCTTTGAGATATATGCATAATTACCACGTATATACAGGTCACCATAACGGCTGGACTACCGTGTTATAGAAAAGCCATTGGTGCTAATAAAAGCATAAAATTTGAAAGTATATGATCCCATGGGGGGGTCCGGACCCGAGAACCCCCCCGTGGATCCGCCACTGATATACCACGATTGGTGTCGCTACGATAGAAAACAAAAAAGTTTTTCTCACTAGAACTTGTTCTTGGACCGATCGTTCCTATGGCTGCTATATGATATAGTTATCATATGCGGCCGATTCCGGCAAATGTGCAGCCTATGTGTATCTAAAGACTTTTTGAAAAGTTTGGTCAAGATAGCTTTAAAACTGAGGCAGGAGATAGCATAGAAACAGACGGACAGACGGACATGGCTATGTAGACTCAGCTCGTTATGCTGATTAAGAACATTTATACTTTATGGGGTCGGAGATGCTTCCTTTTATGCGTTACAAACATCGTGACTTATAAAGAAAGAAAGTCTATAAGATTGTAACAGCTGACTTATAAAAACTACAATTTACACATTGGTGTTATAAAACGAATCAACAACAAAAGTTGTGGCAGACTGATGCAAAGTCTCCTATTATTTTGGAAAAACTTATCTTGGAGCGACTGTATTTTAGAATATTTTGAAAATTCAAATTGGTTTTATTTAAATTTATTCATTAGAGTTTTCATTACGGAATTCAGATAATTGTTTCTGATGCTGATCTCCTCTTATAATTCGTCCATCGAAGTCCACAACTAGTTTTACCCCAGTTGATTTCATTCAAAACTTTCAGGTTATTCAATAATTTTTGAGTTGAGAGATATTAATCGTTCCCTTGTCATAGTTTTAGATTGGAGTCTACAAAAATATTGGAGTTTACAGTTTATTACAAAAATTTAAGCTTTCTCTATGGTGCATTGGTAGAATAACTTTTCTAAAGTATAAAAATTAGCACAAATAAAAAAAAAATATTATGTTATTCCCCAGAATGAATCTAGGTCTTCAGGTCAAATTGTTTATTTCGTTCGAATTTCTTCTTAGAAATTATGACCAATTTTTTTAACCCTTGAACACCAGTACATTTGGAAAATATAAAATTTTTTCACTGGGGAAGTTCAGTCTAATATATACCATAGATTAAAGATTGTAGCTTAAGAGTATATTGAATTCATATTACGACTTGTATTTATTCGCATCATTTGTAGAAATGTGTCTTAATTACAGGCATCTTTTCGATGTCTTCTTCAAGATCAGCAAATCCATCGACTGCCCGCACAAGCGCACAATATTAATTGCTCTCGACCAGTCAAAAGCCTTTGATACGGTTAATCATGCCATCCTTATCCAGGGCATCGAAGGCACAGCGCTCCCGAAAAGTTTCAAGCGCTGGATAGCCAACTATCTGACAGGTCGTCCAGCCTTTGTTGAGTTCCGCAAGGCTAAATCCAAATACAGGAGACTTAAACAAGGAGTTCCCCAATGTGGATTCTTGATCTATGTCTCTGGAATTCCATCTCATCTAGCCCAAACAGCCTCCTTCCTGGGTCTGGACCTTTCTCCCTAAAAATGCGTACTACCCACTCTACCGCTGCAGCCGTTACAACAACTATCAAAACATACGGTAATTCGCTCCCGAACAAATGCGGGTTAACCTCCTTTCTTTTCAATGTGGCAGTTGTTGTTGTCTCTCTATTGAGCTCTCAACTGTTCTCACGAGAATTGACAACAACAAAAACATCATGCAGCAGCCTTAAACTAATTAAAGGCCAAGCGACAACTTTTCGTTCTTGAGATTGTAAGCGAAAGAGAACAAGAATCGCTCCCAATTGTTCTCACAAAAGTTCTGATGTATTGTGCATATTGACCCGACAAATGCTATGAGAAATGTTTTGAAAGTGTTGTTGTGTCCGTGTAAGCGGTAAATTTTACAACCTACCAACAAATCTTCCGTACCAAAATTAAAGATGTTTTACATTAAAGAGAATAGATTTTTATCAAACCCTCATATACTAGGTTTATGCTATTAAAAAAAATCAAGCTTTTTGCCCCTCAAAGTATGCAAACAAAACTTCTTTCGAATTATTTACTTAAGCGAGATAATTTATAGTCATTTGTGGCAGCATCGTACATTTATATAAAAAAAATGATAAAAACATAGCATACTTAAAAGAGCAAAAATCATGATTTTTTTATTTGTGCATAAACGTAGTAAAAGATACATAAAAATTTTTCAACACAGAAAAATTAATAAATGGATGTTGCTAAGAGTTTTTCAAATTCCTTAAAAAAAAACATTTTGAAATTTCGTGTACTTATTTTGAGGTATTACACATAATTGATTTTTTGCAAATCTTGAAGTATATCGAATCCTAAATAGGCTAAAAAAGAAATTGTGCATAAGATTATATTTTATTGGAATAAAATCGGCTATGGTAAAGCACATTTTAATAACAAAATTCAAAATTTTATCTAAAGCCGCTGCTGCCATTGCCTCCCCCCAAATGATTCAGAACATTTTAATGTCCGTTCTCCTTTCCAACACCTCAATACAGTGCTTGCTATCCAGACTGAGAACATTGAGTTCTCTTAGTGGTTTCGTCTTTTCCTCCACCGACTGATTACTGCGCAAGGTTTCCAACAATAACAAAGCCGTACCTCGTGCCGCCGTCAACAATTTGCTGGCATCGTGTATTCTATGACCAAAAAGTAAACTTATGATTCAGTGGCTTAAGTATGTCAGGAGTGACTCACCTCTTAAAGAGCAGCTCGGGACGTCGTGTATATTGACCGAATAGGGCAAACAGATTGCGTGTCATATCATAATTAAATTGTGCTGCTCCAGCCGGGGCAAATTTTGTATTCATGATCATTCTCTCCAGCATGAACTCATCGATTTGTTGGGCCATCAGACGCAAAGTTTGATTGAATAGATTGGCGGACAGTTCTCGTTCTAGATTGTGTAAAAGGGTGACCAGCACCTGAAACATTTCGCCACCACTGGGTGATAATATGAATGGCTCCTTGCTCATCTGTTCGGGCATGGTGGGCCAGGCATCATGGCGATAGGTCATCGATTTGGCCTTCATTTCATTAATGGCCTTGGTGGCCAGATTCTTCATCAGCTGGCGTGCCCAATGCTCCAGCTCGGCCACAGCATGTTCAAAAACTGAATTGATTTCGGAAGCATTGGGACCCGCCAGAGCTGCATGTAAATGCAAATAATGCACATTTTCGCCCCATTCACGCAGCACCATAATCAAATAGTTAATGGCATTTAGGACAGGAATGCTGGCCACAGCTCCGCTGCTATGCAACTGCACCAGACGCCGCCGAAAGCTGTCAATTAATTCGAGTTGCAGCTGCAGGAATTGCAACTGATGTCCCGGTTGAATCAAGCCATAATAACGATCCTTAAGAGCCTCCAACAGACGCATAAACTGATCAGCACATTTGGGTATCTTTAGGTCATCCTCAAAGGTATTGGGATCAATCAATTGAAAGGGAGTTTCCGCCTGCAATATATCATCCATTTTCTCGGCACAAACTGTGGAATTGATACAAATGAAGTTGAAGATTTTATAGAAATCTAGGGACAACTTACACTGCTCTTCCAGAGCAATCCAGCGTAGCAAATACATGGGTTGAGTGATGACAGAAATGGCGCTGGGAAAGCTGGCCGGATAGCCAAAGGTTTCACGCAACTCGGCTTCAAAGGCCAAAGTCTCATCTAGTAAATGGGCAAATAGATGCTCCTCCTGCACAATTTGTTCAATATCCAAAGCCAACTTTTCAATGGTCAATTGCACCAAGCCGCGCATGAATTCCAGCTAAAAAAGATTGAAAAGGATCAGTAAAATACTGGGAAACTCTTTTTTCCACTCACTCTCAGATTGTAGTCCAACTTGCCGGCCTTCATGGCTGACAATTGAAATGTTTTGCCCACAAAGAAATGCGTTTCCTTGCCCCAGTTGAGAATTTGTGTATAGAACCATTCTGGCTTATCCAAACGATTTGTTTGCCGCGTGCCCGTGAAATGGAACTGAAAACGCTGACGATACGGAGCCAGCAGCAACTGCACCACCTGGCTAATGGGCGGACACTGTATGCTCGGGGTGATGCTTAGCAGTGGAGCATCCACTTCGGCAGGTGACTTGATGAGAAACATATATTCGGCCAGCAGTTGCGCCTTGGCCGTATCTCGACTGGGGGAATAGTTGAGAGGCTGTTGCTCCACATGCGCCCAGCGCATACTCTTGAGCACTGCTTCAAATTCACTGGATAGACGCTGAAGTAGCAGCCGGTGCCAGTAGATGGCCGTACGTTCGGCATAGGATTTAAGTGAGCGCGCCTGTACAGCTTGAAGACGACCCACCACACTGTGCTCGCAGTCATTGCCCTCGTAAAGGGTTAGATAGATGTTAACCAACTTGGCCTCATCTTTGCCATTAATAGAACTGGCCAAAGCGGAGCTGATCTCTTGAATATCCTGTACCAGACGCAAATATTGCGTTAGACGCTGCAGCTGACGCACTTGCTGCAAATCCCCCGCCACACCATCCAAAGCAGGCTGACATTCAATTAGCTTTCGCTTGAGTTTGGCCTCAAACTGGGCTAACTTTTCCAGCTCAAATTCAATGCTCTCGCTGACCTGTTGTTGGCACTGGAAAGCCGACTTGTAGCAGGATACATTCTGAGGATCCTCATAATTTAGCTGTAAGAAAACTTTTTATAGTCCACGTACTTAGTTTAATGTATTAATTTGGACTCACTGTTTGGGCCAGAACCTGTATGCGTTCCTTGTAGTGATCCACTAGATGGGCAGCTCGATGTAACCGGGTGGCATCTTTGCCTATCTCTTCATTCAGACGCGCCAATATACGCTGCTCCATTTCACTTAGCTTGGCATGCATTTTGTTGCTATAAAGGTGTATAAAAATTCATAAAATTAACTAAAAATGAGCCACGAAACAGCTTAACATATTGTTATTCTTTTTTTTGGGCCCCAGCTGTCAGTTTGACAACGAGAAAGAACATTGTTCAGTAGGACCCTTAGCACTGTTTAGTCATAGCCGGAAAAAGGCTAAGTCGACTGTTAATAATGGCAAAATTAAATTCAAAACAACAAAATTGCAAATATTAAAAAAAAAACAATTCTGTTAAAAAATCGATTTGACGTGTTATTTATTTATTTCATCAACGTCTGTCAATCGAACTACTCCTGTTTCTTGCCCGAAAGTCCCTTATTACCCCAACTTGGAAATCATATTTAATTTGCCAGGCTTATTCGAGGTTTTGACAGCACCTTCTTCCTTTGAAAAAATTTATAAAATTTATTTTTATTATAGCTTGAACATTCCCCTTTTATCCCCTTTAAACCATTTTACAAAATTCAAAATAGTTTAGCCGATATAGCCATTTTAGTGGAGCAATGTTATTGCTAAAGGGAGTATTTTCTACGTTGCTCAAATCTATAAGCGCGTTTTTCTCGAAACCACGTTTTTTGACCTGGTAGCCATTTTTTGAAAATGATTCTCCATTCCCCATCATTTGAAAATAATTTTTATTTTTTTTTTTCAAAAAGTAACTACAAACTATAAAAATCATTTTATAACTTTTATTTTATAGTTTTTATTTTAAAAGATATTTTATCTAAAAAAAAAATAACTTTTTTCTGTTTTTATTTATTTTTTTAGATGCGTTTATTTTAAAAATCTTATTTCAATTTAATTTATATGCTCCAAAACAATATTATTTCTTATTTATAAATGATGTTAAAATTAATCTTATTTTGAGAGTTATCAAAAAAAGTCGTAGATTTGTAAAACATGGTGCAATGGACAGATAAGCTCTGGAATGAATTTTTTAGATAAAAAAAATAAATATATAATCGTTATTTACAGTCCCTGATATATATTTGAAAAATATATTCAATTCAATTTTCAGAGCAGAGTGAGCTATTCATTCTTGATCAACCTCATTGCATACAAAAATTTTGTTTTCTATTGAACTAGTTCTGAGGGCCACCACACAGAACAATCGTCTATCGAATGTGTTATCGCTAGAAGCGGCTTTGGTTTGAACTAGCAGCAGCAGGTGTTGGCGTCGCTTTTGTGTTTCGGTGTGTGGAAAAGGAAAATTAATTAAACTCAATTAATTAATTGCTTCGAGCCGTAGAAATGTACACACCCAGGCAAAAAGTATTTGGCCGTGGCCCTACAGCTTCGCCGCACACGCCGCTAAGCTTCAGTCGTGAGTTGCGTCAGGTGCTGCAGGAACGGAATCTGCTTACGGCCAAATCGCGCAAGAAGGGTAAACAATTCGAAAACAAATGTCAAATTGGGCTTTAATTGCTTTTGTCATTTAGTATGCTCCATGCTGGACAGCAACTCGAGCAGTCCCATAGGCAGCTCACCTAATCCGGAGGCGGGCAAGCGCATGGGTTTCCGTTTACAGGCCATAGAGGAGATTATTAACTCGGAGAAATCGTATTTGGAACAACTGGAGCTACTGATGAACTACTTTGTGCGTCCACTCAAGGAACAGGCCATTATAGATGGCCCCAATCATACGGCTTTGTTTGGCCAAATTGAGATGATACACAATTTGAATGGAGAATTTCTAAGAGAGCTGCAGGCCAATATGGAGAATGTGGCACAGGCTTTTCTCAAAATGGCACCGTTTTTTAAGTTATATTCGGTGTATGCCTTTGACTATCGTGGAGCTTTGTTTATTTTGCAGGATTTGATAAGCAAGAATCCGGTTTTTCGTAAATTTTTAGAGCAAACCGAAAGTCGCCCGGAGGTGCAGCGTAAGCTGAATTCACTAATGATAGTGCCCATACAAAGGGTACCCAGATATAAGCTGTTGTTAGAGCAGGTTTTGCTCTATACAAGTCCAGCGGATGAGGACTACAAGCAGCTAAAGGGTAAGCAGGTTGGAATAAATAAGAGGCTGGGAATAATCCAGATTTGCTTCTTACAGAGTCGGTCAAGGAAATAGAGGCCACAGCCTCGCACATCAATTCCTGCGTGGAGGAGCAGGAGATTACCCAGTATTTAATACATTTGCAGAATTCTTTGGTTAATCGCACGCCAAATATAGTCAAGCCCTCCCGGCGTGTCATCAAGGAGGGCATACTTCAAAAAATCACCCACAAGGGCACGGAAATTAAACGCTATTGTGTACTCATGTCGGATATTTTTATGTACTGCAAACTTATTAAGGAGAGGCCAGCTAACACACAGGTGGAGAATTCCCTGGAATGTTGCTGCATTTTTCCTCTTAAGAAGTGCAAGGTCTATGAAATGCTGCCGGGTAACTTTAAGCTGACCTGTCAGAGTGAAGGCATCATCTTTGGCAGCGGAGATGTACAATTGTCACGCACCTGGGTGGGATTTATACGCGATGCCATCGATTTGCATGTCCAGTGCCGCAAGACTTTGCGCAAAGACTCGAGTAAAAGGACGCCCATACGTAAGAAGGATATGAAGAAATTTGGAAAGGATTATGTGCTTAGTCCACAAAAGCGTAAGGGGGTAAGTAAACCATAGCTCTTAAATTCGGATTACGATTGGTAATCAATTAGATTATATATAAAAAATAATTGAATGACTATATAATCTGTTGGAAAAAAAAACGTTTGATTACTAATTGATTACGATTAGAAATAATTAGAAAAAAAATCGGGATTGTTTGAAATTACATCAAAAAAATCAAAACTATTCAAAAACGAGAAGGCAAACTTATACTTGAAAAACTTTACTCCAACTGATTTCACCGGTAAAATATATATAGATATCAGATATTTAAAAAATTTTAAATCATTGATAATAAAAATTTGATACCATAAACAAAAAACTTTTCTTAGTAAATCACATTTTCCGACCGATCGGTCCTATGGCAGCTATATGCTATAGTCATCCGATTTTGATAACATTTTTTCAAAATGATGTGAAAGCATATAAAACTAATATAAACCG
Organism: Lordiphosa mommai; assembly: GCA_018904225.1. Lineage (NCBI taxonomy): Eukaryota > Metazoa > Arthropoda > Insecta > Diptera > Drosophilidae > Lordiphosa > Lordiphosa mommai. The sequence goes on from JAEIFT010000579.1 coordinate 38,382, forward strand.
AGATTGGGGACGCTACGAAAGAAAACAAAAAAGTTTTTCTCATTAGAAGTAGTTTTTTGACCGATCGTTTCTATTGGAGCTATATAAAAAAGTCATCCGATTTTGATAAATTTTTCCAGAAATGTGTGGAAGCATATAAAACTAACACATACCAAGATTAGTGACGATACAATAGAAAACAAAAAAGTTTTTCTCACTAGAACTAGTTCTTTGACCGACCGTTTCTATTCCAGCTATATAATATAGTCGTCCGATCCGGCCGGTTCCGACATATTAGTTGCGTGCAGTAAAAAGAAGACTCTGTGCGAAATTTCAGCTCGATAGCTTTAAAACTGAGGGACTACTTCGCGTAGAAACCGACGGACAGACGGAATTCAACTCAGCTCGTCGTCCTGCTCAAGAATATATATAGTTTATGGTGTCGGAAATGAATATTTCTATGCGTTACAAACACTTTTCAAGTGTATAATAATTTAATGACTATATAATTTGTTGGAAATAAAACGTCTGATTACGAACACTAGTTTACATTATTTTTTAATGATGTATTTTGAAATGACGAACTCAAAAATGAATTTCAAAAATTGTTGTATGGATACAATTTTGAGTTAGATTTTTTATAACTAACGTTCGGCTGGGAGACTAAAACGAGAAAAATGTTGACTTTGATTTTTTTGCGACAGTTTTTTTGCGGAAGATTATTTTTGTTTCAGTGTTTTGTTTTTATGTGTGCTGATATTTATACACATACACATACTGAGATCTGGGATCAGGGATCTGGAATCAGGTTTGGGGGATCTGGGATGGATCTCGGATCAGGGATAAGGGATCTGAGATCAGGGGCCTGGGATCATTGATTAGGGAACTGGTATTTGGGGTCAGGGAACTGGGATCTGGAATGTATCTCGGATCTGTGATCTAGGATCTAAGATGGATCTCGGATCTGTGGTCTAGGATCTGGGAGGGATCTCGGATCTGTGATCTAGGATCTGGGATAAGGGAACTGAAATCAGGTATCTGGGATCATTGATTAGGGATCTGGTATTTGGGGTCATGGAACTGGGATGGATCTCGGATCTGGGATAAGGGAACTGAGGGATCTGGGATCAAGATTAGGGATCTGGGATAAGGAGGTTTTGGGTTGGTTCTGGGATCGATGGATCTCGGTTCTGTGATTCTGGGATCAGGGGCCTGGGATCATTGATTAGGGATCTGGTTTTTGGGATTTGGGACTGGTACAGGTACACTATTTTATTTAAAATAATAGTTATAAAATATCTAATATTTTTATGCAAGAATTCGTATTTTGAACCTGATTTTTCCTCGTAAAGAGCTTCGCTCGTACCGTGTGTTCCACGATACACTTTTTTTTTTTTATACACTTGAAAAGGTATATAATTTGCCCAGAAGTTTGTAACGCATAGAAATATTCATTTCCGACCACATAAACTATATATATTCTTGATCAGGACGACGAACCGAGTTGAATTCCGTCTGTCCGTCCGTCCGTCTGTACGTCTGTCTGTTTCTACGCGAACTAGTCTCTCAGTTTTAAAGCTATCGAGCTGAAATTTTGCACAGAACTAATATGTCGGAACCGGCCGGATCGGATGACTATATCATATAGCTGCCATAGGAACGATCGGTCTAAAAACTAGTTCTAGTGAGAAAAACTTTTTTGTTTTCCATCGTAGCGTCCAATCTTGATTTAGTTTTATATGTTTCCACTAATTCTGGAAAAATGTATCAAAATCGGACTATACATAGCGATAGAAACGGTCGGTTAAAAAACTAGTTCTAGTGAGAAAAACTTTTTTGTTTTTCATCGTAGCGTCACTAATCTTGATATATGTTAGGTTTGTATGCTTTCATATAATACAGGAAAAATTGATCAAAATCGGAGGACAGTATTATATAGCTCCCATAGAAACGGTCGGTCAAAAAACTACTTCTGGTGAGAAAAACTTTTTTGTTTTCTATCGTAGCGTCCCCAATCTTGGTATATATTAGTTTTTTATGCTTTCACATACTTTTGAAAAAATGTTATCAAAATCGGATGACTAAAGCATATAGCTGCCATAGGACCGATCGGTCGGAAAATGTGTTTTACTAAGAAAAGTTTTTTTAAGTTATCAAATTTTTATTATCAATTATTTAAAAATTTTAAATATCTGATATCTATATTCTATATATATTTTACCGGTTAAATCAGTTGGAGTAAAGTTTTTCAAGTGTATTAAAACTTCGGCACAGTCGAAGTTAGCTTTGCCTTCTCGTTATTTTTGTGTAAATGTCAATTTTATTTATAATTTTTAAATATAATCAAAAAGAATCTTTGAAAGTAGTCAAATTTTTTGTTGATAATTTTTTTAATAATTTTTATTATTTTATCGTAATTTCAAATAATTTTTTTTTTATTATTTATAATCGTAATCAATAATCAATCGTGGGAAACTAAAAATAATCGTAATTAAATTGATTAGTTTACTTTAAAAAATAAATAATCTAATTAGTAATAATTATGATTGATAATCATTATTTAACAGTTATGGAGTAAACCCACACAAATTCAGCCCCCGATTTAATAATATATTATTCCATTTTCCAGGAATACGAAACAGTTTTTCGTAACAAGAATCGCAGCACAGATTCGGAAGAGGAGACAGAGCCGCAGCAGCAAAGTAATTGTTTTCCGCGCAAGCGCAAAATGCCGGTAAAACGTGTGGCACCTCCTCCACCTGTACAGCTGCGCCGTCCACAGGCAGCCGTTGCAGGCGACTCCTCTTCCTTGAAGGAGAATCGCATTTCCAAGCTGTATGATAAGATGACCAATGTACGTGGCATACTCAAACGTTCGAATGTGTCAGGCGATTCGGATCCCACTTATGGTTTTGCCAGTCGCTATTCCGATTCCAAATCCTATTTTCGTGCCCATAATGTGGATAATACCATACCCACAGCTGTCAAGCGTGAGGATTTGTTTGATGTGGATTTGGGTGATGGCAATTTCCGTGATGTATTGTTTCCCTTACGCTCTAGCGGTGGCAGCCAAAAAGTGGTGGCTGGTCAACACCTGCCCAGACACTGGAGTTGCTCTGCTCGCCGCCTCAAAAGAAGCGGGTCAAGTTTGATGACACTCTGGATGCAGTAGATCCGGCCACAAAACCTTTTGTATTCGCCGCCGCCCCCAAGCCCAGCACCTTGCGTGAGCGTATCTATGAGTTTTTTGCCAATCTTTTCTAGTTTGTGAAATTCATCATATCATTTATCACTTTATTCACCCTTAATAAAAAGTCACATTTACTCCACTTGCGCCCGCCTCAACTCACAGATTTTGCGCATAAACTCCTCTACAGCCTGTTCGCTTATTTCCTCCTGCCATTTGCCTTGGCGTTTGAAATGCGAGCCTATAATCACAGCCTGTGCGTCCTGATAGTACTCTTCTATATTATCTCGGGTCACACCCGAGCCTATGACCAGAGGTACCTTCAACTGACCACCCGAGAGCTGTTGCACATCTTGTGGACTTGCCGCCTGGCCGGTGGCTGTGCCTGTTATTACAATGCCATCGGTAAGAAAAAATTCTGCGGCATGAGCTGTCTCCAGGAGGCTGACATCCGAGGTTATAGCATGGGAGCTGTGCTTCTTCTTCAAGTCCGTAAAAATCAAAATATTCTCCGCATCAATGAGCTTACGATAACGCAGTAAATCGCCAGCACAGGCATCTGTATAACCCTCATCGGCCACATGACCAAATACAAATCCCTCTGCTCGTATAAACTGCAACTGGCTGGCCTTGGCTATGGCGAGAGCTTGCTTATTGCCACAGGCAAGTACTTGAACACCACAAGGTGTAGTTTTGGGCAAAACCTGACGAACCGCCTGACCCAAGCGTGTCATGCAGGCCACAATTTCGGGACCCAACAGACGCTCTGGGATGTAGGGAATATCATGCATATTCTCGATCAGCACCGCATCCTAAAATGAAGATTGTCAGAATTGGCATCTGTCAAATATAAATCACTTACCAGTTGATGCCGCTTGTACAGCTGTGCCTCGTGAACGGCCTTCTCAATCGTCTGCGGCCAGTTGCCCTCATAACGCGGAGTTCCTGACGTTGTTGCTCCATGTTAGTTCCAATTTATATATGAATGTCTTGTTCTCTTTGTTTGCCCTCACCTGGCAGCGCATCCACGTGTATCATGCCAATCACCTTGCATTTTTGTTGGCCAAATATTTGCAAAAATCTTTGCATATTTTCAATAAATGTCTAATAAGTTTTTTATTCAATGAACTGAAGAGCAGTATTAAAACGTGCGCGAGAGCGAGATAGGCATAGCAACATGATATCGATAGATCGATACAAAAGCGATATATAATAAAGTGGAGCGGTCATTTTTGAAAATTAAATTCACGAACAGTCAAAGTAACGGATATTCACACATGCGAACAAAAAGAACTTAAAAGAAGTAGAAGTAGAAGAAAAAAGTGAATATTGCCAAATTGGTTAAACAAAATCTACAACATGTTTTTAGATCGAAGCTCTTTAACGAACGTTCGGCTGGGGGACTAATACCGGAGTCACACAGGGCGCATCATTGCCATGCCAAACGTAAACAAACCCAAGTAGTAAGAAGAAGAGAACAAATGTTATTTATTGAAATAGAGACAATTATGAGCGATATTATGTTAAATGTGGCACGCGGTGTTTTTGGCAACGGCACTACGTTCAGCAAAATTTAAATAGAGCTTGCTTTTGCGGATCATTTATTTTTATACCCGTTACTCGTAGAGTAAAAAGGGTATACTAAGTTCGTGCAAATGTATGTAACAGGCAGAAGGAAGCATTTCCCCCCCCAAAAATAATTTTTTTTATCAACAAAAAACCGCGCGGGTTTATATATATCCCTCCCTCCCTCCCTCCCTCCCTCCCTCCCCCCCCCCCCCCCCCCAAACCACAAAAAAATATTAAATACATTTTTTTTCTAAATTTTTTTTTTTTGCTTGTATTTTTTGCAAATTTTGCCACGCCCCCTCACGCCCCCCTTTTTTTCCCCTTTGAAAAATAGTCTGTTCAAACCTTCTAGACATATATCTTAATCATCATTACCTATCGATCCGCCCTACATCATTTTTCGCACAGTCCAAGATGTAGAGTTGCCGCCCCCGCAATTTGTAAAATACCTTATATCTTCCACAATTTTGAAAATAGATTGTTTGAACCTTCTAGACATATATTTTAATAATTATTACCTATCGATCAGCCATACATCATTTCCTGATCAGATGAACGATAGAAAAGTTGCCACCCCCGCAATTTGAAAAAACCTCATATCTCCCACAATTTTGAAAATAGACTGTTCAAACCTTTTAGACATATGTTTTAATCCTCATTACCTATCGATCCACTATACATCAATTCCCGATCAGATGTACGGTAGTAATGTTGCCACCCACGCAATTTGGAAATACCTCATATCTCCCAGAATTTTGAGGATAGATTATTCGAACCCTCTAGACATATATTTTAATCATAACTACCTATCGATCCGCCATACATCGTTTCCTGATCAGATGAACGATAGAAAAGTTCACGCCCCCGCAATTTAAAAAATACCTCATATCTCCCACAATTTTGAAAATAGATTGTTTGAATCCTCTAGACATATATTTTAATAATTATTACTTATCAATCAGCCATACATCATTTCCTGATCAGATGAGCTATAGTAGAGTTGCCTCCCCCGCAAATTGGAAAAAATCTCATATCTCCCACAATTTGGACATGTTGATATCCTGAGTAACGGGTATATCGAAGTCGAGCAGGGCCGACTTTAACTTACGCTCTCGTTTTAAATAACGCGGTCCAATTATACTGTACAGTGTACACTGGTCGGCACAATTATTTTTACAAGAAATTTTTGCATAATATCTTTAAGCAAAAAATCTGAAAATGTTGAAATTTTTGTGGCATACCAGCACAGAATAGAGCTTTCAATAAAGCATAAGAAGTTCACAATTGGATGCTTGCAAAAGAAAATTAAAATAAAAATGAACAATTTGGTTTGGCATAATTATATTGACAAGATTTGAAAATTGATTTATTCTCCAAACAGGAGCTACAATGCTAAATGAGTTATTGAATTTAGACACATTCGTCACGCTGAGTCCGAATCTGGTTTCAAAAATCCTATTTATTTAATGGTTTAGCTGCAAATTGAACCTAAAAATGCCGAAAATGACTATTTTTGCCATTTTCACCAAGCCCTAAGTTGTAGAATATCGCTTAATTTGTATTTCGAATTTTTACATGGCTTAGTACATACAAGTATCTTCATAATCCAGTTAATACATAAATCATTTTATAAGTTATAAGTTCGAGATCGATCTGCACAATATGGCTGAATTATATGCAAATTAATGAAAAATTTTGATAATTCTGATATATCAACTTGTTTCTTAAGAACAACACTTATCTTTAGAAAAACACACGTAAATGAATATATCATTCTGAATTTTGGGGCGATCCCGCGCATTATTTAATTTCACAAGAGCGCTAGTGTATTTTCCAAATCAAAATTTACTCTATATTTGTGGTCGATGAATCAGGTTTCGATGATACTTTGTTTACTCAGGGTATTAAGCTATTCTTTAAAAAATCAGATGTAAAAAATAAGCGATATTCTACAACTTAGGGCTTGGGAACTCTTGTGGACTAGTCTTTTTTATTAGTTTGATTTTTAAATAGTGTAACCCTAATACAAAATTTTTTACATTTTACTGTTACTTTTAAGTAACTTATAATGTAATAAAGTGTAAAATTGAATTAATTTAGTGTTACGGTTATGGTAAGAAAATGATAATAAGCGATATTCTACAACTTAGGGCTTGGGATCTCGGATCAGAGATCTGGGATCAGGGATCTGGGCCAGGGATCTGGTATCAGCGATCTGTGATCAGGGATCAGGAATCAGGGATCTGGGACTGGTACAGAAACAATATTTTCCAACACTATTTTATATAAAATAATAATAATAAAATAACTTTATATTCTTATGAAAAAATTATTATTTTGATTCAGATTTTTCTTCGTAAAGAGCTTCCACAATACACACTCCTTTTTATACCCGTTACTCGTAGAGTAAAAAGGGTATACTAAGTTCGTGCAAATGTATGTAACAGGCAGAATGAAGCATTTCCGACCTCATAAAGTACGTATATTATTGATCAGCATCAATAGCCGAGTCGATATAGACATGTCCGTCTGCACGCAGATCAAGTTTGTTTCAAATTATTGTCACGCCCCCTACCGCCCACGCAATATAAAAAAACCTCATATCTCCCACAATTTTGAAAATAGATTTTTCGGACCTTCTAGACATATATTTTAATTATCACTACTTATCGATCCGCCATACATCATTTTCCTATCAGATGAACGATAGTAGAGTTGCCGCCCCCGCAATTTGGAAAATACCTCATATCTCCCACAATTTTGAAGATAGATAATTCGAACCTATTGATCCACCATACATCATTTTCCGATCAGATGAACGATAGTAGAGTTACCACCCACGCAATTTGGAAAATACCTCATATCTCCCACAATTTTGAAGATAGATTATTCGAACCCTTTAGACATATATTTTAATCATCATTACCTATCGATCAGCAATACATAATTTCCTGATCAGATGAACGATAGAAAAGTTCCCGCCCCCGCAATTTGAAAAAAACCTCATCTCCCACAATTTTGAAAATAGATTGTTCGAACCTTCTAGACATATATTTTAATTATCACTACTTATCGATCCGCCATACATCATTTTCCTATCAGATGAACGATAGTAGAGTTGCCGCCCCCGCAATTTGGAAAATACCTCATATCTCCCACAATTTTGAAGATAGATAATTCGAACCTATTGATCCACCATACATCATTTTCCGATCAGATGAACGATAGTAGAGTTACCACCCACGCAATTTGGAAAATACCTCATATCTCCCACAATTTTGAAGATAGATTATTCGAACCCTTTAGACATATATTTTAATCATCATTACCTATCGATCAGCAATACATCATTTCTTGATCAGATGAACGACGATTTGAAAAAAACCTCATCTCCCACAATTTTGAAAATAGATTGTACGAACCTTCTAGACTTATATTTTAATTATCACTACTTATCGATCCGCCATACATCATTTGGTGGTCTAGCTTTTCGTAAGTTCAGCCCTTATTTGCAAAATGTAATAAGAAACTAGAAGGCAAAGCTAACTTCGACTGTGCCGAAGTTTTAATACACTTAAAAAACTTTACTCCAACTGATTTATCCGATAAAATATATATAGGATATAGATATCAGATATTTAAAATTTTTAAATCATTGATAATAAAAATTTGATACCATAAAAAAAACTTTTCTAAGTAAAACACATTTTCCGACCGATCGATCCTATGGCAGCTATATGCTATAGTCATCCGATTTTGATAAATTTTTTAAAAATTATGTGAAAGCATATAAAATTAATATATACTAAGATTGGGGTCGCTACGATAGAAAACAAAAAAGTTTTTTCTCACTAGAACTAGTTTTTTGACCGACCGTTTCTATGGGAGCTATATAATATAGTGATCCGATTTTGATCAATTTTTCCTGTATTATATAAAAGCATATAAAATAAAATTAGTGACGGTACAATAGAAAACAAAAAAGTTTTTCTTATTAGAACTAGTTTTTTGTCGACCGTTTCTATGGTAGCTATATGCTATAGTGATCCGATTTTGATACATTTTTCCAAAATTATGTGGAAACATATAAAACTAATATATACCAAGATTGGTGACTATACGATGGAAAACAAAAAAGTTTTCCTCACTAGAACTTGTTTTTTGACCGACCGTTTTTATGGCAGCTATATGATATAGTCGTCCGATTTTGATAAATTTTTCCAATATTATGTGGAAGCATGTAAAATTAATATATACTAAGATTGGGGACGCTACAATGGAAAACAAAAAAGTTTTTCTCACTTAGACTTATTTTCCGACCGATCGTTCCTATGGTAGCTATAAGATATAGTCGTCCGGTTCCGACATATTAGTTGCGTGCAGCAAAAAGAAGAATCTGTGCAAAATTTCAGCTCGATAGTTTTAAAACTGAGGGATTAGTTTGCGTAGAAACAGACAGCAGACGGACAGACGGACGGACAGACGGACAGACGGAAATGAACTCAGCTCGTCGTCCTGATCAAGAATATATATAGTTTATGGGGTCGGAAATGAATATTTCTATCCGTTACAAACTTCTGGGCAAAATTAATATACACTTTTCAAGTGTATAAAAATCAATAAATAATTTTTATTATACAGGGTTGCCCATATTCGACGGACCCATGTTTTTTTTTAAAAAATCAAAGAAAAAAATAAAAATTTGGCGGTTGGCAATCTTAATCATTTAATTTGTTCCAAGTAGATTTGTTTACATCAATTTTTGAATATGATATCTCTCAAATGGCCGCCTCTGGCGTTGATGGCGTATTGTGCCCTTTTTGCAGCATTTTCCATCGTTTTCGCCAACATTTCGGCCGGAATAGCGGCTATTTCTTCACGAATGTTGTCCTTGAGCTCTTCTACGGTCCTTGGCTTGTTAACGTAAACCTTTGACTTCAAATATCCCCACAAGAAGAAGTCAGGCGGAGTCAAATCGGGCGAACGCGGTGGCCAGTCCAAATCACCACTTTTCGACATCAAACGGCCCGGAAACAATTTCTTCAGAAAATCGATTGTTATGCGACTTGTGTGCGGTGGAGCGCCGTCTTGTTGAAACCAGAACTGCCTCATACGCTTTCGACGAATAATTGGCATCACAAAATTGGTCATCATGTCGCGATAACGCTCCTGGTTGATGGTAACAGCATGGCCATTTTCATTTTGGAAGAAAAACGGCCCAATGACCGTTTTCGCACTAACGCCGCACCAAACTGTGACTTTTTCGTCATGAAGAGGCACTTCTTGAATCTCCTGGGGTTTTCAGTGGCGTAAATACGGCAATTTTGCTTATTTACGGTCCCATTCAATGTGAAATGGGCTTCATCGGACATGATAATCGTTGATCGTTGAGTTTTCACAATTGACTTGTTCTGTTGAATGTAAATTTCAACTATTTCAGAGCGCTCGCGTGGCGTGTATTGTTCCATGGTAAAAATCTGCTTGGACTGACGCTTCAAACGCGGTATGTCATTAAGCGATCTGACATCTCTGTCAAAAGTTATGGCGTTGCCAGATGGGTCCGTCGAATATGGGCAACCCTGTATAATAGATGGATTCCTGAAAGTGATTTGCTTTTGATTTTGATTTCGTCGAACAGCTGTTCACAGCTGCTCCATACAAAATGTGCAGTGTGCCCAGAAAACGTAAGGATTTTAAGGTCATACTAATAGATTTAACAAAATCAGCTCCGGTCCTTACACATATCGCGCCAATATTTTTATACACTTGAAAAGTGTATATTAATTTTGCCCAGAAGTTTGTAACGCATAGAAATATTCATTTCCGACCCCATAAACTATACATATTCTTGATCAGGACGACGAGCTGAGTTCATTTCCGCTTGTCCGTCCGTCTGTCTGTCCGTCTGTTCGTCTGTTTCTACGCGAACTAGTCTCTCAGTTTTAAAGCTATCGAGCTGAAATTTTGCACAGAGTCTTCTTTTTACTGCACGTAACTAATATGTCGGAACCGACCGGATCGGATAACTATATCATATAGCTGCCATAGGAACAATCGGTCTAAGAACAAGTTCTAGTTTGAAAAACTTTTTTGTTTTCCATCGTAGCGTCACTAATCTTGGTATATGTTAGTTTTATATGCTTTCACATAATTCTGAAAAAATGTATCAAAATCGGATCACTATAGCATATAGCTGCCATAGGAACGATCGGTCGAAAAATAAGGCTTTGTGAGAAAAGCTTTTTTGATTTCCATCGTAGCGTCTCCAATCGTAGTATATATTTGTTTTATATGTTTCCACATAATTCTGAAAAATTTTTATCACAATCGGATGACTATAGCATATAGCTGCCATATAAACGGACGGTCAAAAAACTACTTCTAGTGAGAAAACCTTTTTTGTTTTTTATCGTAGCGTCTCCAATCTTAGTATATATTAGTTTTATATGCTTTCAAATAATTTTGAAAAAATTTATCAAAATCGGATAACTATAGCATATAGCAGCCATAGGACCGATCGGTCGGAAAATGTGTTTTACTAAGAAAACATTTTTTTATGGTATCAAATTTTTATTATCAATGATTTAAAAATTTTATATATCTGATATCTATATCCTATATATATTTTTCCAGTTAAATCAGTTGGAGTAAAGTTTTTCAAGTGTATTAAAACTTCGGCACAGTCGAAGTTAGCTTTGCCTTCTCGTTTACTATTGTACTTAATACTGAAGCCAATAAAAGTGGTAGTATTGATATCAGGGCTGCAAACCCCTCTTATTTTGACTGGGGTTCGGTTCGGGGTTCGAACCCTTACCCTACTCTGGGGGTTCGGTTCCACAACCGGTTCCCTTCAAATTGAGAACCGGGGTTCCAGTTCGGGTTCGGGTTCCAGATAGCATTTTATATATAAAAAATAAATAAATAAATAATTTAATAGAATTTGAAGACGAGATGCCTTATAATCTGCTGCCTGATGGCTTGGAAGTCAAGCACATAAGTGATCTGTCTTGATTGATTGATTGTATGTATGTTTAGAAGAGTTAAGCGATTCTTCCAACTTACACTCACAGCGAAAGTCATTTCTCCTTCACAGTAGTGGGATTGCTGAATCTGAAGTGATTTTTGTAGCTATGAAACCTGCAAAAAACACGGCCACTTTTGGCCTAAAAATAAGAGATGAGCTTTATCTGCGTACCCGTGATTTAGTAACTGTGATTGACCATATCGGCGTAACTGTGATTAAGTCACAGTGACTGGCAGTCATCAAATCACACTGTTACTTCAAATATGCAGTCACTGTGTGATTTGATGATTGCCAGTGACCGTGACTTAATCACAGACACGCCGGGTTGTCTCATCGCTAACTTATAGTGTGGCTAAAACACGTTCATTTCCGAGAATCCAGTCAGAATTATTTTTTCTACAAATGCGACCGGCTTTGACTGGCATATTGTGAGAGTGAAATGCTAAAAGAACTTTATTTGTGATTTGGTTAAAAAAAAATGAAGATATTTAATATGAATGGATACATTTTTCTTCAAAATAATGAAATATTTTTTACCATCGAATTGCAAATATAAATTCTATGCTTGCCAATTTATTTTTAGAACCGAACCCCATCAATAAGAAAACAGGGTTAGGTTCGTGTTCGGGTTCTCTTTATTATTTTTAATGGGGTTCGGTTCCCGGTTCGGTTCTGGGATCACCAGAACCTGAACCGAACCGGTTCTGAAGGGTTCGGTTCCGGACCGGTTTGCAGCCCTGATTGATATATTCATTTTCATGAATAGTTTAAGCTGATACGCGAACCTGATCCAAAACAACTTTATGGGTTCCAACCCCGAAGAAAACCTCTTCCGAATTTTAAGAGATTTTCGATTTTTTCCGTTTTTGTTTTAATTTAAATTGTTGTTCGAGTAATTGTTTGTCTATGCAACTTGGCCCTGATTGTCTCATAATTGAGCTATTATCAAATTAAATCTGAGTAAAATAATAAACCGATTCAATCCAATTTGCACTTTTCGTCATAAATCTTTGACAACATTTGTGAGACGCCAAACAACACCCTTAAAGTTATTTTAGCCACAACAAAAGCGGGTCAATTAAAGTGCCTCAAGGTCATATGGCCTCACGCTTGTGCTAATAAATTTTCGCCAAGCCTCAACCTTTATCTACGTTAGACAGCTTGCCTGTCCCTGCTCCATTCATCCCGCCCCGTCATCCTGAACCTGTCTGCCTTTGGCATTTTACACGCTGTACTCTGTCTACATATTTGAAGTGGCTTTCCATTTACCAATTTACAGGCCCGTCTGCTGCGTGTTGTGTCGGATCTCCTCCCCCCAAACCCCCAACCGATGATGATCGATGCGTTGACGTTGCCGTTCCGAAAATTATGACCGCTGATAGCGCCGCACGCACGCACTGCCTGGGCCTGGGTTTGCATGGAAATTGGTAATTTGCATTGAATTTATTGACTAATTGCATTTACACTAACTAATGAAAACGCTCAAATGCCAAATAAAATGGCAAATTTATCAAATTCTCTCACGCGGCAAAATCAACTTTGCAACGTCTCGAAGTGCCAAAAATATTTGAAATGCTAATTTGCCCAGAGTTGTCTGGACTCAACCACAACAACAACAACAACAACAACAAAAGGTGAATAGAATTAGGTGCGAAATGTAATTTACGTAGAGATTAGACTTAAGTTTTTTGGCAACTTGCCGAGACTGGAAAAACTTGCTGAGTCGACTGCGCGTCGCTTTGCTTGTCAAATGAATGTCAGCAAGTTTTGCGGTCAGAGAGAGGATCTCGAGGTTGCCGCTAGAGTTAAGCCATTATGTAGACTGGTGGAAACTTTTCAATTAGAGGCAAAGAAAAAAGTTCATGCCACCTTTTTGTACCAGGAACATAGCGACAATTGGAACGAAATAGGAGTTTGAATTGGAGTAAAGCAAAGGGTGTGTTTTTTTTCTGAGGTGCACAACTTTGAATTGAAATAAAATACTGAGAATAATTTGCAGCAATGAAATACGTTAATTCATTACAATAGGTTCATTAGACCAGACCTCCCTAGTATACAAATTTTAGGATCATATTCTCAGCATTCCATGTGTAGCTTCTTGGTGTACTAAAAGCCTAAAATGAAACAGAACGAAAAAATTCAGTTTTAAGTGTCGTGAGGTTTTTTTTTATCACTCATACGCAGTGTTGCCATTTTTAAAATAGATTTATTTAATTTGTAAACGTTGACTTAATTTTAAAATCGATTTAAAATTTGATTAAAATTGCAACACCAAAAAATCGATCCCCTTAACTTCCCTAGTTTTAATATACATAGTTCCCGCCGTGGATTTTAAAAAATTTTACAACGTTTAAAAAGTAACAGATTTTATTGTTGTCTGTTATGAGAATACCAGAATAAGTGATAATGCTAAGAATAATGTGATAATGCTAAAAGAAGGTAATATGTTTCGAAATTCACAAGTGTAATATCGTCCAACCAAGAAAAGAAAAAAGAAAAGTTTAGGGATAGGAAAATTAAAGTCGACTGTATCCACAGATATAGAACCTGACGACTCGATCAGTAAATTCGAGCAATTTCTATCTGATGTACACAGAGAAAAAAATTGATATGAAATGGCAGTCATTTCCACATTTTTTCATATCAATTTTACTCTGATAAGACGAAGATTAACTTGATATGATAAAAATATCAATACGATCTTTTTTATATAAAAAAAACATTGCCTTTTCTGAGGCGAACTCGAGACCTTGCACTTAACACGACGCCTCAACGCAGTCAGACAACGCAGACACTTATGCACAAACGTCTAAGAGACTATTTATGTTAAGTATGAAAAAATTTATATTTTTAAAATTTCAGTTTAAGTGTACCTGAAATCATTGAAAATACGTACCTGACATTTGCAACAAATATTGAACTAGATCAATTTGGGTATTCACCAGCTCAGTTTTAAATGACAAATTTTAAACTTCAACAACAAAATGCTTAAACAAAATTTAGGACTTTAGAGCTGCACTCTCCTTATCTTAAATTTTCAAATTTCAAACATTTGTAAAATGATCGAGTTTTGAATAAAAGTGGCACATACCAGCCCCCCTTCTTAAGTTTGACATTCAAACTAACTGTCAATACAAGTGCGATCAATTTATACTGGTAGAAATGGCAAAAATTAATTTCACGAAGGCTATAGATGCAAAAAAGTTGGAGCTAGAGGCCAAAATGGTAGAACTAAAAGCCAAATTGTAAGATCTTGAGCACACAGAGAATCAAATTTACATGAAATGGCAGTAAGTTCCACATTTTTTCATATCAATTTAACTCCGATAAGACGAAGATTAACTTGATATGTTAGAAATATCAATATGTTAAAAACATTAATATGATATTGAAAAAAAAGCACCATTGCCTTGTCAGGACCTTGCACTTTAACAGAAATGGAATGACGCCTCAACGCAGTGAGACAACGCACACGCATGTCGGCAATCGTCTAAGAGACTATTTATATTTTGTATCCAAATGATACGAAAAAAATGAGATTTATTAAAAGATCATTTTAATCAGCAAAGATTAAATTGATCCTGATCTTTTTTTTCTCTGTTTACATAAATTCAGTTTAATTTATTCTGCAAAGTTACTCATCCCGACCCGTCACAAAAAATTGGCTATTCAGTTCCAGAAATCAAACATAAGCCAATTGTTTCTTTTAATAACACTATTATTCACATGTCAATATTATTTGTATTGCCCCGTTTTCCAAAATTAGATTCAAACAAATGAAACTATAAGATAATAATAATAAAAAACCTTTATATTCTTATACAAGAATTATAATTTTATTTAATTTATTTTATTTTTTTTATAAATAGCTTTGCTCGTATTGTGTGCCCTGCGAAACTCACTCTTTTTGTTTTGTTTATATTTAAAGTTTTTAGGTTTAAAATTATTATCAAAAAACGAGAGCGTAAGTTAAAGCCAGCTATGTACGACTTCGATATACCCGTTACTCAGGGAAAGGTTTATTTAAAACGAGAAGGCAAAGCTAACTTCGACTGTGCCGAAGTTTTAATACACTTGAAAAACTTTACTCCAACAGATTTAACCGGTAAAATATATAAAGGATATAGATATCAGATATTTAAAATTTTTAAATCATTGATAATAAAAATGTTATACCATAAGAAAAACTTTTTTTAGTAAAACACATTTTCCGACCGATCGGTCCTATGGCAGCTATATGCTATAGTCATCCGATTTTGATAGATTTTTTCACAATTATGTGAAAACATATAAAACTAATATATACCAAGATTGGGGACGCTACGAAAGAAAACAAAAAAAGTTTTTCTCACTAGAACTAGTTTTTTGACCGACCGTTTATATGGCAGCTATATGCTACAGTCATCCGATTTTGATAAATTTTTTCAGAATCATGTGAAAGCATATACAACTAATAAATACCACGATTGGTGATGCTACAATGGAAAACAAAGAAGTTTTTCTCACTAGAACTAGTTTTGTGAACGACCGTTTATATGGCAGCTATATGCTATTGTCATCTGATTTTGATAAATTTTTCCAGAATTGTGTGAAAGTATATAAAACTAATAAATACCACGATTGGTGACGCTACAATAGAAAACAAAAAAGTTTTTCTAACTAGAACTAGTTTTTGGACCGATCGTTCCTATGGCAGCTATATAATATAGTCATCCGATCCGGCCGGTTCCGACATATTAGTTGCGTGCAGTAAAAAGAAGATTCTGTGCAAAATTTCAGCTCGATAGCTTTAAAACTGAGGGACTAGTTCGCGTAGAAACAGACAGACAGACGGACAGACAGACGGCTCGTCGTCCTGATCAAGAATATATATAGTTTATGTGGTCGGAAATGAATGTTTCTATGCGTTACAAACTTCTGGGCAAAATGAATATACACTTTTCAAGTGTATAAAAATAGTAGGCTAACATCGGCTACGCCGATGTTGATCCCTTTTGGGATTGTTTATGAGCTGAGAGCAATAGCAAATTCGCTCTCTTGGCTTCTCTCTTTTGTCGTCTGGAGCAAACGCTCTTGAATGCCTAGTCTGGCAAAGCGCGGCGCGTTCGAATGCGCTGAGACTCAGACGTTCTTGTTCTTTAGTCCCGAGGTCCCGAGTTCGATTCCCTGACAAGGCAAGTTTAAAGTAAGTTCTTATTAATTTATATATGTTTCTTCAGATTAAAGAAGACTTAAGTGAATCCAAATATACAATTATTAATATATATGCAAAAGTTATAAGTTATAATCTTCTCGGGCGACTTGCCCGACTCGGGCTCAGTTTAAGCCATTCCGAGATCAACCCATTATTGAGCCCGTTTGGTGTTGAGTTGAGCCCGAATGGCACAGTTTTTATACCCGTTACTCGTAGAGTAAAAAGGGTATACTAAGTTCGTGCAAATGTATGTAACAGGCAGAAGGAAGCATCTCCGACCCCATAAAGTATATATATTCTTGATCAGCATCAACAGCCGAGTTGATATAGACATGTCCGTCTGTCCGTCCGTCTGTCTGTCCGTCCGTCCGTCCGTCCGTCCGTCCGTCTGTATGAACACGTAGATCTCAGAGACTATAAGAGCTAGAGCTACCATTTTTTCAGTGTAGACTTGTTTTGTCTGCACGCAGATCAAGTTTGTTTCAAATTGTCCGAACCTTCTAGACATATATTTTAATCATCATTACTTATCGATCCGAAATACATCATTTTTCGATCAGATGAGCCTTAATAGAGTTTCGCCCCCGCAATTTGGAAAAGTTATCATATCTCCTACAATTTGGTCATGTTGTAATCTAATAAAATATTTTTAAATAAACCCTGAGTAACGGGTATATCGAAGTCGAGCAGTGCCGACTTCAACTTACGCTCTCGTTTTTTCTGTGTGGGGTTGGAGATGCTCCCTTCTATGCGTTACAAACATCGTGACAATTTTAATATATCCTCTGCAATGGTATACAAATGTTATTAAATCACAAAATACCCAGCGCTATTATTTGTTATGCTTAGAACTCGACTATAGTTAATCGGATCGTGAAACGGTGTATGGTGTATCGATAAGTCATGATCATTTAAATATAAGTCTAGAATGTCTATTCGAGCAATCTATCTTCAAAATTGTGGGAGATATAAGGTTTTTCCCAAATTGCGGGGGCGCCAACTCTACTATCATTCATCTGATCAAGAAATGATGAGCTGTGGGTCGATAAATAATGATGAGTGAAATAATTCTCTAGAAGCTTCGAATAAGTTTACTCCAAAATTATGGGAGATATGGGGTTTTTTCATATTGCATTGGCGGGAGGGGGCGTGGCAAAATTTTGAAACAAACTTGATCTGCGTGCAGACAATAAAAGTCTGGCTCTAGCTCTTATAGTCTCTGAGATCTAGATGCTCATACAGACGGACGGACGGACGGACATGTCTATATGAACTTGGCTATTGATGCTGATCAAGAATATATATGGGGTCGGAGATGCTTTCTTTTGCCTGTTACATACATTTGCACGAACTTAGTATATCCATTTTACTCTACGAGTAACGGGTGTGGCTACGCCGTGGCTACGCTCGCGTGTTTTTTAAAAAAATAAAAAGTTTTTCTCACTAGAACAAGTTTTTAGACCGATCGTTCCTATGGCAGCTATATAATATAGTCATCCGATTTTGATAAATTTTTCTAGAATTGAGTGAAAGCACACAAAACTAATATATAATACGATTGGTGACTCTACGGTTGAAAACTGTAACATGTCACGTGTAAAAAGTTATACACTTTTATAGAGCTGATGGTCGATTAACTTTGATCGGAGTACGCGCTGGCTTCAACGGCTGTGGCTCGTCGGCAAGTGGGGTGGGTTCTTTAAGTTTACCGAAGTTAATATGCTCCGCGGTCACATAAATATATTAAAAAATCGCGTACTGTTTTAAGATAAGGGAAAAGGAGCGGGGAAAAGGGAAGGCTCAATAAACTAGTTAATAAGAAAAATAGGGTAATAGAGAGGGTCTAACTAAAATTGGACTTATTTATATTTTCGCACTGATGTTAAAGTGCTACTGCCCACCCTACCTAGATCCTGTGAGGCCATCTGAAAAAGATTTAGTTTTGATCAGGATCCCTTAAATAAGTCCTTGCTTGACTACCCTATCTCGTTTCGGTGATGCATGGTTCCAAAAATAATAATAGTTTTAAGCTTGCATTACAAATATAAACAATTTATTATAGGAGTTTATCATTATGACCTAACATCCTAATATACTAACAAATGGACACGATAATAAACAAGTAGATATGAGTTTGATATATATGAGTTAATAAATAAATATAATATATAATAATAAAGTAAGATAAAAATATAGAATATGATCGGGCATATAGATATTTTATAAACAAAAAAATATATTATAGTTTAAATGCCATAAAAAAAATAAATAGAAAATTTTATATGCAAAAAGTAATGGCAATGTGAAAATCAAAAATCAAATATTTTGTAGGCATGTGTAGGCGCAGTTGGTTTGCAATCATATGTTCGCTGCATGCCAATAAAATATTTATTTCAAGTTCAAGGCCAACGAATGCTTGCGTAAAAGAGAAGCTTTCACTAGATCAGCATATGCATTAAAGCTTAATCGCGGTAGCTGTACATTCGGCTGAGGGCCAACATGCAAAAGAAAAGCTTTTGCTAACCATATGTATGCTTGGCTTAAACAATATTAAGATATGTTTTTATCACTTACAGCATCATCCCACGCAGAAAGATCTTTCGGTGTATGAGGGTGTTAATGTTGGTTTATGTTTAAAGCTTGGTATTGAGTAACTGCGAAAATCGTGCGAAATCTCTGCACATTATTTCGTCGATAGCAAGTGCGAAAAGTTGCCACCATCTCTAGTTTCAAATCTACCCACCTCTAGGAGTTTTGTTTACAAAATAAATTTCAAATGGATAACAAACAGAGAGACAAACAGAGATGCCGCAATTATTGTTACAATAGCGATGTGCGAGTTGCAACAAACGAATCCCAAATTCGACCATTCTGGAGTTATGTGGCTCATCCATTACAAACACGGAATCACTTTATTAACCTTCCTTGTCAAGGGCAGTAGCTATATTTGACGCTTTTGACCAATCCTGTATAAGAATGCTACTCGTGTATGCGCTCCTACAGCACAGGTTTTTCTTTGACTAAATTGATCAGGGCCACTTTGTTATGCACTTGTTTTTCCTCGCGCCACACACTTGTATATTTCGACCGAGCTGATTGCGAAAAATATGGTTTTGATATATTTCGCACTATCGAAATAATGACCTATCGATTAACTATTGCGTGACACGGTATGCATCGGGTGGCAACGCTGCAACATCGATATGACTTTTCGCAACATTTCTGTGTACCAACTCGCGAAACGGCTACCAGCGAAAATCGAGCGAAATCGTTTTTTTTATATGGAGTTTCTGATTTCGCGAGTATTTCGCAGTTACTCAATACCAAGCTTAAGCTGTAAAAGAAAGCTTTTCTTGGGGCACGTCACAAAGCTCTTGCATATTAAACTATGCTTTGGCCAAGAAAAATAAATAAAATAAATAATATAGAAATAGTTGATTGTTTCTTTAACACAAAAGCCTTTTCTGCATTTTCTAATTAGAATTTACGTTAATATTAGCATTTGTTTAATTTGCAAGGTATATGATTCAGTCAAATACCTATATAACTCTTTGTAACTGCATACACCACTTGCAACATTAAACAATTCACTTATTGAACAACAAAATGCAAAATGACTTATTTGAATTTACATAAATAAATTTTAAACACTAGTTAAGGTCGATATGGGTCACTTTGGCCATATGGCAACAACAACAACACTAACTCAGGTTGCTGCTGAGGTTATGTTCGCCGGCTTTGGCGAAAATTTTCTCTTTCCACTCCGACGTCGAATTTCCATTTATTGGGCCATAAAATATAGTTGCGGGGTCGATCGCGAGGTTAGGGGACCATTTCCCAAAAAGAAAAGTGCATCCGAAGCACTTGGTTCACTTGTCAATTTTCTCACGCCGGTGATCAATGGCTCGCCGATAGCAACTGAGGCATAAAAGCTTTTATATGCGCATGGAAAAGTAAAAGCTTTTGTTGGTGGCAATTAATTGGCTTTTAATGCAGCGGCTGGAACTTATGCCATCTAGCCAAGAAATTTACTTCGGGGTTGAATGGGTATTTTTGTGGTTAACTATGGATTAGTTAATTTGACACATAGTGCCAATTCTGATCAAAGAAACAAAAAAATTTAAATTTTCGATCAGTAATTGCACAAAACTTTTAATTATAATTAATTTATTTACCCGTTTAGGGAATTGGCACCAAGAAAAATAAATTGGGCGAATACTTTCTCCCTGGACACTTCAATTTTTTTTCTTTCTGGCTGACTGGGGTATTTAGCAGGTTAGATTCGGCCAACTAGGAGCACAAAATTGTTAAACCACGAGTTTTACAACGAAAATAGCTTTTAATACTCACGATGCAGGTAGTAAAAACGAAGATTAATTTTATAAATATTTTTCACTACTTTTAACTGCACTTAGAAATATACTTTTTTTCTTGGTTCGAGTGTTAAGCGCGCACAACTGTTCGCTGAGAGGTATACCAGGAGAAAGAAAGACTGTAAACTAACGTGGTAGTTGAGCGGCCTAGTTTTCCGGAAATCTCTATTTCCTTTGTTCTGCGATCAACATATGTTTGCCAACTTAAACTACTCAGCTGACTGCTTAGTCATTCGCAGGTCAATTAAATTGATAAAAATGCCAACTATAGAGGGAGTTACACTCAGAGCTAGGCTTGGTGCAGTGGCTAAGTGCAACAAAAAAACCGTTGCCTACTTTGCGGCGTAACCAAAAATTTGACAAGCGGCCTATTACAAAACATAAAGTTTTATTAAGGGTTGCGAACATGCGATTTTTGATTTTTCAAGACTCATTTGTTCTACGGGCACCATCCTTCTCTCAATAAATCGTGGAGTAACACAGGGATCTGTTCTTGGTCCATTTTTTTCGATATGAGTTAACGACGTCCTAAGTGTTCTGTCTCAATGTGAAGTTGAAATGTATGCTGAGGATGTCCAGATGTATTTTATTCCTGAATGTATTTAAAAATCAACCCAACAAAATCTAAGTGCATCGTTATTTATAAAAAGCAATTTGATACAGAATGGCTACAGAATTTAAAGATTGACCGTACATGAATAGACTATGTTGAGAGAGCAGTAAATTTACGTTTTATATATTTTATCTTGGGACAGACATATAAAGACATAAAATATTGAATTAAGTTATTGTCTCAAAAAGGTTTATTCTTACTTCAGTAAATTAAATGGACTTTTTTGAATTTAAGAATGATTCATAATTTATTTAAGTAAACGCAAGTACAAAAGTTAGTGCAAAGTTTTTAATTATAATTTAAACCAAAAATTTTCCCCAATACCCAACCAGAAATATCTTAAAAGTCGATAACTTTTATATCTTGGCTTTTTGTATTTTTTTTTGTTGTTGTTGTTTGTAGTAAATAAAAGCAACTTGGCTTAATGAGTTCGAAATTGAAAGCATTTATGTGAAGACCGAAAGCAAAACTTTACCCAGTGGACCAATAGTAGGAAGTTTTCAGCAGCATAAGCACTTTCATTAAATTTTGAAGGCACTTTCCGTTAGTTGGTTTATTGGTCCATTGTTCAAAGTTATGGCCAGCTAATTACAAACTCATGGGCAAGTAGAAAAGAAAGCCTTGACTGTCTATTGGTCGGCAAAGAGGATATCCTGGACATTTTGTTTTCTGTTTGCCTGGCGCACATAATTGGCACAATGTGTGGTGGCGAGTGGGTGTGTTTTGCGGTGGAATGGGGTGGGGTGAGGTATCGCATAATCGCAAGCGCAAGCAACAAAGGCAAACACGGAAACAACTTGTTGCAGCTACATACAAACAGCAACAACAATAACTATAAAATATGTACATATGTCTACAACAAAGAAGCGACAGGAAAGAGGATGAGACAGAGATGGCAAAGGGGCAGGAGACGCAGAGAGACTAAGTAAGGATGTTAGGCACACACACATGTAATAAATAATTTATATTGTTTGCAGGGCAGGTGCAAAATTTCCACTCTTTAAGCAAGCTCTGTGCCAAAGGTGTTCAGCTATGTGGGTGAAAGACTGTGTGTCCGGTTTGGGGCCCTTGTCAACAGCTTCAACATGTTGCAAAGGGTGAAATTGTGCAAAATGTATAACATGAATTTATACATCAAATGGCATTAAAAATAATATTCATTAAGTTTTTAGGGAAATATTTGCATTGTCAATTTGAGGCATCACATTGCTGAGTGTCATATTTCTCCTTAATTACAAGAAGGCATATAGTCGAAGAAGCTTCCTTCAATGCCTAACAAAAATCTGTACAAAATTATAATACCCTCTTCAAGGGTATAAAAATGTATATTAGAGAGATTTTGAGCTACTTTAAGGGGGTCTTCTACCTTTGAAAATATTTTTTTTCGATTTTTTTTGCATTGCCTTATTTTTACAGCTTGGACATTCCACTTTCATCCACTTTAAACCATTTTCAAATATTCGAAATAGTTTAGCAGATATATACATTTTAGTGGAGCATTGTTCTTGCTAACGTGAGTATTTTCAACGTTGCTCAAATTTTTAAGCGCGTTTTTCTCTAAACCACGTTTTTTGACCTGGTAGCCATGATTGGGCCAGTTCTACTGAACCGATTTTGATCAGCCATCTTGCAATCGACGCGGAATTGATGTAATTCTGGCCCTTACCTCAATCATGAAGATACAAATTTTTTTACTTTTTTTTACACTAAACAACAAAAAAAACGTCGAAAATAAAATTTTTTTTTTAAAGTTTGTAAATTTAAAAAAAAATTTTTTTATGATTGAGGTACGGGCCAGAATGAAGTGGCGCTTGTACAAGGCCAGCAACAGATTTTTTTATGCCTAAAAGTATGCAATTTTGTTTTGCCTAACTCGTTTAAGTCTTAGTAGTAGATTTTAATTCTGGTAGTATATTCTTGTAGTGTTAGTAGTAGATAATTTCCTTATTAATATAAGTGATTATATTTTAGTTTCTTAAAGAGATAACAATGAGGTTAATCTTATAGAAATTAGTTTGACTTATCGATAAGCATCTCCATTCGCAAATCACTCAATCCGAAAAGTACCCAAGTACCCGATATTAAAATCGCTCAATACAGCCGTGGGTATCCGATGTACTGTCCATTGCATTTCTGTTGCAATTACATCCGCCTACTGGCTAGCTGCCTCTTCCGGTTGCCAGCCTCCGTCTCTTCTTTTTTGATCATTGACCAGTGTGGTTGTGCCTGCTCTACCTAATCTATTCTCATATAGAACACTGAGAAGAAAATTTAACTCGTGCTTAACCTTTTTACCCAAATTTGAAAATCATTCCCAAAGTGCTACTTAAATTTTGACACGATTAAAGCAGGAGCCGTTTCAGTTGGCTAAGTAAGTGTTTTCAAGATTTAAGCTAAAGCTTATGTTATAACCAGCCTGTTCCCCAACAGCTAAATTTGGTCCCACACCCTCCTAGGCCAATTGTCGCCACCATTGGGTACTCCACTGCCTAGAAACACCAAACAAGCTGTCGGACAGCCAACGAATTCTATTTTCTTATTGGTGCTTGCCCAAAAGAGGGTAAATATTTTCCCATTTTCCTCCTGGAA
This sequence comes from Lordiphosa mommai, assembly GCA_018904225.1. Lineage (NCBI taxonomy): Eukaryota > Metazoa > Arthropoda > Insecta > Diptera > Drosophilidae > Lordiphosa > Lordiphosa mommai. The sequence continues at coordinate 62,910 of JAEIFT010000579.1, forward strand.
TCATAATTAAAAACCTTTTGAATCTAGTTGGCACCAAATCTGGGACTCTAAGCTGCACCTTCTAGCCACAGAGCTTTCGCCGAATTTCCACTTTGAGAGAGAGCGCGATTGCAGCAGAGGCTAGACGCCAATATGTGCGTAAACAACCCAGCATTGAACCCGCGATCGTAATCGAGAGCAGTTGGGCTTAAGCTCCAATATCGGCGGCAGCAGAGAATGTGCGGAAAATTTCTATAAACATTTAATTAAAACGTGACCCCTAGTACCGAGCTGAAGCAGAAAAGTGTATTTGTGCAGCCAGAAAATTGGCTTAGAAAATGCTGCCTTCAAACGGCCCGAAACAAACCAAGTGTAGAAAGTGTGTTAATTTTTTTTTGTTGTAAATGATCATTGGCTTAAAAGAAATAATTCAATCCTATGGAAAAATGTGTACAGAAAAGCGAAAAGCCGGTGAAAACAAAAAAATATATATATAAATGTGCTAATCAAACTTAACCTTAAAGTAGAAAAAGCAAAAGCAAAAATTCAAAATCAATGCTAATCTACTTGTGAAGGTTAAGTAATGATCCAACCAGTTTTGTGCCCAATTCAAAAAAAATGCCTAAACTAACAGTGCACAAACTAAAAATCATTTAATCTAACCAATTCTCTCCAATGGTTTAATTTCAAGCAGAAAGAAAAAAAAAAACCCCAAAATGTTTATTTAAAATTTCCAACAAAACAACTAATAATAATACGGCTGATCCACTAAGACCGCCGAAAGATCTTTCGTCGCTGGAACGGAAAAGCAGTAAGTTACAAAAGAAAAACAAGTAAGAAAGTCGGTCAAGCCCGACTGTAATATACTCTGTACCTGTTTGTACGAAACTAATAACTTTAAAGTGTGAGGTTTTTTCAAATCTGGGGGTGGCAACTCTTTCGACTATCGCTCATCTGGTTGAAAAACGATGTATGGGGGCTCGATAAGTAATGATGAATTACCTAGTACATAACTCGTAAAATTATAAAATTTGTGTATAATTTCCTATTAACATAAACGTATCTATATTAGTCACGCGGGAATCACGCGTGATTTCTGACCGCAGGCCATCTCATTTACATCGCTCCTCTCATAGCAAGGTCCAATTGGGAAATTATCAGTTAGCTATTGCCTTCTCGCTCTCTCTTTCTCGTAAGTTGTCGTGTTGTTGTTGTCGTTGGTTTTTATTTTCTTTTACATATAGCTCTAATATCGTTCATCTGATCGAAAAACGATGAATGGCGGGTCGATTCAAAATAAGTAGTAGAATATATGTCTAGAATGTTCGAACTATCTATCTTGAAAATTGTGGGAGTTATTTCGTTTTTTTTAATTTGCGGGGGAGGCAGGGGGCGTGGCAAAAATTAAAACTAAACTTGATCTGCCTGCAAGTATAAGAAATATATGTTCCATACACCTCAAACCTCTATCTCTTACCATCTCTGAGATCTCTTCGTTCATACGGACAGACGGACAGACAGACGGACAGACGGACATGGCTATATCGACTCGGCTGTTGATGCTGATCAAGAATATATATACTTTATAGGGTCGGAGATGCCTCCTTCTGGCTGTTACATACATTTGCACAAACCCAATATACTCTGTGTACCTTCGGTACAGAGTATAAAAACAAACAAAAATAAGTGTGGTTACATAACATATGGTTTTGGCCTTGTTTTGGTTCAAAGTGTCTCTCAGTGGTGTTGCTAAAATGAGCATAACTCCGCAGCCACCTTCCAGTGAGCGTGCCGAACACCAATTCTAACGGTGGTTGTTCTTGTGTATTGCTGTATGCAAAAACAAAAATGAGAAGACCAACGAAGATCATATAAAAAGAATAAGAACAAACTGAGAGAGACTTGCAGTAAATTTTTTTTGGATTTGACATTGAAATTTTGAGCTTTAGATGCCTTGATTTTTTTTCTGTTTAGACCAAAAGCCATCAGCTGGTCGCATACAGTGGTTGCAAAAAGTATTCTGCCACCCGAAATTAATTATCACTTACTTATATAAAATGTTAACGTAAATTTCCTCAAAGCAAGCATAATTATTAAATCCTTATTAACTATATATTTTTTTATTATACTATATTACTACATTAACCATCGATATATATATATAACCTTATTTTTCAGCGACTTTTCTCTTTTTGCACAATATCTGAAGTAAATCTAATTTGAAAAGAAAAATAACTTAGTAAACTGAAAACAACTGCGAATAAATATTAGGTAATAATTTTTTTTGTTGCACTAAAAATGAATTAAAAATGAATTTAAAAGAAATTACAAATTAGAAAAGTACAGACAAAAATAAAAATTAATTTTAGTTAATAATTTTATTTCCTGCCAAATTAATGTTCATTTTGGCCTTACTTATTTAAAGATAGATATTAAAATTAGAATGCTATACTACTACTACTACAATGAAATTTATTAAGAATAAAACACTTATAATTATAATGAAGCTTAACTAAACGAGTTACCTTTCCGGGAGTTATGAAAAGCGGACCTGAACCACAATGACCATGTATTAGTGTGCCGAAGGGATCGTCTCCAAAAATGGATTTGCTCCAGGACGATCACGGTAGGGTGGGGATATGTGGCTCCCAAATTTCATCGAGGGATAGCCTAATGCCACTAAATGTTAATGCATAGATGCAGCTTTTCCTTTTCTTCTTTTCTTTCATTCTTTTCTTCTAATTTTCGTTAGTAGCTTCCTTGCTACTGTCTTTTACCCTGGTTTCGACTGATTAATAGGCGATTTGACCCCCTAAAAATAGCACGCGAATTTTAATAGTTAATCTAACCATCGAGCATGTAGCATCGCGGTACTTCTCAGTAACCCCCCCATCGCCGACCAGACAGAGCTGGAAACTAGCGCGTGCTCCGCATACGATGTCTACCCCTTCATCAGCTCAGCCAACATAAACTCACGTTACATGTTACAAGAATTACATCAATTCTGATCATAAGCTCATTTGCCGTTTTTAATTTCGATAACATGGAGTCCCGGAATCATGGCCACCACCTTTTTTTTTGAGGCCGCAAAACAAAATACCAAATTGAAAAAACTCTTATGGTTCTCCCTCCAGAATTTTTTTTAAAAAACTCTCATAAAACACTCGTCAAAGGTAGAAGACCCCCTTAAACTCAAATTACCAGAAATCTTGACTTAATGGATTATTTTCTCAAACAGATTCGTGAATGTGAATGTTTGTGACTGGGTTTCTACAATAGGATGTACCATAACTAGAGTAACTGATCACCGAAAAGCCTCGCAATTCCTTAAATAGATTAATTAAGCTTAAAATCGTTCATTTACACTTAGAGAAATATTCAGTGCAAAGTAACCATTTTGTCTCTTTCATTTCTTACAATGTTTTAATTTTCAAAGTCAGGAAAATAAGTTTAAATAAATATACCTCCCAATTTTGTCAAAATTATATTAAGGCATTAATTAACCCCTTTTCTTTTTTGGAGCTCTTCATATTTAAAAGATTGAACTCAAAAAGTTCTGCTCAGATCTAATATTTCAAAACCTGTCTACGTAACTTCCGGTGTACCTCAGGGAAGCCACCTCGGTCCTTTATTTTTCACTCTTTTTATACCCGTTACTGGTAGAGTAAAAAGGGTATACTAAGTTCGTGCAAATGTATGTAACAGGCAGAACGAAGCATCTCCGACCCCATAAAGTATATATATTCTTGATCAGCATCAATAGCCGAGTCGATATAGACATGTCCGTCTGTCCGTCTGTCTGTCTGTCCGTCTGTCCGTCTGTCCGTCTGTCCGTCCGTCTGTATGAACACCTAGATCTCAGGAACTATAAGAGCTAGAGCTACCATTTTTTCAGTGTAGACTTGTATCTTCTGCACGCAGATCAAGTTTGTTTCAAATTTTTGCCACGCCCCCTCCCGCCCCCGCAATATGAAAAAACCTCATATCTCCCACAATTTTGAAAATAGATTGTTCAAACCTTCTAGACATATATTTTAATCTTCATTACCTATCGATCCGCCATACATCATTTTTCGATCAGATGAACGATAGAAGAGTTTCCACCCACGCAATTTGAAAAATACCTCATATCTCCCACAATTTGGGCAAGCTTACCCTGAGTAACGGGTATATCGAAGTCGAGCAGGGCCGACTTCAACTTACGCTCTCGTTATTAATGATCTCCCCTCGACAATATCTCATTCTCGGATACTTATGTATGCCGATGAAGTTAAACTAATTTTATCTTACAACGACCCGATGCATTTTAATAGGTTGCAAGATGATTTAAATTCTCTCCATTTTTGGTGCTTGGTTAATCCTTTATTTCTTAATTGCGCAAAATGTATGTTTATGTCTTTTCATCGTTGCAAATCTTCGCTAGTTTCCTTTTCGATTGGCAATAAACCCTTGCAACGAATATCCACTGGAGTTATTTTTGATTGCAAATTAAGCTTTAATGATCATATATCCTGTATAGTTAATAAGGCGAATGGTGAACTTGGATTCATTAAGCGTTGGTCGAAGGAATTTAATGATCCCTATACAACAAAAGTTATTTTTACATCTTTAGTTCGCCCGGTGCTTGAATACTGCTCATCCGTCTGGTCTCCGCAGTATAAAAAGCATATGGATCGTATTGAGTCTGTCCAAAAGCAATTCTTGCTTTTTGCCCTCCGCGGTTTAAATTGGGATCCCAACCATCGCCATCGTATTCTAGTAGGCTTTTGCTTATTGTCCTTCCATCGTTGTCTAACCGTAGAACAAACCTAGGCGTTTCTTTTCTTCATAAGTTAATTATCGGTGATGTAGACTCTTCTGAACTCTTAGGTCGCCTTAACATCTCTGTTTCCTCTAGACCAACTAGAAATTATTTGCCTTTAATCTTGCCTAGATGCACAACCGACTATGTATAGCACAACCGTTTTCGGGTTTTATGTCAACATTATAATGATGTTTATCACCTGCTCTCAACAGAACTCTCTCTCTTTTCCATAAAGTTATCTCTTTTTGCACATCTCCGGCAAAATCTCTGACCACATCCAGCAGGAGCAGGGGCCTAGCTTGCCGGACCGGCTAATAAATATTCCCCCACCGGGTCAGAGATTTTCCGGATGATTTAATTCATCTTTATTTTAGCTTATATTTATTTTATTTTTATTATATTATATTTAATTTAATTATTTTTTTTCTTTTTTAATTCTTTTAATTTTAAAATTTATTTTCATTATTGTTTTATTTTATATTACTTTTGTTCATCTATAAAATTGCTTATTTATTGTTTGTGTTTATGATTTTGTAAACATATTTTTAAGCCATTTTTCTTCTCCTCCTTTTCTTTTTCGACTTCTTTCGATTTAAAGCAGACGTTGTCGTCCAAGACGCAGGCGGCCGAACACATTCGGCAAATCACACAGACACGAGCCGAACACAGCCGAGCCCTTTGCAAAGAGAGTAAAAACAAGCAAAGCCAATCAGTGTTCGCCTAGCCTTCAACAAGGTAGGTTCGACCGCTTTGCGTCGCGTTATATTCGCTCACCAATACACTCTCACTTTTTTGCCTCGCTCTTTGTGACTAAGGCTGATTTAAAGTGTTAAGGGGTCTTTCCACTTATCATATATCTCTAAAAAGTTGCTTGTCAAACTACACTAAAAGGAACCTATAGTTAGCTATTACACTCACAAGTTACAAGTGTACATATTACAAGAGTAATAGCTCATATTACAAGTGAAATAGCTCATCATAGATTATCTTTAGAGTAGTTTGACAAGCAACTTTTTAGATATATATGATAAGTGGAAAGACCCCTTTAGGTCTAGTAACGTCTCTGGCTTCAATTGGCTGTGAATTGGGGCATAGCTGGCCGGACGGGCAAGTAAAATTTCCCCACCGTATCGGAGTCGTTACTAGTCGATTTGTAATTTTGTTAGATTTTCCTTGTTAGGCTTTCTTAGTTCATTAAGCCTTTTTATAACGTATTCAGTTTTTCTTTTTTTGGTTGACAGCCACCATTTGTCGTCTTTTTTTCAACAAATAAACAAATATCACCCATTAAATCTGTGATAAAACAATCAAGTTATTGATTGAAATGTTTATCCTAAAACGAAGTGTTGTTAATTTAATAAACAAACAAAATAAGAATAGAAAACTTCCATAAATGCTTTTGTGGATGAATTTTTTCCAAAGCAATAGTCTGATAAAAGTTATTAGCTTTTCAAAAATTAAAAATGAACATGTAAATTAATATAAAACACAAGTGTGTTCCATTCGCTAAGAAAGCAAGCAAATGAATGAAACATAATATGGATTTGGCAGCTTTCTTACAAAGAAATTCAACTGACTTCTGTTTCACGGCCTGCCGTTTTATTGAAAACAAAACCGAGTAGCTTTTAGTGTTTGATGTGTGAATAACATATGTAAAATAATAACAACTAACAAACTACTAAATAAAATTTAAGAAAATATAGACACGTAACCTGGTGTGGCGGTCATTCGAAAGCTTTCAGTTTATGCCAAACAATTTGAACTTGACCTAGAAGCCAAGTCAGACTTTGCAGCATGTGGTGAAAAAAATTAGTACATTTTTTCACGAAGATTATTTATTTGGCATGCGTTATGCCTGATTCTTGAGTGAAAAAACAACCTGTGAATTATCACTTATTGGTAAGGACAAAAATCAGCTTATCTCTTGAAAAAGTTTGAGAGAGAGTGAGTTCTCTCAGTAGTTTAGCTGAAGCACGAAGTATAAAGCGAAGTCAGACCCGAATGATTTCTGATCAACTCTTTTTTTCAAAGTCTGTAAAAATTTTGCTCTTGCTGCTAAACCAGACTTCTCGATTGCTCAGTCCCTCTTCTCTGCCAGCAATTTTGGCGTTTTAAACGGTACGTGTTCGACCGGTACATCATGCGAATTTCGAAATTTTTGTCAAGTACAATGAGAAAACCGAAAATAAATCTTAGAAAATCAAACAACGAAACGAAATTTAGTAGTTAAAAAATGTGAAAAAAATAAAATAATTAGGAACGTAAAAAAACAACATATTTAGGAATAATAATATTAGGAAATTAAAACTAAAAAATCAGAGTTCCAAATTTAGGAATCTCAAATTCAATAATTGTATGAGAACTAAAACTAAGAAAGCTTTGTTATTTTGGTCAACGGTAAATTTCACACTGTCTAAAAGGTGTAAACTCTTAACAATCAGAATCCCGTTTTTCAAATCCATGTGCTTTTTGGGGGAAAATGTGTTGTCTACTTTTAGGCCGCTTTTAATTGTCTGTGTTTGTGACTACTACGACCCGAATGTAATTTTAAAAGCGGCCTAAAAGTAGGCAAAATAGATTTCTCAGCTAGTTTTCAATAACATGAAGATGAGAAAACGGCAATAAGCAATAAACGAGTGGACGAAAAAGTGTATTATAATGGCTTTTCATATATTCTCGATGAAAAAACGAAGACGAAGGAACAAGATGAACAGGACTTAAAAATAATACAGATTAATGCGGGAGAGACCCTTATAAAAAACAATCAGAGTACAATCGTTCTGACAACAGGTTAATCGTTCTTCTCAATAGCTATGAGGAAAGCACTAAAGATGACTTCGTTCCCTTTTTGGATAATGTGGCACATAATATTAATGTTCAAACTAAATAAAGAATTTTGAAGTGCGTCGTTGTAATCATTTTAAACTTTGCCGATTAGTAGTGAAAGTAAAGTCTTGCGCAACAAAATGTTGCGTTTTTAACTACTTCGTTATTCAGAGTCCAAATGTAGTAGGATAAAGTAAAAATTGGAAAAGTGGAAATGAAAAATATATTATAAAACGAGAGCGTAAGTTGAAGTCGGCCCTGCTCGACTTCGATATACCCGTTACTCAGGGTAAGGTTTATTTCAGAATATTTTATTAGACCACAACATGCCGAAATTGTGTTTTTTCCCCAAATTGCGGTGGTGGCAACTCTACTATAACTCATCTGATCGGGAGACTATGTATGGCGGATCGATAAGTAATGATGATTAAAATACATGTCTAAAAAGTTTGATTAATCTGTTTTCGAAATTGTGGGAGATATAAGGCTTTTTTAAAATTGCGGGGGCGGGAACTTTTCTATCGTTTATCTGATCAGGAAATGATATATGGCGGATCGATAGGTAATGATGATTGAAATATATGTCTAGAAGGTTCGAATAATCTATGATCAAAATTGTGGGAGATAAGAGGTATTTTCCAAATTGCGTGGGTGGCAACTCTTCTATCGTTCATCTGATTAGGAAATGATGTATGACGGATCGATAGGTAATGATGATTAAAGTAAATGTCTAGAAGGATTTACTAATGTATTTTCAAAATTGTGGGATATATGAGGTATTTTTCAAATTGCGGGGGCGGTAACTCTACTATGGTTCATCTGATTGAAAAATGAAGTATGGCGGACCGATAGGCAATGATGATTAAAGTATATGTCTAGAAGGTTCGAACAATCTATTTTCAAAATTGTGGGAGATATGAGGTTTTTTTCATATTGCGGGGGCGGGAGGGGGCGTGGCAAAAATTTGAAACAAATTTGATCTGCGTGCAGACAATACAAGTCTACACTGAAAAAATGGTAGCTCTAGCTCTTATAGTCCCTGAGATCTAGGTGTTCATACAGACGGACGGACAGACGGACAGACAGACAGACAGACAGACAGACAGACAGACAGACAGACAGACAGACAGACAGACAGACAGACAGACGGACATGTCTAAATCGACTCGGCTATTGATGCTGATCAAGAATATATATACTTTATGGGGTCGGAAATGTTTCCTTCTGGCTGTTACATACATTTGCACGAACTTAGTATACCCTTTTTACTCTACGAGTAACGGGTATAAAAATTGGGTGATTTTTATTTTCCTTATTTTTGGATTCCTAATTTTAGAAGTACCATTGTTTTTTTTCTCAATTTTTAATTTGTTTTCCTAAATAACTTTTTCGTAATTTTGAATCTTCAGTTTTTTAAATCCCTTTTTTTTGGTTTCCGAAATAATAATTCGTAATTTTAGTTTCCTTTTTTTTTAGATTTCTTAGTGATATTTGTCCAAATTCGCGTAGTAAACGGTTCGGCACAAACGGTACGTGCTTAATGTGGCCTACTAATTTGTACTGAAAATCTAAGAAACAGCTGCTCGCAACTTGAGTTCGACGCAATTTAGCTACGCGAAAATTGTGCGTGGTTTTTTGTGCATCTCTTAGCCACACACCCACACCTTCATGCAAACGTTGTCTGTCTCACCCTTGCGCATTTAGTAAAAGCTCTGAACTTACACATTGCAATCACCGCTACACCAGATATAATTCCACCATACCATTTCAAGTCTATTTATATCATCAATGGCTAGAAAAAATCGTAATAGCTTGTAATTCAATTTAAGCACCAGAGTGCGAAAAGCAAGTATAGTGGATTATACCTTTAGGCAGATGTGCTAATCAAGTGAGCCAACCTCTGTTATTCAGAGTGCGCCAATTTTTGCCGAGCTAAATTAAAAGTCATTTATACTGCGTAGTTTTTCCATTAGCTTTCTTGCTCAGTATGTATTTGATTTATTAAAAATCTTTGACGTTCATTATCATAACAATCGACTACAATCACTTTTCACATATTGTAAATTACACAAAGCACAATTGTTTCAGGCACAATTGTTACATACAATCCATACATACATATGTTCGTGTGCAACTGGCACAATTGGCAAACAGCTACACAAAACATTGCGAAACAAACAAGCAACCAAACAATACGGGAAATGGCAGAGAAAAAAGGAACGGAACAGGAGTGATAATTGAAATGCTGTCGCGAGCAGCGCAAAAACGAGCGACAGCCACGTTGCCATTTCCGCCTAAGCATTGGCAATCAGACATGGGCACGGGCCACCTATCTCCACCTACCTCTCTATCCCATGGCCAACGCGTATCAAACTCAAGGACAATGCGAGCCGCAGTTTTTGAAATAATGTAACAGGAAAAAAACGGGAGTGAGTGGTAGTAAGAAAAAGCGATAAGGTTTAAGCTTTTTCTTTGTGTGTGAGCATAACGCCAGAGTTGTTGGTGTTTTGGTTTTTATTTCTGTTTTATAATAGTCCACTAAAGCAGCTTTTGATTCCGTATATCTCTATCGAATTAGTATTTAACATTTCTATTGTAACATTAAATGGAAACCTTTTAAAACTAACTTTTCCAGAAGTGAAATCAAAGCTAATTTTAGTGAGATTTGTTGTATAAATTTTGCCCTAAAATACACAAAAAATCTAGCAAGTCGGTCAAGCCAAGGAAAAATATATAGACAATTTAAATCTATGGAGAGGCCGTATCAAAGGACCTGGAATGCAAATATGATGTGCGACTATATATGTAATCTGAGAAGAGGATCTGATCCCACTGAAAGTAGCAGACTGAAGAAATGGAAAACGAGCAAACTTTTAAAATATCTATTGCTATTTTATGCCATTTTGTCTGAACTTGATCACAATTACATCAACAATTAATATATTAAATTTTTTTAACATCTTTTTTTCAATTTTTTCCATTTTTCAATAAGTTATGAAGAAATTTAAAATTTCAAAAATATGTATACATGCTGCAAAGTTATTCATATTCAAGCTAAGAATAAAAACAGAAGGTTTCACTGAGCATTTCCAGTGCGCTACCTGTGCGTATACGTGATAATAGACAAAAAATCTTTGAGCTACGAACGACTATAACTAATTATCCATCGATTTTAGTGAACGAACCTGTTTCTGAATTTTGTTTAATGATTTTATGTGATTAAAGAAAAAATTAAGCAATTTAAATTTTTTTGAATATTCGTAAGCTTTTCAGAAACATCTTGGAGAAAAATATGAAAAATATACTTTCTTCAACGAACGATTTTATTGTTATTAAAACTTTCGCATAAAAGCTTTGTAATAATGCTTACAGTAAATTTTCTTACAGATAATTTTTTCTGATGAGGAAAAGTTTAATATAGATGGACCAGATGGTTTTCGACATAAATGAAGCGATCTAAGAAAGAACCCCTTTATTTCACAAAGAGAAACTACCGAGGCGGTTCAGTCATGACATGGGATACACTTAACAAAGTTCTGATCGGATTTACCAGCTCAAGGATGGGGAATAGACTGCTTCCATTTCTAGGTGAAAATAGAAAAAATTCGTATGTTGTCATGCCGGATTACGTCCGAATTCGCAGAGGTCGATAAATAAAGGCGTTTCTACAGGACTACTCTGTCAATATATGCAGATGCTAAGGATCTATAATAAACATCTAAATACCATTATATTAATAGATACTGTAATTACCTTCAGACAAAATTTCTTTTTGAGTACTAAAGCCAGAAGTGTCTAATAATTTTTATAAGGTCGAAAATAACAATTTTTGTTACTTTGTTAAAAAACTTTTATATTTTTATTATTTTTTTTGTAGCAACGTTTTACTGTTTTGATGCCAAAATTATGTATACATTTTGTAAACTTCTAAATACTTTAACTTTTAAAATAATTGAAAAAAATAGAAGGCTAACATCGGCTTCGCCGATGTTTTAAATACCCCTGCAGTTTTTGAAAGGCGCTACCATTGATAACAAAAAAGTTTTTCTTATTAGAACTAAAAACTATAGTTTTTAGACCGATCGTTCCTAAGGCAGCTATTTGCTATAGTCATCCGATTTCTATAAATTTTTCCACAATTGTGTGGAAGTATATGAAACTAATATATATCACGATTGGTGATGCTACGATGGAAAACAAAAAAGTTTTTCTCACTAGAACTAGTATTTGGACCGACAGTTTATATGGCAGCTATATTCTATAGTCATCCGATTTTGATACATTTTTCCAGAATTGTGTGGAATCATATAAAATTAATATATACCACGTTTGGTGAGGCTTCGATGGAAAACAAAAAAGTTTTTCCCACTAGAACTAGTTTTTGGACCGATCGTTCCTATGGCAGCTATATGATATAGTCATCTGATCCGGCCGATTTCGACAAATGTGCAGCGTATTTGTATTTAAAGGCATTTTGCAAAGTTTGGTCAAGATAGCTTTAAAACGGACGGACGGACAGACGGACGGACGGACAGACGGACCGACGGACAGACGGACAAACGGAAATGAACTCAGCTCGTCATGCTGATCAAGAATATATATACTTTATGTGGTCGGAAATGCTTCCTTCTATGCTTTAGAAACATCGTGACAATTTTAATATACCCTCTGCAAGGGTATAAAAAGACAAATAGTCTTATAATTTTGATAAGGACCTTATATTATATAGCTGTCAGAGAACCAATCGGTTGAAAAATAGTTCTTAGTGGGAAAAGTTTAGTGATTTTGATGGTTGGGCGGTCGAGCGAGTTTTTCAAGTCTATTATAACTTCCGCACGTGGAAGTTAGCTTTTCCTTCTCGTTTTAAATTCATTTTAGTCTTTGATTACTTTCTACATCACTTTGTCAAAATATCTTAATTTCATAGAATAGAGATAGTGTTAGTTAGGTTTAGGCTATAAGAAGTCTTAGTTTTTCAGGTACAAAGTTTTGGGTCATGTTCAGTTGTCGATGTAAGCCATATCGATCCCTTTGTGCAAAATTACCGTATGTTAAATTTATTTTTGTGCTATTTTCTTTAATTATATTTCAAAATACCTATCATACAATTTTTCAATATATTTGGCTCTTCTTTATTGAGTTTAAATAATCAAGATATTCACACAAGGTGGTTTACGACAGAGGAAGCTTACACTTCATTCTTAACAGGTTATCTAATGAGCAAGTTGTCGTGATTCATTAATTCAGAGCTTATGACATGAGGCATATGGGTCATTCCAGCCACTCAATATTTGTTTGTGTTTAAACAAAAATTTATAGTATAATCCCATTTTTTGAGATCGCACCACTAACAAATTGCGAGATAAACGAGAAAAAACATAAGATTTCAAAAAATCCGTGCATTTAAGAGAACCAAATTGTGAATTTACTATTATCATTTCTTCTACCCGAGAAAAAAGGACCGTTCCAAAAATTATATTTTTTGTACGGTTTTAGCGATTTTTAATGTTTTTTTGTTTTTTTTTAAGAGGGTCAGCAGATATTTTCATGAAATACATTTATTCTGGTTAAAAATATCCGTATACATAATTTAGAAAAAATTCCACTATGCGACAATAAATAAATGCTCGAGGAAAATACTTATATACAATTTCACCTTCTATATAAAGCAAGGCTCATTTTCTGACTAGACTTGAGCTTAGAAACCACTGGGGTTTGATCTGTTTCAAATCACTAGAAATATGAGCTGAACTCTAAAACAATTTAAGATTTTACTTATTTGAACTTGTTTTTCAAAGGGTACTTTGACTCCACTCATGCAGGGCTCTAATCTACACATTCATTAATTTAACATAATAGGCGACGAGGGTTGAATTGGACATCATTAGCATACATATGTACATTACATTTGGACTGAGTACTTGGCAAATCTTTCACATTCACAGAAAACAATGAAGGCCATAAATACTTAAGAATAACGGTAACGACAGCCTGACGCATGTTGGTCAAGTAAGATCGCATGCAGTTCTTGAGAACCCAAACATTTTGCTCAATTAAGTACACAATACATCATGGTTGACTGTGTCAAAAGCTTTGCTATAATATGTGACATGTTCATCATCTAATTCCGATATTTTCAGTACAAATTATATTTTTCCTAATGCCGAATTGGTTCTGGTTAAGGTTGTTGTGTGACATCAGCTAATTATTTCTTTGGCTAGCCGCAAGTGATTCGAATACTTACTTCTTATGAGAATGGTAAAATAGATATCGGTCTGTAGTAATTTTTCAGGAAATGTGAAAGTACTAAAAACAGTATTGATTACATCATTACATGTGTCACGTACTAAAGAGTTTTGGGAAAATAATTTGTTAAAAACTTGATTTGTTAAAAACTAAAGTATAGCTTCAAGGACATTACATTGACTAAAACGCGCAAAACTATAAATACTATCACAGTGGCTATTCAAATAAGGATTGCAGGTAACTTTTGATATTTTCACCTCCATGACTGACTAGTCGTTATTGCATTATTAAATGTATTGCACAAAAATTCGCATGTAATAGAATTGCATGTTTCATTTCAATATTAAACCACGGGTTGTCGTTTTGAAGCGACAATAATGTGGTTTTACAATTAAGATGGGGAGGTCCTTGAAATTGCAATATAGAATTGCATTGGGTATAGTTACCTGGTTGTCTTTAGTTATAAAACCATGACTTACATAACCTTAAGCTGGATTTAGCTCACTTATTTTATGAACACATCTTTTGCTTTTCTCGTTCGTGCACGTGAGAGTATTATAAAATTTAAACTAACTAACAAATCTTTTGTCTTGTAAAACTGCTTTAACTTGATTCCCATTATCTCTGTGGGGACAATAGCCAGCTGTCTGCCATATCCCCATGCCCATTAACTTTACTTGCTACTCATTCTTTGGCAGCTGCTACTTTATGGCTCTCTCTTTAACGACCCAAGTTAAGCTTAAACAATCGCACAGCAGGTGCTTGCTTGACACTTCTTTTGTCGTTGTCTGCCAGCGTCCTACCTCTATGCTCTATTCAGATCCTTAACCCTGCAACTAATTGATTTACGTGACAAAACTTTTCAGACTTTGAAAGTGGCGCAAATACCAAAATTTAACTTTTTTTATTTTGCGGTTCGTAAATTAATGAATAATAAATAAAGCCATCTAATGCAGACCCAAAAAAAGTTTCAAATTGCAAGCGTTGCACAAAATGAATGGAAATAACACGCAATACATGCCACATGGTGCACCATTTTCGTGCAGGTGCTTAAAACCGTTAAATAAATTACTCAATTCCCGTTGTCAGTTGACAGTCGGATTGGGTGGAGACAACAACAACAAATTTCCACAAAACTTTAATTAAAACTACGGCAGAGGCAACAGACAATAACAAAGTAAATGACTGAAGAAGACGAAGGTTTTCGTGACCTCAGGTGTAAGTGCGGTCACACCCTTGAAACCGAAAATATACGTAGACAACGACAAATTGTTTGTAATGCCGATCGGGGAGCGCCATCTGCCTAGACATGGCATCGGTCGCTTTAATTGCCAGCCGCAGCTAAAAAAAAAGTCCACATCAAAGGCAAAGAAAGAAAAATCACAAAACGCGCACAAAAGTATGCTAGGGATTTACTTTAATTCGTTGATTGTGCAAGTGGGGAAAGATATAGGATAGAGAATGAGAGACGGACATTCTAAGTACTTTTTATTCAACTCATACTGGATTGTGTAAGACTTTACTTTCCATGTATCTCTTAAATTTAACCCGGTGTATTTATACATGGGCTGCTTATTATATTTCTATAATAAACATTTCTATTGGAATGGAAGCATATCCATTTGGAATGCATATTGTAAACTCGGCAAAATTGTGTTAAGGCAGATAATATTTTCGATTAACAAGTATAAAGACGGTACCAATAAAACCAGTACCAGTCGAGTGCACTGTCAACGAAATACCACTCATATATAGTAGAGGTGTGCGCTCGACCGATTTTTCCTTCACGTAACGCACGATTCACGAAATAAAAATCTCTTCACGCTCACAATTTTTTAAGCGTTTTCCGTCACGCACGATTCATGCACGATTAAAGAAAAAGTCACGAATGTTCACGTACGATCAACCCCGAATATTTTTGTGTGGAGAGCAGGGAATAATATCGTAATTGGAACCGGAACCGTTAACCGAAATAAACCGTTTAAAGCCAAGTGACGCTATTACCGATACTGTTTCGGTTTCTAGTCGAAATATTCAACTGCTTATATAGCAATATATAAATATAAAAAAAAATAAAAAAGGCTAGAAATCGGTATATTTAAAAGAAAAGTTTTTTTTGTGGGATATTCTAAGAACCCTTCTGTAGTTATATTATCTATCGAATATATTTTTTTTTGATATCTTGAAATAATTAAAATTTTTGAATATTAAAAAAATTAGACTGATACCGGTACGTACCGGATACCGAAATAAAAATCTGGGTACCGCATCGGAACCGAAAGCCGAAATAAACTGAAAACCAAAAAAGAACCTTTAACCGAAATTCTCATTTCGGTACGTACCGGAACCGGTACCAGAACCGATATTCGTTTCGGGATTAATCCCTGGTGGAGAGACCTTTTATCTATCATGGGTGTCATGGCCCCACTGCGCCTTTTGTATGGAGCAGTGGCGAGCAGCGGATAAATTGTATTATTATTATTTATCAAATATAATAGAAAACGAGAAGGCAAAGCTAACTTCGACTGTGCCGAAGTTTTAATACACTTGAAAAACTTTACTCCAACTGATTTAACTGGAAAAATATATATAGGATATCAGATATTTAAAATTTTTAAATCATTGATAATAAAAATTTGATACCATAAAAAAAAACGTTTCTTAGTAAAACACATTTTCCGACCGATCGTTCCTATGGCAGCTATATGCTATAGTCATCCGATTTTGATAATTTTTTTCCAAATTATGTGAAAGCATATAAAACTAATATATACCAAGATTGGGGACGCTACGATAAAAAACAAAAAAGTTTTTCTCACAAGAAGTAGTTTTTTGACCGTCCGTTTATATAGCAGCTATATGCTATAGTCATCGGATTTTGATAAATTTTTTCAGAATTGTGTGGAAACATATGAAACAAATATATACTACGATTGGAGACGCTACGATGGAAATCAAAAAAGTTTTTTCCACAAAGACTTATTTTTCGACCGATCGTTCCTATGGCAGCTATATGCTATAGTGATCCGATTTTAATACATTTTTCCAGAATTATGTGAAAGCATATTAAACTAACATATACCAAGATTAGTGACGCTACGATGGAAAACAAAAAAGTTTTTCTAACTAGAACTTGTTCTTAGACCGATCGTTCCTATGGCAGCTATATGATATAGTTATCCGATCCGGCCGGTTCCGACATATTAGTTGCGTGCAGTAAAAAGAAGACTCTGTGCAAAATTTCAGCTCGATAGCTTTAAAACTGAGAGACTAGTTCGCGTAGAAACAGACAGACGGACAGACAGATGGACGGACGGACAGACGGAATCGAACTCAGCTCGTCGTCCTGATCAAGAATATATATAGTTTATGGGGTCGGAAATGAATATTTCTATGCGTTACAAACTTCTGGGCAAAATTAATATACACTTTTCAAGTGTATAAAAATAGAAGGCTAACTTCGGCTACGCCGATGTTTTAAATACCCTTGCAGTTTTCGAAAGGCACTACCATTGACAACAAAAAAGTTTTTCTCACTAGAATTAGTTTTTAGACCGATCGTTCCTATGGCAGCTATATGCTATAGTCATGCGATTTTTATCAATTTTTCCAGAATTGAGTGGAAGTATATAAAACTAATATATACCACGATGGTATTATGCTACGATGGAAAACAAAAAGATTTTTCCCACTAGAACTAGTTTTTATGCCGACCGTTTATATGGCATCTATTTGCTATAGTAATCCGATTTTGATTAATTTGTCTAGAGTTGTGTGGAAGCATGTAAAACTTATATATACAACGATTGGTGAAGCTACGATGGAAAAGAAAAAAGTTTTTCTCATTAGAACTAGTTTTTGGACCGATCGTTGCTATGGCAGCTATATGATATAGTCATCCGATCCGGCCGATTCCGACAAATGTGCAGCGTATTTGTATTTAAAGACTTTTTGCAAAGTTTGGTCAAGATAGCTTCAAAACTGAGGGAGAAGATAGCAAAGAAACAGACGGACAGACGGAAATGAACTCAGCTCGTCATGCTGATCAAGAATATATATACTTTATGTGATCGGAAATGCTTCCTTCACTGCGTTACAAACATCGTGACAATTTTAATATACCCTCTGCAAGGGTATAAAAACGTTCGTGAATACTGCATAAATTATATTATCGAGGTATATCTTTAACACGCACGAATCACGCACGGATCACGGATACAAACGCACAAAAGGCTGTGTTTTCTCACGATCACGTCATGAAACGCCGTGACACACCGTGGCACGTTTAAATTCACGCCACGTGCGCATCTCTTGTATATACACATACACACACAATATGCTGCAGTCGCCCGCTTACCTGCAAAAAGCTTTTTATCTCTAAAACTTCCGTGTTTTTTTACCGATCTAATTGTGCGTTCAAGTTTAAGTGGTCGGTAATGTTTCCTTCTGTCTGTTACATACCTTTGCACAACTGCATGATACCCTTTTTAACAATTAATATGGGTACAGGGTCTGAAATGAAAGGTACAAAGCAGGGATGCCGAATTTTCGATCGATATTTTTTCTACATTAAGGTCGCAAGGGTATGCAAAAGTGTATCGATTTCGTAGATTAAAATTAGCAATTAATAAATCCGATTTCGATTAAATCTTTCTTTTTGTTCTCTGTTCCCGAAATATACAAAACCGCCCACGTATGTCGCAGCCATGTGTCTTTATCGTGACATGGTCGTATTTTCATTTCAGTTTTCAATTTGAACTTTGGCTTTCGCTTGACTTTTCTGATTTACTGTTTGCGTGTTTATGTGTTCCCAGTTAAGTTGAAGCATAATTAGTAAAAGTGATTTGTTTCACTTAAAACATCTTTCTTTTAAATAGCTGACTGACATTTCTGTTTGCAGCGCTTCGGCATTTTGTTATGCCAATTCATTTGCATTCCATTCTGAGAGCTCGCACATGGCTTGTGTCCCGGCTCCGGGCTTATCTGGGGCTTAAGCTGCAGCTCCCAAGGCACCTGCTTGGCTTTTGTTTCTGCCTGCAGCGTAATGAAGCAGCAAATGCACTGGGAAATGTGCGTCGGCAGGCTTTCGTTGTCCTGGCATTAGCCAAGGGTGTAACCCAAGTTGCTGCTTTGGTATTTATGCCATTTCCTTGCTTAAATTACGTGACTCTGGCTATTGGCTTATCATTTTAATAATGTTCTCAATATGATATGGCTTACATCTTTCAACTAATTTTTATCTGTCTTGGGGAAAAGAAATATAATAAAAACAGTTATTTCAAAAAAAAGTAAATTTGTTGTAATTGTAGACAAATAAAGACAATATTCATCGTGCGAATGCGTTTTCTTTGATGATTCTAAATGAATTTGAAATAGTCGTAAAAAAAATTGAAAGAATTAACATAACCAAAAATTGACGAGAGTAAAATTACTACGGTAGATCGAACTTAACTTTACTGAATTTATTTCATATATTTTTTACTCAAAAAACTCATGAAAATTTGTTAAAAAAAAAAAACTGATTAATTTTATTCTTTGATCTTTGTAATACATTATTGTATTTCAAAATATTCAAATTTTTTGACTTAAATAGTCGTACATTAATGTCGTCAGCAATTTCTGCGTTGCGGCTTTGAAAAGGATCAGAAATTTCTAAGAAATTGCTATATTATATCCCCTCATCCATATCCATGTCCTTTTCTTCGCCCATCTCCATAAGTTCTTTGTTTGTAAGTGGCTATCTAACCAAATACATAAGCTGGTCGACATCATCGATAGTGTATTATTTTAATCCTGTATCAGTAGCCAAAGCAGCAATCTGATCTTTTACTGATACTAAGTCATCAGTCTGTGATAATGAAGAGGTACGTTCACTGTCAGGCGATGCATCTAGAACTTGTTCAACGATTCTGACTTAAGTTTTTACCACAACTGTTCGAAACCTTTTACAGCATCTTTAATGGTGATTCTACCCAAAAGTCAATCATTGAAATGTTGTCCTTTGCATTTTTTCTAAGCAAAAAAGACTTAACTTTAGGCCATAATTATTTGTGAAACCATTTCACAAACAATGCATTAGTCATTCATGCCGTTTTGTTTGAACGGCACATTACTGAAAGTTGCTTTTATCGACATTTTTCAATGCACGCAGATATTATAAGAAACAAATCAATAAAGGCTTTAATCTGTGCTCACCAGATGCATTGAAACCAAGATATAATGTCAAACGTTCTTCGAAAACTTGTGTTTACAAATTGACCTTTTTCTGCTTATGAACGACCAGTCTGGCATTCTTATACAGTAAATTCATATCATCATCCTTCACTGATGATCTCCTTTAACACATTTGTGTAATCATTGGCTGTATCGGCAGAGGAGCTCGCAGCCTCTCCTTTCAACCTTAAGCTATGAAAGTTGCTTGCTAGTTTACTTTGTGTACCTAATAGTTCTTTTGACAGGACCCTCAACAGTTTAAATTAAAATTTTAAAATAAAAGTCCATTTGCAGGAAAGCAGATTTTTAAAACAATAGCTTCGGCAAACATCTAGATGTAGCAAGGAAATCTCTTATCTCCTAATAAACTAAATGATCCGAAAAAGAGCTCTCAAAAGCTTTAAAAGGGTTAATTAATATGTGGCTGAAGAAGACACAAAGTTTTGCTTCAAACAGTTTCTTCTCTGGATACTATGAACTTTTTTAAAACAACTGACATTTTTTACCGGCTCGTACCAAATAAGGCGGTATCCCTCTTGATAGAAATTACTGATGAGCTTGGGGTTTTTTTAAAGCAAAAAAGAATTTAATTCAAATTAAATTGATTTTGCTAAATACGTTCAGCAGGCTGTGGATATTCAAGAATAGTTCGCTATTGGTGTGAATTTATAAAGCTAATTTATAAAACTAAAAAAAGGATGAAAAAAGAATAGAACAAATTAAAAATGGCATATTTTCCGGATAGGAGACAAATCAAAATTTTTCCGGAAATGCCAGTTTTAAAAAGGACAGATCTATCCGGAAAAACGACAAATTGGCAACACTGGTGACAGCATTTAGTATTCATAATTCTTTACTTTAAGAATGCTACCATTAAAAAAAAAGGATGTATTCACTAAGACCTTTTTTCCGACCGATCGTTCCTATGCCAGCTATAAGATATAGTCATCCGATTTTTAACAACTTTTGCAGAACTGTGTGACAGCATATAATATTCCTAATTGCTGAGTTTACCAACACTATCATGGAAAACAACAAAGTTTTTCTTACTAACCTCTTTACGATTCTGATCAAATTTTGCAAATCTGTTTGAAAGCATTCAATTTACATTATTGCTGAGTTAAAGAACGCTATTATAGAAAACAATAATATTTTTCTCTCTAAGACCTATTTTCTACCTGATCGGTTCTATGAGAACTATAAAATATAGTCTGTTAGAAAGCTTAAAATATTCGAAATTCCTAAGTTTAAGAATGCTGCTATGGGAAACAACAAAGTTTTTTTTAACTAATACACATTTTCCGAACGATCGGTCCTATGGCAGCTATAAGATATACTCATTCGTGCTAAAAATTGACTCGTGCTCATCCGAAATTCGCAAAATCATTTTTTGACCACATTTTATTCGATAAAACAAACAATTTATTTGATTTTTTTTATTGATTTACTTAAAGATAATTTTTGGACCATAATTCTGGATATTTAGGAGTTCTTCTGCTTCTCATTTTTGGTTCATATAACTACAACCCTAGTTTTGAACAGTGATTGAACGACAGTCTAGGCTGTGCAGGTTGCCAAAAGTATGCCGAGACGAAATATGAATCTTTAGCAAACATAAAATTTACCTCATGGACAAGTTCAGAAATTTCTGGAACCTATCGCAGGGTGCGAGTGTGTAAGTGCAGCCAATCAAAGTTCAAAAGTTCACATCATTGACAGCAAACAACTTTGACTGGGCACGGGCCCAACTCAAATTAAGAAAAGATAGCGAGACGCCAGAAACTTTTATCATTTTCACAGTCCACGAGAGAGAGCAACGAGGATAGTTAGTTACGGGCCACTTTGATGCTAGCCGTCCGTCTCACCTCCTTGACTTGACTTCACGTTGCTGCTGTTGATGCCGTCGCCGCTTATTTAAGCAGCTTAATTTCCAGTCGTTGCCAACGACATCCTTGAGCCCGGCACAAACTTGATACCAAGTATTTCGAGTGGAATGCATGCAGATGCAATCCGATGAAATCAATCACAGTTCGCTGACAACATACGACAAAATGCACAAATGTATTCCCCAGCCACACCACAAAAAAAAAAGTCCAAAGCCAATCAAGCGCAAGGTATGAGTGCAAATCTGTGGGCACAGCAAATGCCTTTAATGCCAGGCATGCTGTATCCTTCAGCTCCATTGCTGAGCGCCGTGTACGTGGAGGCATGAAATTGGGTCATCCAGTCGGCAGGCGGGGTACAGTGAAAAACACTGCGTAGCTCTGGGTGCAGGCGGGCGGTTGGGCGGTTAGGCAGGAAGGAAGTCTGTTCGCTAAGCGCCGTCGCTTGATGGAGCTCATCACAAAAGTGTAGCATAATTTTTTGGGGCGCGATAGTGCAGAAAACAAAACAAATCGACGCGAAGCCAGCAACAAGCAAGTTAGCAAGCGAGAGATAGGGAGAGCGAGAGAGTAAGTAAAAGAAAGAGCACGAGGTTGGAGAGAGTAAAAGCTTTTTGTGACAGCTTTTCGAGTTTTTTGTCTGCCTGCATAACCTTCATCTTGAACTTCATGGCCAGCCAGAGAGTATTCGAATGGCATATATGTGTGTGTGTGAGTGTCCGTGTGGGTGGGTGGGTGCGAGTTCTATGTTTCGTTTATGGGCCAAGTCTGCCTGCTTACCTACTTTTACAATAAAAACAAATGCAACAGGATGGCATTCATTCATGAACACACACACCCCAAACCACTACCAAAAGTGTAGTAATGAGAGAGAGACAGAGAGAGTGCAGGACAATGGAATGCGATGTTTTGTTTATTTGAATACCACCAAATGAAGTTAATCAAAGTTTTTGGAAACTTAGTACTTAGGAGAATTATTTTCTAAGTATGATCAGATTTTAGAAAATTCTGTTTGTAATTGTGGAAAATTCGCTAAAAACTATTTTATGAAACTTTTTTGTTTTTCATATACCTTACCGATTAGCCGGTACAGTGATATGTACCAACTTAACAGCAGATAAAGATGGTGTGGAAAGAAGAAATACAAAAAAAATTTGCAGTTTTAATATCATTCTTATGATTAACTGAGATGAGTAAAACTAAAAGCGACATCTCATAAAAAATATTTTAAATCTCGTTTTGGATTTTCATTATGCTGGGGGACAGACTAAAAAAGCGTTGACATTTGAATTCTGTTTTAAGAAAGTGTGATGCTTTGTAGTCCCCTCATTCCGTGATCTTTCTGCGTCGGCTTGTATGCTTTAAGCAGAGTTTTACGCTCTTATAGCGTGTGCATATCAAACGCACGTTGCGCTGCTGCCAATTTCGTACTTAATTACTGCTTAATTTATGCCTATTTCATGAATCTTTTCAGTGCATTAAACTTTGAACTCTAGGGGCCGAGCTTGACACCCCGTTGAGCTACAATGACATGCTTACGCTCATTTCAAAGGTACAAGATTTTACTGTCATCTTTCCTTAAAATTTGTTCAAATATCTCTTTCCTCTTAAAAAGTTATGATGTTTGCAACTCTAAATCGGCCAATCCCGCCACCTTGCGACGTCGTAAGTTTCCGCAGCATGTGTGTATATGCGTATGAAAACACTCAAAACTAGGGATACCAGGGTGTCTCGTAGACGGGGCACTTCACTGCAGCGCTTTTTTTGTCCCTTAGTGTAGGCGTACCGGCCCCATATTTCAAGTATGCAGTTTCAAAGTACATCAACAAAAAGCAATTAAGCCATTTCTAAAGGCTGATTTTTATGCTATTTGGGTTTTCAGTGTACAGTTTTTGATACCTTACGCGTGATTCGAAACATGATCAGCCATTTCAGCATGAATTGATTAACGAACGAACAGCGCTTGGAAATTATTGAATTTTCTTATCAAAGTTCTTGCTCTGTGAGGATTCGTCGCCGCTCTCAACAATTGGGCTTGTGTTATTCGACCACCTGGAAAAATTAACGTATGGATATAAAACCATACAAAATACAGCATGTGCGAATCTAAAGCTGCACTCAGAAAAAAATCCGTTCTAAATGTACCGAAACCCGTGTTTTTCGTTCTCAATAGTAGGGTAAGTCGGTTTTTTCTTAAACCGCGAACGGCGGGCTTAAGCTAAGAACGCTTTTTTGAGACCGGTCGTTCTGCGTTTAAGAACCATTCGGTCTTCATTTTGGAACGGAAAATTTTATTCCGGATTTCCTCCACAACTCCATCCCTCCCACCCTACCCAACTCTCTCTCATTTATTTATACACTTCTCAAATAAATGAAATGTCGCAGTAAACAAGTTCTATAACAGCCTTAGTCACAAAGAGCGAGGCAAAAAAGTGCGAGTGTATTGGTGTGCGAATATAATGCGACGCAAAGCGGCTCGAACCTACCTTGTTAAAGGCTAGGCGAGCACTGATTGGCTTTTCTTGATTTTTACTCTCTTTGCGAAGGGCTCGGCATGTGTTCGGCTCGTGTCTGTGTGAATTTGCCGAATGTGTTCGGCCGCCTGCGTCTTGGACGACGACGTCTGTTCTATAATGTCGCTGGGACTTGAACCTCAGCCTTCTGCACGTTTTTATATATTACAGGCAGGCAAAAACAGTTCCACCACCGTACCGAGTTAATATGTCGTACCTAAGCACAGTGTTAAAGAAATTCGGTAATTTTTCAAGAACCATTTTAAGAACTTATTTTCTCAGTTCGTTCGTCGATTAAGAACGGATGGTATACTTTTGAGAACGTGGGCTTATTTCAAGAACGAAAAAAATGAGAACGGGCCGGGTATAAAAGTAAGAAATTTCTGCTACCTTTTAGAACGCCCTTTTTTTTCTGAGTGTGTGTTACCTACCACTACGTCGTTTTTTTGCTGAATGGGCCTTAGAAAAGTTAAATGAAGATTCACGTTTTTTTTTATCGAAAAATTGTCGTGAGCGACTTAGCTTATTTTGGCTCCATGCGTACGTCAATTGGTCTGCTAGCAGCCAGAGACAGTTCGAGACCTCCCAATGCACCTTGAAAAATGCACTGTTTGGTGCGGTTTGTGGGCCGGCGGCATCAATAAACCATACTTATTTAAAAATAATGAAAATTGCAACGTTACAGTCATTGGAGCAACGTACCGTGCGATGATGACCAATTTTTTTTGCCCAAAATGGAGGAATTGGACTTGGTTGACATGGGGTTTCAACAAGACGGTGCCACAAGCCGCACTGCTCGCGACACCATAGACCAATTGAGAGGCAAGTTTGGTGAGCAATTTATCTCACGTGTGATTTGTCTTTCATGTGATTTGACCCCACTAAACTATTTTTTGTGGAGCTATGTGAAGTCTCTTGTGTAAAGGGACAAGGGTATTTCTTTATTTATAGTTAAACAAAGTACTGTTACACTTTACAGAGATTGAGTAAGAAAAGACAATAACTTGTTTCTTATATCTAACAAAGAGGATTGTGTAGAGAATAGGTAGAAATAGATGTTGTAAAGCAGGCAAAAGTTACGAAAGGGTGCATGATGCGCATAGTTTGTGAGACATGGCTGTAGATAAATCGGAACGAAATTTCTAGTTACACGTGATGGAACAACAAAATTTATTTGCCCTAACAGAAAAAAGCACGCTATGGCAGATTCTACAGATTTTTTTGGAGCTGAGAACAAATGTACATTAATAGACATCCGATTTTAAGTTTTTCGGATTGAATTTAATCCTAGTAGGCCAGGGTAAATGTTTTGTTAAAGAGCTATATTCTGATTAGAGCACTGCAATGAGCAAGCCATTTTGTGATTTTTGTGCCTTCTCAAGACTTTCCTCCTTGTCTACTAAATTAAATTCAATCAGAAAAAACCTAAAATCCGATGTCTAGTCTTTATAAAAGCTTTGTTTAATTGAGTTAATTAGTTACATCTTTCACCGAACATAATTTTTAACCATTTCATTCTAGTTTGAGCAAATATATCTGTCAATTCAAGAACAAATCAAATTTCCCGCATATTTTCTAACTTAAAGCTTTTGCCCCTCAAAAAACATCGCGTGCTCTCGCTCTCAAATGGCATTCCAATAACTGCACGGCTCTCGCTCTCTCTTACTGGCCTCTCTCTCTCACGCACACCATGGCACATTCTTATCAAACGACGAAACGACTAGCTGGAAACCAAGCAGCCAGTCAGGACTCACATTTAAGGATAACAACAGGAGCAGGAGCAGCAGTAGCAGCAGCAGTCAGCAATAGCACTTAAAAGGTGAAACACGAAACTGGAGCAATTCAGTTCGCAGTTGGCAGGCATCGCTGAAGGTGGTAAAAGCAACCAACCAACCAACCAACCAACCGACCGACCGACCAGAAGAAGAAGCAAAGGTATATCAAAGCAACACAGAACAGTTAGTTGGACCCTCCTCCTCTATGTGTAAACCAAATCGGGACTGTGACTCGAACTTAATGTGCTTAAAGTGCGCGTCGCGTTTCTAAGGACAAGAACTGAATAAAATGAAACGGAACAAAAAAATTAAATTGAATTGCAGCGGGAAAACAATTAAAAGCAAATTGCATGTGTGGGTGGAGACCCAAGGACCAAAGTCTGTTGTATAGTTGGCCAGTTTATGTCACGCTGCATTTGCACATAATTGCAAACTGTTGCGCGGTCTGCAATTTCATTTTTTATTACTTGGCGATAAAATAAAAACCCATTTGCCAGGGTCTCTCAACTGTTGCACACACAAACACACACACACACATTCCTTTAACGATCTTTGCCCTGGTCAGGCCCCATTTAATATGCTTTTGAATGTTTTCTTGTTCAAGTTGAAAACGTAAAGTGCACAACCCCAAAAAAATTATGCTAAAATAAAGAAACGGAAAATGAAATGAAATAAAATATACCAAAAATAAAACGTCGCAAAAACTTTCAATTCACGCCCAGTGCAATTTGCATTAAAATTCGAGTTGAGTTATTCCGAGTGCCAATTTATGCGGCTATAAAAGTTCCCACCAACCACACACAGGTGAGTGCTTTCTCTAGGCCCTTAGTTATATAAATCAACATTGGCAAAGCCATAAATCCCATAAATTATTTGCTGCCTGAAATGGCGTTCACCTGTCTCATTAACAATGCTCAACACAATTAATTCCCAACGTCGTGTATTAAATGTTTTAATTTAATAATTAATCTCGTTCATCATTAACTATTCAAAGTGGGATTTTTGCTTGTCAAACAAATATTATAAGCCTTTTGAATTATTGTAGATAATTGTGGAAATTTAGAATGCAAATGGAAGTGAAAAACTGAATGTGTTTTTAATGGGGGGGAGCTTATCATAAAATATTCAGAGAAGTTAAAGGGATCACATGGACAAGACAGAGTCTTAGTACATTCAAAAGTTGAAACTGCCATGCGTTTTGTGTTTGATTTTATAAAATGGTGAATTTAAAATTGTGTTCAATTTCTTATTAAAGTTAAAGTTTTTAATCCCTTAATCTAATATTGCTAATTTAATGTTTTGTGTTAGAACAATGATTCTGGAGTTTATTGTGAGTAGAGGATATCGATGTGGAATTGTGCTATCAGGTAGGACGGAATTAAATTTTCAATTTGAGCGACAAATCAGAACCAGACGGGATATTCTTGTCAGGACTCAAAATTGTCGTGAAAGCAAACAATTTTATTTTTGTGTCCAGTAGAATATTAAAAGTCAACTAGGACTTTTGGAAACAAGAAAATAATTTAGGAAAATAAATTATATAAAAATTTCAGAATGCTAAAATTAAGGAAATCAAAACAACAAAAATTTAGAGTAAATAGTTAAAATTACAAAAATTAATTTGTCTCTTAATGAATTAGGGTATTCCCCCAGCTGAGCTAGGAAATTATTGAATTGAGGAATTTAGGCCAATTTAACTACAACAAAATACACTAGTCTGAAATTCCACAACTAAACAGCACCTCATCTTTTCTGAAATGATAAGGTTCTAGTGATAAATACCATTTTATTAATTCATTCAATTCTTGCACCGCATTATATATTTTTAATTCGTGTCCTTGGTCCTTTAGGGCCGTTTTCTCATCTTTATGTTTTTGAAAACTTGGTGCTTTTTGAGAAAATCTATGTTGCCTACTTTTAGGCCGCCTTTAAAATCACATCCAGGTCGTAGTAGACGCAATTATTTGCATTATTATTATAGACATTCCCCTTTTCATCCCCAGATATAGCCTTTTTAGTGGAGCAATATTCTTGCTAAAGTGAGTACGTTGCTCAAAACTTAAACCGAGTTTATTCCGAAACCACGTTTTTCGACCTGGTAGCCATGATTGTGCCAGTTCTACTGAACCGATTTTGATCAGCCATATTGCAATCGATGCAGAATTAATGTAATTCTAAATTGTTGTATTATATTTTAACAAAAAAAAAACTTGAAAAATCAATTTTTTTTTTCGCGCTTAAAGTTTTGAGCAACGTAAAATACCCACTTTTGCGAGATAATGATTTCGCTAAAATCGCAATATCTGCTAAACTATTTCGAATTTTTAAAAATGGTTTGAAGGGGATGAAAAGGGAATGCCCAAGCTATATTTATAATGCAACACAATCAAATCAAAATTTTCAAAGGTTGAAGAAGGCAAATAAGAAAGAAAAATGTTTCTTAAGTGCTCCTATTCACATGAATATGTGCATACATAGCATACTTTTAAGGGCAATTATCATGATACATTTTTTGTATAAACGAGGTAACAGACAATTAAACGCGGCCTAAAAGTAGGCAACATATTTTTTCCCCCAAGAAGCACCTTTATTTGAAAAACGGGAACATGAAAAAACGGCCCCTAAATTTTGTTTCGGCCTTTTACAAATAATTCTATTACCATTTTCCTAAATTTCAATTTAACAAGTTGAAAAAAATGTTAGCAATTCAAGTAGAAAATGTTAAATAACTTCTACGTTTTTACAGATATCACGCTCTTCTTCTTCACCACATCTAAAATCAGTGAAATTTTCAGAAAGAATGGAATAACATATAGCGAAAAAATTTTCATCTTTTCCCATATAACAGACTAGCTTATACACACGGCTTCGCTCGCACTTGTAAAAAGTACCCCAATAAGAAACCAACTATAAGCAACGGATTTCCCAATTATTTAGTCGGAAAATTGTCGGAAAGCTGATGTATGCGACTTTATTGTTCTTTTTTCGGACCTACAAGTCACAATAATAACAATGTTAGCTTAAAATTTTGAAAATCACCTTGCGAAGTCGGAAAATGAGTTTTTAAAATTAACATGAATAAACAATACAAATTAAATTTTTTTTAAGCATTTTCCGCCAATTTTCCGGATTTTTCAAAATTGCAAAATCCCTTTGGTAACATTATGTTATGCTTTAAAAATAAATTTGGAGCTGATCGGATTAAAAACAAAAGAGTTTCATACAACAGTTTTCGTCCTATTTTCCGCCTTTAGTGAAATAATCTTTAAAATTTAAAGCAAATCGGTCAAAATTTGAAATTGGCCCAACATTTCCAATTAAAATGTAAAAATAAAATTTTTATGAAATTTAAATATAGAGCTTTAAATGATGCTAGTTTGAGCTTTAAAAAAAATTTTGAGCCCGATAGAATGGAGGACAAAAATATTTTTATGCCATGAATTTTTCGACAATTTTTCAAAATGTGAATTTGCGTTGTTAATATTTTGTTATGTATAGCTTTGGTAAATAAGTCTGGAGCTTTTCGGATGAAAAACAAAAGAGTTTCATACAACAGTTTTCCGGCCATTTTCCAATTTTTGGGGGAACTTTTTCCAAAATTTAAAAGCCATTTACTCTATATTTGTGTATGTTTAGCATGGAAAATAAGTTTGGAACTTAAGCCCATTTTCTACTTAGGGGAGTTTTTTGTCAACAATTTTTCGCTAATTTTCCGGATTTTCCCGCCCGAATCTGGAGCGAAATTATCATGTACAAATGCATTTTAAAGGTATTTTTTTCAAATTATACAGGAATTATATAATGCATTGTGAAACATAGAATTTTATTTTTTTAAAGATACATGTTTGTTTAGAAAAAATTTTTTCTCTAGCAGACGAGATCGACTTTCTTCTAGAATTTTACTTAAACCATTTTTACCTATCACTTTAAAATCTAAAGTTTTAGGGCCAGTCTAATATCCATGTATGTGCGTGGATGTATACCTTCGGCCTTAAGTCATTTGTGAAGAAATAAAGTTGATGCTTATCAAGCTTATTCGGAGCGGGGGATGACACTTTCTTTTTTATAAAGTTATCCCCACTCGATTGCAGTCCGCCTTTGTCTTCTTAAATTTATTAGACGCATTTGTGGCGATGCATGCCAGTTGTGCCAGTTCTTTACACTGCACACATAGAATAAAGTCCACTGGTTTAACATTAAGCGAAATTAATAAAACATTTTACGTATGACAGATTTGAAAGAAGGATTAATAAGCAAACATAAAAATTACAGAGTGCGAAATTAATTTTCATTCAAGGCGATTTTAGATTGAGTGACCGTGTTTTGTGTAGGTGAAAATGCAAAAAATATTAATTTCTCCCTTATCGTAAAATAGCAACAAATGAATAAAGACTAAAATTTGTATGAATTACACATACGCCATGTTGTCGATTTTAAGATATTTTTTTCATTTATTGAATTAATTTTATATTTGATTTAATACTTTGACTAAACAGGCCAATGTTCTAAAGAGATGTGAAAAGGAGGGGTTGATTCACAGCCCTATCAGCGCCATCTCGCTGGAATCAAAAGAACAAATCGGATTTTTGTAAGATCTGACAGAAACACAATTTTTTTGAGATTCAAGGCATATAATAAGTATATTTAGGTTATATAATAAAGACGATAGAATCTTTTCATCGTGTATTCAAAGATCTGCTAAAGATAAATCTTATCAAATATTTTAAAAAGATTCAAGCAGAAAGTTAAATATAAGACAATTTTCTTGTTTCTTTTGTTCAAATAAATTTGAAATTTGCAGGTAACGAACGCCAAGTTGCTTGTTAGCGAACCTTGAAACTTTGTGCTTTAAATACAGCTGAAAACTTTAAACTAAATTGGCCCGAATGTTTTTTGTAAGGAAATTCTACCTTTGAAGTTATATACCAAGTAATTACGTTGATGAAAAGTCGAATCGATATTAATTATTCACAATTGCTGGTAACGATTTCGATTTAATCTGTTGGAATGAGAGCAGTAGTTCCTAACTTCTTTCATTAAATATGTAAGTATATTTGAGATAAACAATGTACCGCAAACAGGATTTTTACTTGTTTAACATGACAATAGTGACCTACTCAGTTAAGAAGGCTATAGCCTCAACCACCTCAAACAGTTTTATTCTACGATCGTTCTATATCATTCCATGAACCTCTTTTGAAGTTAAAATACTTCCTGAACATTGAAATTGAAGGTGCAAAATCTTTATAGGATTTGTGATGCATTTCATTGGATTAGTTGAAGTTTTTGGAAAGCAAAGAATAGCGTTTGTTGAGCACATGGTATTCCCGAGGTTGTCTGCTATTTATGGCTTCCAAACACAAACTAAGGGACGTTTTCTCATCTTCATGGTTTTCCAATTTAGTTGCTTTTTGAGAAAATGTACATTGCATACTTTGAGGACGCGTTAAAAATTACACAATTATTTATTAAGCGGTCTAAAAGTAGGCCACACTTATGTTCTTAAAAAGCAGCTAAATTTGAAAACCATGAAGATGAGAAAACGGCCCTAAATGATGTTGATGATTGTTAAAAATTTGATAGTAATTTATTAACCGATGGTAGTTGACAGAAGAATTTATAGAGTAAAGAGGGCACCACATTGGTTGCATTTTTTTATGCCTCCAGCATAAATTTTATTTCATTTATCATAAAGTTCGACCCACACACATTCGGCATATTCAACAATCAAATTTTAAGTCAATATTTACAATATTGATGGAATCAACAAATAAAGTCAAACAAATCCCAGTGGCATATTTTCTTTAATGATGAAAAACAAATATCAGTGCGCATTTTGTTGATGCCTCGAGCAACTTTAATGACCGCCGCTACCTTATCAGTACATATCAGGACATAAAGCAAACGCAAAACTATTATTGCCTACATATATGTATGAATCGGAAAATATTATTATACAAATACAAACATAAATATATATATGTATACTTATATAGTGTAAGTCCAGGGTGCAATTTGTTGCCTGCTGCTATCATTCACACTTTTATGGGCTTCTGTGAACGGCGCAGCTGTTGATGATATTCAGCCTTGATGGTGCAAAAATATATAATAACAAATATGTCATGTATATAGATATGTTGTACATATAGGTAAGCATATGCTGTCTTCTGATTAACAACAAACAAATTGAATTAAGTAAAAATTACATGTATGTGTAAGTAATGTTTTCACGCCACGTATTGCCTCCATGACAAAGACAAACACACACACACAACGGTAAACAATTAAAAGCAAAGAAAAGCAGCGTAAATAACCATAAAGGTACAAAAGGTGCGGGACCCCCCAATGGGCCGGCTTTCATGTCAACTTTGTTAATTAAATGAAGCACTTAACATCGGGACACATTTTGTGCCAAGTCACCACAAGCTCTTTAAGGCCACTCCACTCGTTTGCCAGTAAATTTAGTCTTTGTCCCCGTACCATTTTAATGAGTTTCGTCCAATTCCATTTTGTTTCCGCTCTACGCTGACCCTTGACTTGACCAAACCGACGGGCGCTCTTCAATTGGACAACTTCAAAGAATTTCGCGTGGACAATTCATTAAAACCTTTTTCAAGTGTTTTTGACATTTCATAAAAGTTACAAGTTGTTTTTCGTAATTTCGGACAGTAACCAGAATGAAAACGTAAGAGAAAATGTAATAATTTTTATTTTATTGCAGTTAAAACTCCATTCGTTTTGTTATCTTTGGCCTTGTTGGCTTATTGTCTTGGCATGTGGCGGCGAGGCATCTGGTTTGTTTTTGTCTATTGTGGTTTCTGTGGTCAGCTGAAGGGGCGTCAAAAACACACACACACCCAAAAACGCACAACAACAGCTGACGGGGAAACTTTGTGAAATAGTTTGCAAAATTGTTAAAGGTGCAGATTAAAGGTTGAAATAGAAAAGGAGAGCGAGCGGACTTTGAAAATGATCAGGTTTTTCTTTTGCCTGAAATTTGTTCTTGGAATGTTTTACCAAATATTTATTGATATGTAAATTGTAAAGTAAAAATACAAAAAAGTTATCGATTTATTATAAATCGCAGTGAAAAATTAACCACTCCCCATTTTTCCATATATTGGGTTAGTTTTAAATTGTTATAAAATATTTTTTTTTCTATTTGGTCCTTACAAACCAAATTCCACCACCCAGAAATCACATATCTAATTCCACTGTGCCTATTTTGGGCCCTGGGAATCGAACTGCATCATTAGTTTTATCAGTTATAACAATGGCTTCATACAAACATTTTTTTTAAAGTTTTTCATCACGTTGCAATTTTTTCTAAATTGTAAAAAAATTATATCTGATTCTTGTGAAATCTGAATGAATAGATTTAAATGTCCTCTAACATTCCTTTACTACATTTACAGATTTTCGATTTCATTGCGCTTTCAAATAAATAAATTGCAACTTTTTTTAGATAAAATTTTTCAAATCAAATCATTTAAAATTTCCAAATATTAAGTAAAATCACAATAAAAGAATTTCTTAATGTCTTTCCCTTTGTTCTCCAACAAAAACATGATTTATAATTAAATATTTCCCAATTTAATGTCATTTTGGTAATATAAATTAAGTAAAAAAATTTGTATTTTTTTTTAGATTTTAATGTATAACTTTTGAATGCGCAATAATATCAAAAAAACTGTGAATGTATTAAATTAGAGGACTATTTATTTATTAGATTTCACGAGAAAAAAATATCATATATTTGGAATTTAAAAAAAAAATTTAACTTCGAAAAAAACTTAAAAAAAACCCGAATTAGGGGAAACCCTATTACAATTTTTTTTTTACTTAAAAAATTATCTCAGGGTTATTTTCTATAATTGGTTCACAAGCTGAAGTCAATCGGATGAAAAAAAGTGTATTTCATATAGAATTTTCCGGAATTTCCCTACATTTCAAGTCGATTTCAAATAAAATTTTCCGGGCATTTCCCAACCTCGCGCCTATTTTCCAACATCGGAAAATTGCTTGTGTAATTTTTTTGAACACTATTCTTAAAAACCGAGTTTTAAGTCAATCAGATAAAAAATAGTTTTTCTATCTACAATTTTCCGGGCATTTTCCTTGTGCGCGGATGCTCCAACATCAGAAAATCAGATGTCTAATTATTTTGCATACTATCCTTACAAACCGAGTTTGAAGCCAATCGGTTGAAAAATAGTTTTTCTATATAGAATTTTCCGGCATTTTCCGACCTTTCGGGCCGATTTTCCAATATCGGAAAATTGCATGTCTACTTATTTTGAACACTATTCTCAAAAACTTCTATATAGAATTTTGCGGGCATTTTCCTTGCGGGTGAATTTTCCACAATCGAGCAATCTTATGACAAATTATTTTTCATACTATCCTTACAAACCGAGATTGAAGCCAATCGGATGAAAAATAGATTTTTAAATAAAGAATTTTCCAGGCATTTTCCTTGTGGGTGAATATTTCGACATCGGAAAATCTCATGTCTAAATATTTTGGATACTATATCTTACAAACCCAGTTTAAAGTCAATCGGATGAAAAATTGTTTTGTTTCATATAGATTTTTCCGTCATTTCCCGACATTTCGGGTCGATTTTCCAAAATCGAAAAATCGCTTGTCTAATTATTTTGAGCACTATTCCTAAAAACCGAGTACTAAGTGAATTGGATGAAAAATAGTTTTCGTATATAGAATTTTCCGGGCATTTTCCTTGTGGGTGGAATTTCCAAAATCAGAAAATCACATATCTAATTATTTTGCATACTACCGACTTACCGATTTTATGTCAATCGGATAAAAAATAGTTTAATTCATATAGAATTTTCCGGAATTTCCCGACCTTTCGGGCCGATTTTTAAAAATTGGGAAATCACATGTCTAATTATTTTGAACACTATTCTTACAAACCGAGTTTGAAGTCAATCGGATGAAAAATAGTTTATTTCATATAGAATTTTCGTGCATTTTCCGACCTTTTAGGCCGATTTTCCAATATCGGAAAATCGAAAGTGTAATTATTTTGAACACTATTTTTAAAATCCGAGTTTTAAGTCAATCGGATGAAAAATAGTTTTTCTATATAAAATTTTCCGTGCATTTTTCTTCGGGGCGGATTTTCCAACATCTTATGTCTAATTATTTATTATACTTTCCTTACAAACCGAGTTTAAAGTCAATCGAATGAAAAATTGTGTTTTTTATTAGAATTTTCCGGGCATATTCCGACCTTTCGGGCGGATTTTTGAACATCGGTAAATTTTATTTCTTAATATTTTGTATACTTCCCTACAAATCGAGTTTGAAGTCAACCAGATGAAAAATAGATTTTTAAATAAATAATTTTCTAGGCATTTTCCTTTTGAGCGGATTTTCTGAAATCGGTAAAATAGGTGTTAATTATTTCGCTTACGTTACTTACAAACCAAATTTGAAGTCATTCGGGTCATAAACAAAATGTTCCATATATAATCTTTTCCGAGAGTTTTCCACCCCTTGGGGGTGGAATTTTCCAAAACCCCGCCTTAGTGCCCACTTTCAAGACATATGCAAACTTCTGTGAAAATTTTTGCTTTTTATCTCTTACCGTTTATGCTCTACATAGATTGCCAATCAGTGAATCAGTCAGTCAGGACAAACTCTTGTGTATGTACAGAGATAACTACTTAATATGACTTTAAGTTGTTTATTGCTACTTGCTAGTTAAAAATTTTTGGACTTCAAACTTTTTAATTATTCAACCAAAATACACTTTTGGAGTCCTAAGCTCTTTTTTTTTGCCCTTTGGACTAATTGAGTTCCCTCCTAATGTACATATTGTGTTTGTTCCTTATGGGATCAGAGAAGAATCCTTTTGTTTGCTTAAAACATCTGAACAAAATTACCATACAATTACTCTCTAAAAGGGTATATAATGAATGGCATAAGTGTACTGCGCGTAGTGCTACAAGTTGTTCCCTTTCTTTCAATTTCCTTATTTATTTGCATCAAGCCTTACTTTCTCCCTGGTTGCCCTGAAAAGTAGGCAATGCTTCTTTGCATTTCAAATGTCTAGCCTTGTAGAGTTGGCTTGTACCTTTTTAAGCAAGCACTTACCCCTAAGCCCTTTCTTCTTCTTTTTTTTGCGCACAATTACGCAACAACAACAACAACTCGAACAACAATAAAAAAGCGTTGCCCGTAATCAGAAAGACGTAAAAATTTCTACAAGCAGGTAACAAAAATATTTGAAATTGCTTTTTGCTTTTGCTTGCCATAACCTTTTCCTTTCTTCTTCCACCCCGTTGACTGCTTTGCCATTGCTTTGGCATTCCATCTGTCCTAATGGCATAAATTTTAGGCAACCGTAGCTGTTGCTACTTATTATACCCTCCAGTTTCGTCGTCGTCGTCGCTCTTGACATATTTGGTTGCGTCTCCTTGATAAGGTTAATTGCCCACTTTTTTGTTTGCTGGAAAAATTTTTGTTATTTACGTTATTGTCAGCCTTTTAGCTGGCGCACATATCGAATTTTGATTTGATGCCCATAGATGGAGCATAACAAAAATATGTTTGGCCTCACAGCGGGCGGCCTGACAGCTACAGTGTTACATTTGACAGAGGACAGTCCGGGTTGGTGGGGGGTTGATAGGAATGAAACTTATTGCTGCATATGAATTGAATGCTCGCTCATGTAAGGCCATGGCCATGGCAACCATTTTGTATATAAATATTCAATATCAAATGGCTTTTATAGAAGCAAGCTCATCAACAACATCAGAGCCCAAGGCAAAGGGAGCTGCTCATATTACTTATTTGCCTACCATAATCAGTGACAATTATTTAATATTCGTAATTCCGCAAATTCCTAAATTGATAACTAATTGCCTTTATTTTCAATAGAATTGGTTAACTATTCGATGGAAAATGCAGAATATGAAAAGTATTAGGATGAATGCACTTAAATTATATTTCAAGCGTAAAGGTGGACAGAAGTAAAAATAATCAAGTTTTTACTGACATAAGCCTATCTAAGTAGGAGGCTCTATAGTTTAATTATATCACTCATACGCAGTATTGCCCTTTATCGCATATTTCGATGTCCCGTGCGACATTGGAACAAAATATTTGTTATCTGTGCGTCGAAGTGTATGAAATATTAACTACAAATAGAGATTTTTAATACAATAAAAAGAATCATGCTGAAAAATGAGAATATTTGTGATCTGGGTACAATATATTGAGTTAAATAGTAATTAGTTAAAGTAGGTGAATAATATTGGCTTTTTTGAGAAATGTTATTATATCTAGTAGGTTTTTTGGAGAAGGATCTGAAAGGAGGGAGGTTAGGTTAAGGTTTGTGTTGCTTTTTCTGTGGCCTTGGAGTGATAGGCACTCGTTTAAGACATGTTCTATAGTGAGAGCGGCAGTAGTGTTGCAGAGATGGCAGTAGTTAGTGTTGGTTTGTAGAAGCCGATATTCGTGAGTGAGCCTTGTATGTCCGAGTCGTAGTCTTATTAGTTTTACTTGTTCTTTTCTTAGTAGTCGACTGATTTCTGCCTGTCTGCTGTAGTGATCAATATTGTTTTTGCTGGAGTTCATGGACTGGTACCAGAGTGAAGTGTTTTCTATTAGATTGTTGTTGGTATTTGAGAAGGTTTTTTTTATATATTTGTTAATATCTGTTTTGTTTATATTTGCGGAGGTGATAAGGGGTGATATTGTTGCTCTTTTTGCTGCTATATCAGCATATTCATTTCCTAATATTCCAACATGGCTAGGAATCCAAAGGATTTTAATTTTTGGGAAGTGCTTTATTAAAAGCGTTCTTATGGTGGCTGGATAAAAGGAAGAGTTGTTTACGTTATTTATAGAGTCAACGGCTGATAAAGAGTCGGAGCATATGCAGATTTTTCCTTGTTTTTTAGTTGCTATTTGGACCGCTTCTAGTATAGCTATTATCTCCGCAGTGTAAACTGATGAATAACTGGGTAAAATGGCTAACTTTATTTTATTTATTATTTATATCTAAATGAGCAAAAACGGCTGCAAAAAGAAATTAAGAGAGCTGCATACGATGAAAAGAAAAGTTGAAGTTCGCTCCAGTATATTTTTAAAAATTTGTTGTTTTTTGTTATTATGTGAAAATAAAAATATTGAAATCTTCCTTTGGCTTAAAAACATATTTACTAAGCTTTTTTATTCATAATTTTCTCAAACGAGTAACCTAATTATTATGATGGAAAAAATGTCCCGTGCGACATGTCCCGTGCGAAAGTGCTTCAAATTGAATTTAAAAAAAAAAGTAAACCGATTTTTTGGGTAATATTAAAATCATTTTTAAGTGACATCAATGTAGAACATTCTAAAATTTAACGCACTGAAATATTGCGTCAGGATTCGCTGAAATCAGCTTGTCAATTGTTGGTAGCGAAAACCACTTCTGTTTTTGTCCCGTGCGAATGCTTTGGTTTGTTGTAATTATATTGAAAAGTAAAAATTGCACAAAATCAACCTCGGCACCAAATTTTGTGCTTATTAAGAGCTATTAGTTAAGTCTTTTGTCAAAACAAAAATTGGTTTTATTTTAAATTTGGTTCACTTCAAAAGCAAGGGCGCACGCAGGATTGTCGTTAGGGGGGGGGGGGGCTTATTACAAAGAAGCTCGGTCTTAGGCCATGTTCTTAATATCTATAGAACCTATTTGCGTTTTTCATAGATCTGCCTTGTAGCAGGTTCTAAAACCCTTGTGCTTTATTCTGCCATTTTAACTAAGTCCACGGTACGCTCCACTATAAGTTAAAATTTACACTTAATAATGAAGATCTTTTTCCTTAAAAACATGTTTGAGAATCGGCTCGAAAAGCGTTATTCTGTTTTAGCGTAGGTGTTTGGCATGATGAAGAAATTTTGCATTTTATCAACTTCTTTGAACATGGCCAATTCTCATACTTGTACCCCATAGCTTTGTATCGATCGGTTTACGGCCTTGTACAGATTCTATTTGGTGTCCCACATCTCAATTCTTAGTTTTGGATAAAGTGTTTGTGTTTTTTAAAGGATAGTTTTGGCTTGAAAATGGTTCCTAGGTACATAAAAAAAAAATAAATCCGTTGTAAAAGTTCCAAATCATTAATCGTTCGTTGACACAAGTCAATCAAGCACTCTTATTCTCAAATTATGATCATTGGAATACGAATGGATATTCTAACAAGTCCTGAATATGCTGCTGCCTAAACCCACCTTAATCCGTAGGATTCGGACATTTTTGTACACTTCCAGAATTAACACCACTTTTGGTTCATTTGTTTTCTTATGGAATACAATGAAAAATCTTTTATTGTCAGTTATGCTTTCTTTGGTGAATCGAATTTGGAACCTTGCGTCTCACGAATGGAAATATATCTCAGCGCAATGTCGCAATAGTCGCAACCGCTTAGATCCTGCTTATATTTAGTGTATGGTGGTTGAATGAAGTACATGTTTTAAGAACAGAAAAAAACACAAAATCATGAACATTTCGTCATGATTTATGACCTTCAAATTTGTATCTGTGTACCTTAATGCGCTTAACACCTTTAAAGTCTTCTGATTAAGTACTGCAATTAGATATTAAGGTCTATCTTTCAATATCTTTTTATGTCCCCCTGCCTTCAGAAAACAAAAGTAAATACATAATTTTCAAATTATAATAATTATTGACCAAATACGCTTCTTGTGTTGAACTTAACGAAATTCATTATTGGAATTATTAAATTGCTATTAAGCAATAATAAAGAAAGATTTAGATAGGAGATTTCAGAACTTTACAATTTTCTTTCATTTTAATGGATTCTATTAATATGAATTGTTCGACTGGCTGGTGGGCACCCTCAATGGATGCATTAATTCTATCGAAAGTCTTAAAAATGTGATTTTAAGAAAAGAGAAGATCTATGCGATATAAGGCTTTTGGATTCTACAGAATTCAACAGAATTCAACAGAATTCTAAAATAACAAATATATTTGTCTTAAGCTAAGCACTTGACGATATCAAATTCGTGTATAAAGTGAACCGA
This sequence comes from Lordiphosa mommai, assembly GCA_018904225.1. Lineage (NCBI taxonomy): Eukaryota > Metazoa > Arthropoda > Insecta > Diptera > Drosophilidae > Lordiphosa > Lordiphosa mommai. The sequence goes on from JAEIFT010000579.1 coordinate 103,213, forward strand.
ACCATTTTCTTTTGCGGTTTTCTGTTCGGTTCAGCATTTTCCAACACACGCTGGTTCGGTTCGCGGTTCGGCTTACGATCACTAATAAGCGGTTTGGTATGATATGGTTCGGTTCGGTTCAGAACCGGTTTGCAATCCTGATTAAGAATTTATTTATTTACAAATTAAGCAAACCAGACCAAACCCAGAAAAGGTTTTTATACTAGCATCATATTCTTTAAAATTGTTTGGTCTCTACACGATCAACTCTTTTGTGTTGCACATATTTTTAAGCGAATATTTGCTCAGTTTTTATACTCAATACCGAAGAGTATGTTGGATTTGTGCAAATGTATGTAACAGCCAGAAGGAAGCATTTCCGACCATATAAACTATATATATACTTGATCAGCATCAACAGCCGAGTCGATATAGCCATGTCCGTCTGTCTGTCCGTCTGTCCGTATGAACGAAAAGATCTCAGAGATGGTAAGAGATAGAGGTTTGAAGTGTATGGAACATATTTTTCTTATACTTGCAGGCAGATCAAGTTTAGTTTTGATTTTTGCCAAGCCCCCTCCTCCTCCGCAAATTGAAAAAAAGTCATATCTTCCACAATTTTGGAGTTAGGTTGTTCAAATCTTCTAGACATATATTCTACTCATCATTACTTATCAAGCCCCCATACATCGTTTTCCGATCAGATGAACGATGGCAAAGTTGCAACCCCCACAATTTGAAAAAAATCTAATATCTTTCACAATTTTAAAGACTGATTGTTTGAACCTTTTAGGCATATATTTTAATCGTCATTTTCACCGATTCCAGATCAGATGAACGATATTCGAGTTATAAGCAAATCAAATAATTACGCTGGCACTTATGAACAAAGGAAAAATCATGATTTTAGCCCTTTCAAGTATGCTAGGTTTATGAATATGAATAATTAAGGAAAATATTTATTTTTATGATTATGTATGAATAACTATAACTAACTTTAAATTATCTCGGACAAATAAATAATTCTTAAAGGAAATAAAGTTTGCATACATTAAGGAACAAAAAAGCATGATCTATTAATAGCATAAACGTAGTATATGTTTGGTTTCTGGTGTTAAGCTATCAGCTGTTCTTAAAAGAGTGCTGATTTATATGACCGGCAAGCAGAGTCTCCGGCCATCAAAGCAATAAATAACAGTACCCAAAACATCATGCTCCAGCGAAACTTTTCGGTTTGGCCAGGCGTATATGTTGCCATGAGAACAACAGTGGCTCTTAATTGTCCTCACGAAAGTTAAGTTGTAATGAGCATGCTTAGACTCAAGCCATGTTTGGCCAGACGTATGCATTGTATGTGTGTGTGTTTTGTCCGTGTGAGCGTTATGCAATACAACAAAATTGATTTTTAAAGACTATAAAAATATTTGCGCTTGTACATATTTCATTGCTTGGAATAAAGTTGAAAAAGTGAAAACTACCATTTCAAGATATTACTTAATAAAACATAGGCGAAAACTTCTTACTATTTATTATGGACCTAAGAGTATACTGAGTCCGTACCTCAAAACAAAAGGATGAAGTCAACGCATTATTGATGGTGTATATCTTGTTATTGTTTTAAAGCTTAAAAATTTTCTGCTGACGTCCTGTGATGTTGAACTAAATTTTGTAAATTTAAAAATAAATTTAAAACCACAGACAATAGCTTGACAGTTCAAAGCCTTGAAAATATTTAAGCAAGCCACTGTAGTGGCCATACTGGCTTAAATATATTTTGTGTGTGTTCTTTTGTTTCACTTCGAATTGCACAATTTTTAATATAATTCCATAAAATTATTTAGCAACTTATGTTGATCTAGCTTTAAAATCAATGAAGTATATCGATTCAATGCAGTGTAAAAAGTTGATACTTTTTGTTGCATACCTTTTGGGGCAAGTTAATTTATTCATTTATGTTTATTTTTATTTTCTTATTTAAACACTTTTTCCATTTCTTTCTCATTTCTGTGCTTAGCAAGCTCAACCAAGCATACCAAACAGCTGACGAATGCATTTTCTCCCCAGATTCCTTACGCAACAATTCACTTGGCATACTTTTAGGGATCATTTTAAGCGTAAATAAGTATAAAGATTTCATTAGTGCATCTTAAAATAATTGAAATTCCCAGAGCCAAAGCATTGCATTCCATTGTAAAAGATAAAGCTGTGTTATCATCTCACCATCTTTAGTGAAACGGAAAGCTTTTTATCTATAAATAGCTGAAGCTTCAACTGTTGCGTCGCAGCAGCAGCAGCGCCGGCAGAACAACTAAAAATAGCCACGAAGCTGGCTATGGTAAGCACTGCATGGGAGCATAAAATCCAATAAATGCTTTTCAACGAAAACCCTAAATACAACGCGCTTATTGTCTTAAGCAAATGCATAAGGATGAGTGCTCCCTCACACATACACACAGGCAACCACTTAAATATATATTTGTTTACACTGAGGTAAAAGGTGAAGTATTATTAAGTAGTAAGGAAATTATGGAATTACTTGATCCAAGTACAAAATTCTTGTCTTAAGCCAAATACTGGGCCACCAAGACCAAAAAATTAAAAATTTCTCAAATTTAACTAATATAAACCAATTTTACATTTATTCATAACCCACTTCGAGATATTCAAGAGCAAAACCGCTCAAGCGCAACTTTTCTCATTTTAATATTTCCCTTGCATTTTTTGTTTTGATTATAGTTCTTAAATGTCTCCTTTGTGCATTGACTTTTACTTTTTTAAATCTTTCTTAAGTCTTAGTTTAAAAAAAAAATAATAGTCTAAGCGGTAGCAACAAAAAATCATTTTTTTTTATTTGCATTATTGCATATTTTGATGTCCCGTGCGACATTGAAAAACAATATTTTTTATCAGTGTGTCGAAAGTACATTCGGAATGATTATCCAATATTGAGTACAAATAGATAGATTAGACAATAGATTTTTATAAAATTCAAATAAAAAGAAAAACCGTGTTGAAAAATAAGAAGATTTCTGATCTTGGTACTTATATTTATAAAAATGGTCCCGTGCGACATCGAAAATAAGAAATTAAAAAAATTTTCTTACATGAAGGATTTATTTTTTGTAAAATAATAGTGTTTATTTATTTATATCTAAATGAGCATAAACGGTGTCGAAAAAAAACATATATAGTTGCATACGGTTCACAGTAGGTAAAAAAGATATATCAATATCGGACATTTTACAAAAGCGATATATCATATATCGAATATTTTGTTGGGATATTTTCGGCGATATTTTTAAGTTCTGGATGGAGGAGAAAGACAAATTTCAAGGGTTTTTCGACTTGGCATTGGCATAAATTATTTTACTAAGAATCTCGGTGCCATCGGAGCCTTTGGCTTCGACTATATAAAGTTTTTCTTCGACTAAAACATGTGTGGTTTTCGATATCCGATGAGCACATAACTCAACGCTTCTTCTAAAATATCTGTCTAACAATTATTGGAAAAAAAATTTCTGGATTTAACAGCTTATGTTTGCCCCCTTTCCCACAATCAGCAGATATCTTGATTAAGTTTTCACAGCATTTTATTTTAACAAATAAAATACATATCTTTATCAATTTAAAAAAAAAACACATTATCTATATTTTTTGGGTTTGGGAGCTCTGATCTGTAGGTTTTAATTAAGTTTTAAATACGCTTGAAAAGACACCTCAATTACCCAAAAAAGAACCTATTTATGCCTAAGAAAAACGTTTTTTTGTTGAAAATATCGAAAATATCGATTATTTAGTCGATTGATACTTTTTCAATATCGAAAAATAAAAAATATTTTTCAAATATCAGACATCCCTAGGCATTTAAATAATAAATCGAAGAGATATCGCAATAAAACTTTAAACTTACGAGTTTTAGGCATATCTACGTGTTTTGGCAAAGTTTCACAAAAATCGGGTAATTTTATTTAATAGATCCCATACAAAATCTATATTGAAATTTAAAAAATGTTGTTTTTCTAATAGATGACATAGATTGAATGCAATAAAGATATTATTATGCATCTAGACAGTTTTGGAAATTTAGCTGAACATTTTTTTTTCTTCAGAATACTTTCCATTTTTCGGCAATCCTGCTATGAAAATGACCTAGTTTTTGATAAATTTTTGCACACTCCTTCTCAGTACACGTTCTGGCTTATTAAAACAGAATTATACACGTAAGCCCTTATCATTAGATGTTTTTTCTGCTGCGACAACTTGGTTGTACCACATCAAATACAGGAAATGCTTAAAAACTGATATCCGGCATGAACAGTCAAACTCATTGAGAATTTGCGGATATTTACACTTTATGTTGGTCAATTTTATACCACAAGGCCTCAAACTTATGAAAATATTATGAGATAAATGCCGTTAGCGATCCAATTGGTGGAGAGAAAAGTTTAAGAACAATCCAATGTTTTAGAAAAATTGGCTTTTTTTTGTTGTTATGTGAAAATCAGGGAATCAAACCAAATCGAATTTCGGTTCCGGTTCCGGTTCTGGTACGTACCGAAACTAATGTTTCGGTAAAAGGTTCTGTTTAGGTTCTAGTTTATTTCGGTATTCGGTTCCGTACCGGTACCTTGGTTTTTATTTCGGTATACCGGTACGTACCGGTATGTACCGGTATAATTGAAAAATCTTTTAATCCAAAGATATAATAGAAATGGTACCAACCTACACAACAGAAAGTGGTTATAAAGAAGGAAAATTAAACATTATAAACTTTACCTCAGAAAAAAATGTCCTAATAATAGAAGAGCAAGAAGATCTTTTGATATCTGATGAAAAGTAAAAAAATACACTGTTTTCAGATAACGTTACCGATCACAATTTAACCCTGCTTTTAGGTTAAGTCCATTTGGGCCAATTAGTAATTCATTTCCTTTGTAAATGCAAAAATTAAGAATAAATTAATAATATTTGGAATTTATTGAACCAAAATAGAAGCAACGAAATAAGATGAAATTGTTATTTTTATTGAAAATTTCAGTATATACCAGATGGTCCCTTAACTTTACATTTGTAAGTTTTTTCTTACGTTTACCCTGCGTTTTACCCTGAAGAAATCCCTTATTGAAGTAATAAAAATGAAATTAAAAAAAAAAAAACTCAGAACCGAAACTGTACCGGTACAATGTTTCGGTTTTTTTCGGTCATTTCGGTTCCAAAAATAAAGGTTCCGAAATACCGGTACGTAAAAAATAAATAATAACGGTTCCGGTTCCGGTTCTGGTTCTGAGTTTCAATCGGTTCTTTTCGGTATACGGTTCCGGTTCGGGTTCCGGTTTGACACCCTGGTGAAAATAAATATATTGAAATCTTCTGTCGACTTAAGAAAATTTTTACTACGCTTGCTTATATATAATTTCTTTTAAAGAATAACGGAAATAATATAATTATCATGATGGAAAAAAATGCCCCGAGCGACATATTGATGTTATGATGGAAAAAATGTCCCGTGCGACATGTCCCGTGCAAAAGTGCTTAAAATTGAATTTAAAAAAAAATATAAGGATTTTTTGGGTAAAAACAAAAACATTTTTAAGAGACATAAATGCACAGCATTCTAATATTTACCACATTGAAATATGGTACAGGATTCGCTGAAATCGGCTTGTCAATTGTTGGTCGCGAAAACTTCTTCTGTAGTTGTCCCGTGCGAGTGCCTTGGTTTTTTGCTATTACATTTCTTGGAAAGTAAAAATTGCTCAAAATTAAGCTTATTACCAATAATAGGGCTAATTAAACACTATAGGTTAAGCCATCAATCAAAAAAAAAATCCGGTCCCCTTCGACATAATGGAAATGCCCATATCTAATATAAGAAATTTTGTATTGGAATTAGGATTCGATGGAAAATTGTTCTTCAAAGTAAAAATTTAAGTACAAAGCTATTTAAATTGTTTACTATTCCTACTAGAACTTTGACTGATGTTTATTTTTCCAAGTGTACCTGTTTGGAGGTCTATCAGCTTGTCGCATGATTGATTTATATGTCGTGTGTATTATTAATGGCCAGGCCAAGTCAATTGAAACGCCTGCAATAGCTCTTAACATTTCTGAGCTCATCTATTATGGATATTGAGGCAGCACCTTAAGCTTAATTGTGAGTCGCCTGGTTAGCTTTTGTTGATTTATACATTAGAGTTAGGGAGAGAGCGCGACAAAGAATAACGGAAACAGAGACAAAGTACAAATTTCCTTTAGGTTTTAATACCCTGTACCAAAGGGTACAAAGGGTATAATGAGTTTGTGCAAATGTATGCAACAGGCAGAAGAAAGCATTTTCGTACCTAAATAGTATATATATTCGTGATCAGCATCAAAAGCCGAGGAGTTATTAGTTGCTAAATCTCTACTAGACATATATTCTACTATTTATTATGAATCGACCCGCCATACATCGTTTTTCGATCAGATGAACGATATTAGAGCTATACGTAAAAGAAAATAAAAGCCAACGACAACAACAACTTCGCAGCGATTGGTAGAACTTACGAGAAAGAGAGAGCGAGAGGGCAATAGCTAACTGGTAATTTCCCAATTGGACCTTGCTTGACGGCAGGATCTAATGGGACTGCGCCCCTCTCAGAAAGTTATCAGTTACGTACAAACAGGTACAGAGTATATTACAGTCGGGCTTGACCGACTTGCTTACTTGTTTTTGTTGTTTTCGTTTTTGCATGAGAGGGCTTGGGCGCAGCTGACTGTTTTATGGCTCAATCATAATTTTTCACACTGTTAATGTGCAAATGCGTTGCGTGGACTCTCTGGGGAAACAGACACAGACGCACAGCGAGCCAGGAACCTACTTAAAAGCAGACACGTGCACATGTGTGTGTGTGTGTGTGGGAAAAGTTTTTTGAAGTGTTAAATGAGATAACGTAAACATTGTGATGCTGCCTGCTTGTCTGTCTGCTGCTGCTGCTGCTGTTGAAAGGCTCGCCAGGACAATGAGTAGCAGTTCTGACAGTCTGACAGGCTTCTCGCATAAAAATTATTAAAAATAGCTCTTTGGCTTGTTAAAAGTTCTAAGGCAAAATTAAAATTATTATGGCATACTATAGCTACATATACATGTATTTAGCCAAGTTAACTTTGGCGTTTGTAAATTTATTGTTGTGCTGACATTTTGATTGCGCTTTTGTTTCAAGTGACTTTACGCTCAAGTATCTGCAAATATTTGTGCGCATCCTTTGACATTTGCAGGCGTTAAAATTTCCCAGCAAAAAGTTAATTGAGTTTCAACAAGTGGTAAAGGACGATGATAAAGAATACAAACAAACACAAGGAGAGAGAGAGAGAAGGAAAGAGATAGAGTAAATGTAGAATATTTGAAATATTATGGAAATTCAAGGAATGTGCAAGTAATGGAGTCTAAACAGAAATCAACGAGTTTGGCACTGAAAATAAAGGATAATATGACATTTTGTTACTTAATTAGCAAATGAGAACTAATAAGAAATAAACAAACGAAAGCTTAGTAACCATTATCTCATTTTAAGGTGTCACAGAAATTTGTCCTGGTTGTAAAGTCAACAAAATATTAAACTTTATAGAAGAGGTGGAAGTGACATTTTGTGTACGTCAATAACGAATCTGTATGAAAGTATGTCAAGCCAGTCTGTTATTAACTAGGTGGGGTAAAAAGTAATTTTCTTGAGAAAAAAAAAAAACTTTGTAATATAGTTTTTTTTAATTTTATGCACGTATCCAGCGATTTTCCAACTTTTTGATCCCATCCAAAGAGTAATTTTCCTTATAGTCTGACGTTCGTGAAGGTTTATTTTTTACCACATCTAGTAAAATTCATCATTTCCGGCGTGAATTAATTAGATAAGAATGCATTGATTCATTGATTTTTTTCGACGAGAAATCCTCTTCATTTGGAAGCAACAAGTCTGCAAACCATTAATTTTGTATAGCATACAGGATTATTTCGCAAACAAAAAAAAACAAGCAATGGCACTAAAGATTAAATTAAATCTATTTTATCTAAGCAACTGCAGCGAATATCTTTATGGTATTTAAACAGGTTATGAGTGAATGGCTTTAGAACAAATTAGCATTAAGTGAGTTCCTGAGTTTAAGAAATAGTTGTTCACTCAAGGACCCATTTTCCGAACAATCGGTCCTATGACAGCTATAGGAAATAGTAGTCCGATTGTAATCAACTATTGCAGAACTGTGTGCCAGCATATTTTATTTATAACACCTGAGTTTAATAACGCAATCATTGAAAACGAAAATGTTTTGTTCACTAAGACCTAATTTTGACCGATCGTACCTGTGGCAGCCATAGGATACAGTCATCCGATTTTGATGAATTTTTCCAGAATTATGTGGAAGCATGTAAAACTAATAAAATCCAAGATTTGAATTGTCTCGTTTAATCTGGTAAATGTCAAGTTAATATGTATACAATGTTAAATACTAAATAATGCTACAAATTTTTTAAGTTAAAACTTATTAAACTGAAAAACATTATGAAAAATCGGCATTGGGCTCACGGCATCCAAGCCATGCCTACAACATGTCAAATATACACACTACTATTACAACTATTCCAAGATTGGTGACGCAACAATGAGAAAGAAAAATGTTTTTCTCACTAGAAGTAGTTTTTTGACCGACCGTTTCTATGGGAGCTATGTAATATAGTCATCCGATTTTGATCATTTTTTCCTGTATTATGTGAAAGCATATAGAACTAATATATACCAAGATTGGTGATGCTACAATGAAAAACCAACGAGTTTTTTCTACTAGAACTATTTTTTTGACCGATCGTTCCTATGGCAGCTATATGATATAGTCATCCGATCCGGTCGATTCCGACATATAAGATGCGCGCAGTAAAAAGAAGACTGAGCAAAATTTCAGCTCGATAGCTTTAAAACTGAGGGACTAGTTCGCGTGGAAACAGACGGACAGACAGACAGACGGACGGACGGACGGACAGACGACGGACAGACAGACGGACGGACAGACGGACAGACAGACGGACAGACGGACAGACGGACAGACGGACAGACAGACGGACAGACAGACAGACAGACGGACAGACAGACGGACAGACGGACAGACGAAAATGAACTTAGCTCGTCGTCCTGATCAAGAATATATATAGTTTATGGGGTCGAAAATGAATATTTCTATGCGTTACAAACTTCTGGGCAAAATTAATACACACTTTTCAAGTGTAAAAAAAACCCTAAAATCTCCCACAATTTTAAAGATAGATTATTCGAGCCCTTAAGACATAAATTTAACTCATAATTCCATTTCGATTATCCATACATCGATTTCAGATGAATAGATACTAGTTGCTAGAGTTGCCACCCCCACAATTTCAAAAAACCCTCAAATATCCCACAATTTTAAAGATAGATTGTTTGAGCCTTCTAGACCTGTATTGTACTCATCATTATTTATCGAGCTCCCATATGTGTTTAAGATAAATTCTTGAAAGTTATCAGTTATATAAAAACTTTAACAGGTACAGAGTATATTACAGTCGACCGACTTTCTTAATTGTTTTGTATTGAAGATACAAATATTTTCATTAAATATTGCAAAAATTTATTGAGAAAAATCGTTCCTTTATTTTAGATGGAATTGTTTGATTTACCTATTTCATTAAATTTTCGACACTATATATCTTAATCAACACTATACGTCTTTAAATTCCAATATCGATCTGTTGGTCGAAGCTCTGGTGCAATTGGTGGGTTCTCCTTTTGAGCAAACAAATTTAGTTATTTTGCATTAAGCAAGGCTCGAGATCATCGGGCTTATTTTGCGGTATCCAGATCTGTTCAAAATATTGTTATAAGGTGTAATGTTAGTAATGTTAGGTAATGTTAGGTAATGTTAGGTAAAAAGTGTTTTGTTTTAAACCCAGTTTCAAGTTGATATCGGCGCTTACAAAGTCCGTTTTGAAAAATAAAGTTGTTCTTAGGCCGCTGGATCAAATTGCGCGACATTTCGAAACCTTATGATCAAGCCTGCAAACCGGTCCGGAACCGAACCCCTAAGAACCGGTTCGGTTCGGGTTTCTTAAACTGGCCGAACCGGACCATGAACCGAACCTTCTACATTTTTGATCCCTCGAACCTGAACCCTAACCGAACCACTTATTTTAAAAAAAGGTTCGGTTCACAATATTTAGTAATTTTTCAGAAGGAAGAAATTCTTGATATGATTATTCAAAATATAACTTTAAATGACTCTACGACTAACTGTAAAGAAAGGAAGTTTATAAGAACAATAGAAAGCAAGAACCGATGACAACTATAAAATCTATCAATGATGTTATAGATGCCTTTAAAAATTGACCAAGAGAACATACATCGAAAATGAGTTAATATTTTGGAAAGATCTTAAAAGAATATTGTACTAACTTAGTTGTACGAACATTTTTAACACTAAAGTTCCTTCCAATCTAAGATCTAGTAGAAATGATCAGTTCCAAAAAGATATAATGCCTACACAGTCGAAAAAAAAAATTGGGACTAAAATCAATCCCAAAAATAGAAGGCTAACATCGGCTACGCCGATGTTTTAAATACCCTTGCAGTTTTTGAAAGGCGCTACCATTGATAACAAAAAAGTTTTTCTCATAAGAACTAGTTTTTAGACTGATCGTTTCTTTGGCAGCTATATGCTATAGTCATCCGATTTTGATAAATTTTTCACGAATTGGGTGTAAGCATATAAAACTAATATATACCACGATTGGTGACGCTACTATGGAAAACAAAAAAGTTTTTCTCACTAGAACTGGTTTTTGGACCGACCGTTTATATGGCAGCTATATGCTATAGTCATCCGATTTTGATAAATTTTTCCATTTCCAAACGGAAATGAACTCAGCTCGTCATGCTGATCAAGAATATATATACTTTATGTGGTCGGAAATGCTTCCTTCTATGCGTTACAAACATCGTGACAATTTTAATATACCCTCTGCAAGGGTATAATAAAGGTCAGTTGATGGTGAATTCCAGATTTTATGAAAAGAAAGTACAATCAGGTTCGACTCGTACTTTAAATTTTAATCAGAAGGTCGGGACTTTAATTAACTTAAACAAGGCAAGGTTGCCGAAATTATATTATATAATAATAGATGATCAAAATAATTGAATCGTATAAATTAATCGTAAAAACAAGCTTCATATTATTTTTTGTTTAAGTGAACCGAGGTTTGAACCAAAACCTGGGGTTCAGAGGATCCAGTAACCGGTCCGTGAACCGAACCCAAAGATTCCTCACTGGTTCGAACCTCCGAACCGAACCTGTTCCCAAATTTGGAAGGTTTGCAGCCTTGCTTATGATTGAATTTTTCAACTTGAACTACCATTTTGCTTTGTATAAAATTAAGGTGCGGGTACTGTTTAAGTCCATTTATACACATGTTTCGTCGTCCATCTCAAAACTTTTTCATTAAATAAACGGTCTTAAAGATTTCCAACTCAATTTTTTACAGTTTCTACATCTTGTTAACTTTTTTCAAAACTTTTTGATTTTGAATGTCTTTAAGTAATGCCTCTTTGAATCATAAAGACATTCGTTACCGTTTTTCGGTCAAATATCGGAAAACCATTAAAAGGCCTCTTCCATATTTTCAAGATTCTGATTCTTACGAACTTTTTTCTACCTTTTTATACACTTGAAAAGTGTATATTAATTTTGCCCAGAAGTTTGTAACGCAGAGAAATATTCATTTCCGACCCCATAAACTATATATATTCTTGATCAGGACGACGAGCTGAGTTCATTTCCGCTTGTCCGTCCGGCTACGCGAACTATTCTCTCAGTTTTAAAGCTATCGAGCTGAAATTTTGCACAGAGTCTTCTTTTTACTGCACACAACTAATATGTCGAACATATAGCTGCCATAGGAACGATCGGTCGAAAAATAAGTCTTTGTAAGAAAAAATTTTTTGATTTCCATCGTAGCGTCTCCAATAGTTTCCATACAATTCTGAAAAAATGTATCAAAATCGGATGACTATAGCATATAGCTGCCATATAAACGGTCGATCAAAAAACTAGTTCTAGCGGGAAAAACTTTTTTGTTTTTCATTGTAGCAACTTCAATCGTGGTATATATAATTTTTATTTGCTTCCACACAATTCTGAAAAAAGTTATTAAAATCGGTTGACTATAGCATATAGCTGCCATATAAACGGTCGGTCAAAAAATAGTTCTTGTGAGAAATACTTTTTTGTTTTCCATCGTAGCGTCCCCAATCTTGGATTATATTAGTTTTATATGCTTTCACATAATTTTGAAAAAATTTATCAAAATCGGATAACTATTGCATATAGCTGCCATTGGACCGAGCGTTCAGTTCCTATTAACGTTCAGTTTGTAGCAATTATGCATTTTTTTTACAACATTTAATTATCCATACAGTATTTCTGATTCCGAAATCATGGCCTTACCTTACATGCTTTCTGTATTTAACCCTACTGAACAGCTGCAAATTAATAAGAGTTTTTATGACTAAATTTCAAGGAAGCTTCTAAATGGGTAGAGGTACCCATGGAGTTGCCGGTCCTGATATTGCAGCGTTAATTAAAATTTTTGAAGTGCTTCTTCTTTGAAATTCCTTCTCTAAAAAATCATGAAGGTGTGAAATAAAAATAGTTGCTTTGAGTTTATAACCCATTCTCGTGAAAAATGATTAATAAAATTCAAAGTTTAACAAAGGAAAGTTTTTTAAAAAAGAAAACTTAAATTTTTCTACATTCTCGTTTTTTTTTTTTAAGTTTTTCAAACTTATTGCAGAGCATTTGCAATTGCTAAGCTGGCTACTCTTTATTTGCATATTGAATCTTTCCCGCCCCCACCCATTCGGCGAAGGCAAATGTCAATTTCGATTTATTGAATATGGCAAAGCAAAAAAGAGAGAAAAAAAATATCTAAAAAATGGCGTTAAAATGAAAATTGAAAATGATGCCAGTCAACGGGATGATGGCAGCGTTTGTCATCGTTGTTGCCATCGCGTCGTTTGCCTTTGCCTTGCTGCTTATTAGTTTAAATTGTAAACAGGAAGTGTTGCGGCACCGGATATAACGGGCTATGGAGGGACTTGAAGTTTTTTTTTTTTTTTTTGCCTTGCGCCTGTCAGTGACAGCGGCGAGGCAAGCGAAACTTTTAAGTTGACTTGGTTTATTGCAACTGTCGAGCATTTAGTTAACTCTTGGCGCTTGTCGCTTGCCGCTGTCCTTGTCATTGTCAGTCAACCAGTTGGTGGCAGTGTCGGCTAGTTTGCTTGAAAAGCTCAATGGGGTCTTTAATTTGGTTTCCTGCTGCCGGCAGGCAACATGGCTACACACACCCTTGATTTATTCAACATTTTCTTGCATTTTGCATGAGCTTCTTTTCTTCATTGTTGTAATTGTAGTTGTTGTTGCTGTCGTTGTACAGCATGTGCGTGCATATTACACTTTTGCCTGGAAGGAATTGCGACAGCGTTACCTAAGACACACAAACGCTTTTATCGGCTTATGGCAGCTCTTAAAGGCAAACCCACACGGCGTATGCCAAATGTAAACAAAGAAATCAACAGAATAACAACAAAAATTAATTAAAAAATCCTTAAGTGTGTGTGTGTGTGTGTGTGAGATATGTGAGAAAGAAGCGGCTCCAAATCGCTTAATTATATTAGCAAACATTCAATTTGGCCCCTGGCGGTTGATTCGGGGAGAAAGCTGTGTTTCATTCTACACACCGAGTTGAAGTACAAAATTGTTGCCAAAAGTTCGCTAGGCATTTAATTTGGATTATTAAGTACAAGCATTTTGCAAGTAGAAGACGCATTATTTAGATGAGAGCACAAATCCTTATATTCTGAAAAGGAGTAGGAATTTCAATTACATTGCAGGCCTACTTAATAAACAACATTTACTTTTCGTTTAACGACTCATTGGTGTTCCTAATAAAGCTAAATACTACATTAGCTAAAGTAATCTTGATGGGTTTCAAGTCGAAGAATTCGAATTTCACATATCATTCAAATATTCTTGGATTTTCATTTTAATATTAACTAAATTCAAATGTTAACAAAACACATCTGACAAAAGCAATGTGACCGTTTGATATTAAGGGGTATTTTGCTGTTGAAGGGTCACACTGGAAACAACATCAACAGTTGATTCTTACTTGATTAAGTATAGGCAAATATCTTAAATTATTTTAATTAAAGAGTTGAAAGTTTTCCATAGTTGCAAATGCAAAATTAAAATTCACATTTTGGCCAGTTTTTTAGCACATTTTCTCTTTTCGATTTACCTGTTGGTAATATTTGCAAAATAAATTTGGAACTGATCGGATGAAATCCAAAGGAGATTCATACAACAGTTTCCCGCCAATTTTCCGACTTTCGGGGAATATTTTCCAAAATTTAAAAGCGATGTATTAAACATATTTTTGAATGTGCAGCTTGAAATATGAGTTTGAAGCAAATCGGTCAATAATTACAAATCGACTCAACATTTCCACGCGGGTGGGTGAATACAGTTTTATGAAATTTCCCTTTAGAGCTTCGAAAAACATTTAGAGTCCCATCGAATGAAAGACAAAAATTACTTCAGAAATTTTTCGCCAATTTTCCAAAATGTGAAATCGCGTTGTTAATAATTTGTTGCGTAGAGCTTTGCTAATAATTAATTATTACTCACTTTCAAAATAAGATAAAGCTGCTGTGAAAAATGCAGTTTAATACCTCTAACGGTTAGGGCTGTACAAACCAAGCATGCCAGAGACTAAATTTTTTTTAAATTAAGAGGGTCTTCTACCTTTGAAAATTTTTTTGTTCGATTTTTTTGTTTTGCCTTATTATCATAGCTTGGACATTCCCCTTTCATCCCCTTCAAACCGTTTTCAAATAATCGAAATAGTTTAGCAGATATAGCCATTTTAGTGGAGCAATGTTCTTGCTAACGTGAGTATTTTCTACGATGCTCAAAACTTTAAGCGAGTTTTTATCGAAACCACGTTTTTTGACCTGGTAGCCATGATTGCGCCAGCTCTACTAACACGATTTTGCTCAGCCATGTTGCAATCGACGCAGAATTGATGTAATTCTGGCCCGTACCTCAATCAAGAGGAAAAACATTTTTTTAGTATTTTTTTTACACTAAACTACAAAAAAAAAACTTGAAAAATCTAAATTTTTTTTTTTAAACGGCCGCCAATTTTTAAAAAAAATATTGCAAAACATGATTGAGGTACGGGCCAGAATTACATCAATTCTGATCATAACCTCACTTACCGTTTTCAGTTTTGATAACCTGGAGTCCCGGAATCATGGCCACTACCTCTACACCTTTTTATTTGATACCCTAATTGGCAGGCCGATAACTTTTTGAACAGCCCTCGAAATCCAAAAATTTTTTTTTATTTTATAATATAGTTAATAAATAATACAAATCAAAAAATCAAACTGAAAAATCTCTTATAAAACACTCATAAAACACTGTTCAAAGGTAGGAGACCCCCTTAAAGGTCATTTAATTGTTGCAATATATCCAAAAGAAACACTTTGCGTCAAAGTTTTAAGTATTAACAAAAAATATTTACCAAAAAGCGAATCAATTCGGAGACTTTATTTTGCGCAACTTGAATATATAAATATAAATATATAAATAAATGTATCAATATAAAACAGACATAAGGGGTGTCCTATTCTATTGGTAGGGAGTGTATTTGTAAATAGGCAACACTGCGTATGAGTGATACATAAAAATTTTAGTAAAGTAAAATTGGCTGTTACAGCTCCATAGAAAGGGCCGAGCTTCTGTTAATCTCTTGGCTCGTGTCTTTTAATCTCGCTCAAGAAAAAGTCCAACCAAATTTTTTACTTTTATTTTTTTTGTTTACCAACAAGCAACAGATATGAAGTGAGACCATGACCAAACAAGTTGCATACTTAGGACATAAAGTTTATAAATGGTATCCAAGCATACTTGATCCTCTGTTTGCGGCAATCGGTTCTCAAACAGAACTGTAATATTGGTATCGGTTCCACTTTGTGATTGTATTATTTCCTTCTTTTAATAGATGGCAGTAGGCGAAAGATTGTTGTATCACTCATACGCAGTTTAGACTTTTTAAATTTAATTATTTTATTTATAGGAAGCAGGGTTTAATCCCGAACCGAATATCGAATTTCGGTTTTCAGTTTTTTTCGGTTCTTATACGGTACCTAGATTTTTGTTTTGGTATTCCGGTACGTACAAAGTACCGGTACAAGAATAATTATTTTTATACTCAAAAATTTAAATTGTTTCAATATATCCAAAAACTTCATAGACGAAATAGAATTAAAAAATTGTGATCTAAGAATATGCCACATGAAAACAGTTTTTTGAAACATAAAAACTATTTCGCTATACGTATATTTCTGCGTTATCCCTTTACTCAGAAAAAACGAACTCGAATTAAGGAATTCTGTATTCTTTTGTCGCCTAGACAAGGTCGCCTTAGGTCAGATTACTCATCTTTGACATAGAACTATCTGTCACGTAAACTTACAAATAACAGAGTAAATTGTAAGTTCATCTTTCTTAGGGAAGATTTCTCATCTTCAAGATAGCTAATATGTGTCAGATAAACTTTAATTTCTGATTTTTGTTAGTTTCTGTGACAGACTCTGCTTACTAGGAGTTGAAAAATTTGACGCTAACTTATATAAAATCTTTCTTAAAAGCAGAAAAATATTTCTTAATTATAATTCGAAATAATTGGTCCTTTAATCTTCTATTTCCCAGCTAAAAATAGAGATCTTTCGCGATTGGAATAGATTTGGAAAATGCTGAATCGATCCGAAAACGGCAAAAGAAAACGGTTCGGTTCGGTTCTTTTCAACGACGAATTTTATGACGTAAAGTGCATACCTTAAGACAATGGTATTTGTAAATTTACAAAATTGAGTTTGGAAAATGAACTGCACGAAAAAACCTTGAATCGCTTTAGTTCTTCTCTTTCCTTTAAATTACTTTTTTTGAAACTTTGGAAAATATTTATGCATCCATTAGGGGTGACCACGCGCCTGCGTAAATGTAGATTTTTTTTAACTTCCTCTTTAATTTTTCATTCTTTCCTTGGAAGTTTTAGATTGAATTATGTGAGCATCCAGCTGAGCATGTGACACATTATTCTAAATATTCTTCAGTTAAAAGAGTTGTCCAGCTCATCTTACTTAAACAAGGGATTTATTTTCTACTGCACTATTTAGCGTTTTTGAAAATATTGTTCGTTATATAACTCAAAAACTGAGAGTGAACCACTGAGACGAACCGAAACAGTGGTTCAGCTTGCTCCAAAATCCATTTTATGAACCAAACCGGTGCACAGTGGTCGCTCCCATACGACAAAAATAAAAAATCCAAAATCAAAATTTTACATTTTGAATCATGTCGATCATTTCATAATTGAATTATCTTTCTAAAACAAACGGGTTTTTTTAGTGTGCCCATTCGCTCTTTGTGAAAAAACACCTTAAAGTTAGACCACGTGCTACGCAATTCCATGCATTGTGTTTTGTCTCAAAGTGACGCCAATATTGAAAAGTAAAAAAGTTAACAAATAAAAATTCCAATTTCTTTTAATAGTATGGATATCATTCGAACAGGTATATACTATGATTTGAAACAATTAACACTTTGTATATTGTAGTATATCGTGTAAAACAAAATAATTCATAATTTACCTTTTGTGAGAGTTTTTCGTTTACTGTTTGTACTTTACCTTAAGCTTTTAGTTGTGATGCCGATCGATTCCGATGATAATATATATATATATAATGGGTGGTATGGGCGTATAAACACGCCCATTTTTTAAAAATATTTTTATAGTATTTTTTTATGCTTACAGTTAAAATTATAGAACCGGAGGACAAGTAAAACTATTTTTGTCGCATACTTCCATACAAGTCCGACCACTGTGCGGTGGTTTAAAATCTCCATGAATCATTGAACCGAACCAGTCTCAATTCCCGACCGGTTGGCATCCCTGATTTGAACCCCTACCATAAGACTACGGTCCTTAAAGTAAAATACTTTAAGGGGTACATAAGTTTTAAAAACACTTTGAAACATTTGGAAACATAAAATCTGTCTTCGATTTTTCTTACATTACTTTTATCTAAATTTAAAAAAAAACAAGTAAGAAAGTCGGTCAAGCCCGACAGTAATATACTCTGTACCTGATTGTATATAACTAATAGCTTTAAAGTGTGGAGTCACAAAATCTGTGCAAGTGCTGCCCATCACGATTACGGGCAAACAAACATCCCTAAAAGGTCCAAACAATCTGTCTTTAAAATTGTGGAAGATATTCGATTTTGTTCAAATTGTGGGGGTGGCAACTCTGCCATCGTTCATCTGATCGGAAAACAATGTATGGGGGCTCGATTAGTAATGGCGAGTAGAATATATGTCTAGGAGATTCGATCAACCTAACTCCAAAATTGCGGGATATTTGAGGTGTTTTTCACATTGCGGTGGTGGCAACTCTACTATCGTTCATCTGATCGGAAAACGATGTATGGGGGCTCGATAGGTAATGATGAGTAGAATATATGTCTAGAAGGTTCAAACAACCTAACTCCAACATATCGGGATATTTGAGGTATTTTTCAAATTGCGGGGGTGGCAACTCTACTATCGTTCATCTGATCGGAAAAGGATGTATGGGGGCTCGATAGGTAATGATGAGTAGAATATATGTCTAGAAGGTTCAAACAACCTAACTCCAAAATTGCGGGATATTTGAGGTGATTTTTCAAATTGCGGGGGTGGCAACTCTACTATCGTTCATCTGATCGGAAAACAATGTATGGTGGCTCGATAAGTAATGATGAGTAGAATATATGTCTTGAAGGTTCGAACAACCTAACTCCAAAATTGCGGGATATTTGAGGTGCTTTTCAAATTGCGGGGGTGGCAACTCTACTATCGTTCATCTGATCGGAAAACAATGTATGGGGGCTCGATAAGTAATGATGAGTAGAATAAATGTCTAGAAGGTTCGATCAACCTAACTCCAAAATTGAGGGATACTTGAGGTGTTTTTCAAATTGCGGGGGTGGCAACTCTACTATCGTTCATCTGATCGGAAAACGATGTATAGGGACTCGATAGGTAATGATGAGTAGAATATATGTCTAGAAGGTTCAAACAACCTAACTCCAAAATATCGGGATATTTGAGGTGTTTTTCAAATTGCGGGGGTGGCAACTCTACTATCGTTCATCTGATCGAAAAACGATGTATAGGGGCTCGATAGGTAATGATGAATGTAGAATATGTAGAATATATGTCTAGAAGGTTCCAACAACCTAACTCCAAAATTGTGGAAGATATTAAGTTTTTTTCAATTTGCGGGGGTGGCAGGCAAAAAAAAAACTAAACTTGATCTGCCTGCAAGCATAAGAAATATATGTTCCATACACCTCAAATCTCTATCTCTTACCATCTCTGAGATCTCAGCGTTCATACGGACAGACGGACAGACGGACATGTCTATATCGACTCTGCTGTTGATGCAGATCAAGAATATATATACTTTATAGGGTCGGAGATGCTTCCTTCTGGCTGTTACACACATTTGCACAAACCCAATATACTCTTTGTACCTTCGGTACAGAGTATAAAAACAATACTTTCTTAAAGTACGAAATAATATTTCTAAATTTGATTACGAAATTTTTTTAAAATTAATAATAATTATAAAATAATAAAAAATTTATATTAATGTTTTTCTAACATTTCTACATTTAAGAGAGCATTTTTTTAAGACTTAGAAATCATTTACATTTAGTTAGAGGGTTTATATTTTCTATATCTTATATATCTTAAATAGAGAATTTGCTACTGGTTATTTTAAAAGGGCAAATTTTTAAAATGTGAGACTTTCTTCTGAGTGTATATATTGCTATTTTACCCTTTTTAATATATATCGTGGATCGTATTTATTATAATTTTTAATATAAAAATTACAAAATAAGAATTATTTATTTATTTTTTGTTTAAATAAATTGGCAAATAACTCTTATTTTTAACGTAAAACAATTAATTACAAAATAATCATTAAATTTCAATTTTAATATAAAATTGCGAAATAACTATTATTTTCGATTTTTATAATAAAAATTGCGACATAATTGTTATATGTCAATTTTTTTTATTAATTGAATATAAGAGTTATTTTTCAATTTGTATTTTAAAAATTGAAAATAAAAATTGATTTTAAATATCTTAAGAACCAAGCGGTGCATCACAAAAGTTTAAATATATATAAGATCTACGTTTCAATATCTATCCATTGAAATATCAATTGTCCTTTAAGGATCAATATTAAGGATGGCTAAAATTATTTCAATTTATTTCCCCTTTAATATGTACACAACATTTTAAAACGGTAACAAGAAAAATAATCAACGCATTGTAAAAAGGTAACTGAAAATACAAAATGCAATGATAGAATTTTACCAGGATGATTACTATTTGTTCAATTTGAAGAACAATTTTCCAATTAATTCCGACAATAAATTGCAACTCAAGTCTGACAGATCCAAATTAAGGGCAGAACATTACCTTTCTACTGAAACTTGGATTTTTGGCACGCAATGCAGTACTTAAGCCTATTGATACAGCCGAGAATATATTATATTTTTGTCTTCCCAAAATTGTATTATATTCTTATTTGTATCAATAAGCTTAGAAGAATATCCGTTTATTTCGGTCATGCCAAATTTAAACTGTCATTGTCGTCATCCAAATGTTCATTCCCCTAGCACACCTCACATGAATTGAGATTCTCTTTTAAAATTGATCAGGTGCTTTGTGACGTATTGTCGACTTGACTAGTCGATTGATGCGATGTTTGCGATGAAACCGGCTTCTTTTCAGATACCTCCTGATGATATTGATTTCAATTTTTACTATAAAAATCAAAAATAATAATTATTTCGCAATTTATATATTAAAATTGAAATTTAATAATTATTTTGTAATTCATTTTTTTAGGTTAAACAAGTAAGAAAGTCGGTCAAGCCCGACTGTAATATACTCTGTACCTGATTGTATATAACTAATAGCTTTAAAGTGTGGGGTCACAAAATCTGTGCAAGTGCTGCCCATCACGATTACGGGCAAACAAACATCCCTAAAAGGTCCAAACAATCTGTCTTTAAAATTGTGGAAGATATTCGATTTTGTTCAAATTGTGGGGGTGGCAACTCTGCCATCGTTCATCTGATCGGAAAACAATGTATGGGGGCTCGATTAGTAATGGCGAGTAGAATATATGTCTAGGAGATTCGATCAACCTAACTCCAAAATTGCGGGATATTTGAGGTGTTTTTCAAATTGCGGGGGTGGCAACTCTACTATCGTTCATCTGATCGGAAAACGATGTATGGGGGCTCGATAGGTAATGATGAGTAGAATATATGTCTAGAAGGTTCAAACAACCTAACTCCAACATATCGGGATATTTGAGGTTTTTTCAAATTCATGGGGGTGGCAACTCTACTATCGTTAATCTGATCGGAAAACGATGTATGGGGGCTCGATAGGTAATGATGAGTAGAATATATGTCTAGAAGGTTCCAACAACCTAACTCCAAAATTGTGGAAGATATTAAGTTTTTTTCAATTTGCGGGGGAGGCAGGGGGCGTGGCAAAAAAAAAACTTAACTTGATCTGCCTGCAAGCATAAGAAATATATGTTCCATACACCTCAAATCTCTATCTCTTACCATCTCTGAGATCTCAGCGTTCATACGGACAGACGGACATGTCTATATCGACTCCGGCTGTTGATGCTGATCAAGAATATATATACTTTATAGGGTCGGAGATGCTTCCTTCTGGCTGTTACACACATTTGCACAAACCCAATATACTCTTTGTACCTTCGGTACAGAGTATAAAAATAAGAGTTATTTTAAATAAATTTAAAATAAAAATTTAATTGTTTGTCGGTTTGCGCACTCAAAAACAACTCCCGTAGTGTTTTTACATTCATCTAAGACCATTTTTCCACTTTGATTTTATTAAACCCCATAACTCTTATTCGCGATCACTGATATATATATTCGAAGCAATCATAAATCAGTTAGATAAATATTAAAAAACCGAAACAATATCGTTATTAGCGTTTCGGAATGGTTCCGGTTTATAAGGATCCTAATATAACGGTTTTCGGTTCTAAAATATATTAAATTTCGGTTCCGGTTTCGATAGCGGTACGTGGGTTGAACTGGTTTATTTCGGTTAACGGATCCGGTTCCGGTTAAGGTATTATTCCCTGATAAGAAGTTTGCGTAAATTTGATTTAAGAAATTTGAAAAGGAAAAAGCCTCTACCCTATGACCAAATGTTGGTGGGGTTCTATTTATATTTCGGAAACTGGTAACACTAACGCCAATAGTTCTAATACCAAAAAAACTTGGACTTTTTATAGCATAAACGGTCTCACAACGGTTTCATGTACAAGCGGTATTTGTGTTGTTTAAATGGAAATGTTCTAGAAAATGTTTTCATTGGATAATTTTTCACAACATCAAAACGATGTGAGACCGTTCATGCTACAAAATGTCAAACACCGACGGAATTTACAAACCAACCGTCATCAAAATCTCTAGAGATTTCGGTGTCATCCTCGATTATGACAGAATTAATTGGAAAAGACATATTACTACATTTTTCTGTCAGTGTAGTTACATTTGTTGTCTTTGTAGACAGTTTACAAAAGCAAAATCTGCTGTAGTTGTTGTTTCTGTTGCTTTAAGTCACTCAACAATGCCAAAATTCAACATCCTCCTGCTCTTTGCCCCTGTCTAATTTGGCTGCTCCTGGCTTTTCTTCCGCACAATTCAAGCGCAAAAGGCGACATTTAAGGCATTTATGGTATGGCCTCCCCCCCTCGATCCTGTCTATGTATTCGCCACGTAATTGAAGTTGTTAAAGCATGCAGGACCTTGGAATATTTGGGCTATTGGGCAGCAACATCAATCATACTTATGCAGTTACATATCACACACGACACGTACAGCTACACCTACATCTACCACTACAGCTTCTCACCTCCTCCTTCTGCTCCTCCTTCTGTATGTACGTGATTTATGCATATTTGAGACTTGTACAGAATGTGTTCATGAATGTCTATTGGCTTTCTTCGTTGGAATAACCAAATTTTGAACAACATAAAAGTTGCTTTTGTCAGTTGACAAACAATGCGCATAATGCATGAGCCCGGACTCATGTTCCTGTGTTTTTCATTTTATTTATCTTGTCCTCGCTCGCTCGCTCTCTCTCTGTCTGTTTCTCTTTCCGTACATGTTGTGGAATAATGGGAGAGCTTACTTGCGCATTAAGCCGCTTTCAATATAACATTGGCCGAAATACAAGTTTGATTGGAAAAGTACGTAGGGAAGGGTCGGTGGGGGGGTCATTGTCTGTCCATTTTTATTATCATATTCTGTATGTTTTTGTAGCTCTTTGCCTTTATTTTGTTGTTGTTTTTTTTTTTGTCAAATCAATGGCCAGACAAAGGACGAGGACAAACAAAAAAATTATACAAAAATGCTATTAAAACTAAGAAAAGAAACAACAATGAACAATTTTAGTTTACTCCCTCTGCTGTGGGTATTCATAGTGTGGGCTTTAGAGTAAGTAAGTATGTAAGTACGGGTCACGTACAGCAGCAGCAGCAGCAGCAGCCTTGCCGCACTCCATAAAGGTTAAAAACTTTATAACTGACAAAGGCGACGGGCAAACAAATGGCCATTTTTTTTTTTTTTTTTTTTGGGGACCTGTCTATTCTGCTGCGGGCCATACACGAAGACAGTTTAATGTGCCTGGGTTTTGACAACAAAACGCATAAAAATTAAACTGACTGAGACAAACTGAGGGCTAGCAAAAGTGGCAATTGCGAGGAGCAAGAGAACGTGTCAGAGATTGAGAAATTATGTTTATGCGGTCAGGCTATTAAGATAAATACTGTCTGTGAATTTGGTAGGTAATTTAGTTTTGACAGTTGAGGAGTATCGTGTACATTTTTGGGTGTTTAGTAAGCAGGTATGCATGGCGCTTGCAAAATACGAGTTCTTTAACTTGAGGGCTTACCACAGGGGTGCCCAAATCCTAGGCACTGGCGCCGCGTCAGACGTAGGATGAGTTTTAATTAGATGTTCCGAGGCGGGATCGAACGCATAATCTCCCACTTAGGCTTTAAATTGGCTGAATAAGTATTAGAGGATTTCAAGTTAAAGAATTTTTTTTTTAGAACATTATATAGCACAGAGATATATGCCAGTCAGTAATACATGATGTAAACTATTAAGCAGAACTTAAATTGAGTTGCAGCATAACACCTGCCTAATTTTAAAAAGATCGAAACAAACTTGATAGTCTGAAGGTGCAAGATCGGGGTTATATGATGCATGTGTCGTTTGACAAGTGACCAAAGAAGTATGCGATCGAGCCTTGTCATGATGGAAAATCAAACCCATGCGATTGGCTTATCCGGGATAGTTCTCTTTGAATTTTTTGTCCAATTTGGATAGCTGACTTTCTGTCGTCCAAACAGACAAGAACAAGGAAAAGGATATATATATATATATATAAGACATTTAACTTCAGAGCTTGTCAAAGAAAAAAATACACCGATTCGATGGATGGATGCCTGAACTTTATGTAAAAGTTCTAATTCGGCTGCTGAGTCCTGCCTCCATTTAATCACTTCAAACATAACTAAAAAGTGCGTGTAAACTGCAGAAATAAATTTAATTTCATTAATTCTCCAAAGATGCTGATCTTAATCTTTCGAGAACAAACAGATTGTCATTTCAGCTCCTGAAGTAAATACACAGAAAAAAAAAAACTGTGCCATTCGGGCTCAACTCAACACCAAACGGGCTCAATAATGGGTTGATCCCGGAATGGCTTAAACTGAGCCCTAGTCGGGATAGTCGCCCGATAAAAGTTCAAAAAATTTAGAACGCCCGAGAGACATTTTTTTTCTTATAAATAAATTTGCATATATATTTAATATTAATAATTGTATATTTGGATTCACTTAAGACTTCTTTAATTTGAAGAAACATATATAAATAAATTAATAAGAACTTACTTTAACTTGCCTTGTCTGGGAATCGAACTCGGGACCTCGGGGATTGAAGCACAAGAACGTCTGCATCTCAGCGCACTCGACCACAGCGCGCTGGCCAGACTAGGCGCCCAATGACATACAAGAGCGTTTGCTCCAGACGACAAAAGAGAGAAGCCAAGAGAGCGAATTTGCTATTGCTCTCAGCTTGTTCGCTCTCTCACTCGACATTTAAGCCCGAATCGGATTAAAAACAATCCCAAAAGGTATCAATCACGGTTAATCAATCCTAAACGGGCTTAAAATTTCAATCCTTCCGTCGGGTTCAAATCATGATCTAAGGTATCTCAGAGATGGGAAGAGCTAGAGATTTGAAGAGTATGGATCGATTACTCCTTCTACTTGCAGGCTGATCAAGTTTAATTTGTGCCACTCCGACTTAGTCGGGACTTACCGATTTAGTCGGGATTTACACCATGAAGCAAACTTCATGAAGTTTTCTTTGTATACGTGGAATTTAGAGGAAATCTTTTAGACCTTTTAAACAAATAGTAAAAATACATTTAAATCTCTCGCCTACTAGGAAATCTTCATGAAGTTTGCTTCATCATGTAAATCCCGTCTTAGGCGGGACTGACAAAATGAAGCAAACTTCATGCCGTTTTGTTTTTATAGATTTCTATACTATTCGTTTAAAAGGTCAGAAAGAATTTCCCTTAAATTTCACGCCTACTTAGTTTGCTTCATGGTGTAAGTCCCGACTTACTCTATGAAAGAAAGTTATAAAAACTGGAAATATCAGGGACGGTTACTGTTATAACTTATATTTTTAATGTCCACATTTAAGAGTTATTGTTAGAGTATTAATTAATAAAGCTTCAAATAAAAGTTATTAAGGACTTTTATATTTTTACTCCACAATGAACAGTTATTCAAATCTTTTATTTATTGACTCCGAGTATACCCGTTATTAAAGACTTTAATTATTTTACTCAGTCAATGTAGAAATACTTTTATTGAAAAGTAAATAAATAACAGTTAGAGACTTATGTTTAATTGCTCAGAAATTACAATTATTAAAGAATTTTTTTATTACTCAAAAAATAAGAGATATCAAAAGACTTTTATTATTTGACTCATTCATTCAAGCAGAGATCAAACCGCTGAAGTTATTATAAATTAAAAGACTTTTATTAAGAAATAAAAGTCTTTGAAAAAGTTTTATTTACTGAATTTTAAAATAAAATTCTTTTAATAACTCTTTTTTTGATTAATTAAATAAAAGTCTTTCGTAATAATTATGTTCTAAGTAATAAAATAAAAGTCTTTAGTAACAGTGATTTATTAACTTTTTATAAAAGTCTTGAAAAAACTGTAATAACATGAGTTTAATTATACAAGTATTCCAATAACTTTTATTAACTGTGTAATTTAAAAACTTTTTAATAACTATTATTAACAGAGTATTATTATAACGATAAAAAATAACTTTAATTTTTGACCATTACAATAAAAGTTCGCAAAAAAAGTTTATTATGGGTATCAATAGCAGAAAGGAAAACACACGTTTTGGTGAATTTCGAATAATTTTACCAAATGATCTTCATTGTTTTTGTTCTATAAGAGTTTTATGAAAAAAAATATTATATTCTGTCCCTCGGAAATATCCATTAAATTTAATAAATGTAAAGGAAATTTTTTGGCCGCTAATCTTTTTCTTTAAAATTGTCGGATTTTGAGGGCTCGAACCTATGCCACGGCATATCGAACAGCTGCGCAAACTTGAACCAAGCAAGTTTCGCGAACTTTAACGCTTTGGTTTTTAAAGATATTTCTTTCACGAGGAGCTGAATTCACTTTTTTTTTATTTTGACTGCCACTTCCCATATCTGTTTTACTTGATCTGTTTTACTTGCAGTCATATACCTTAAAATTATGAATCTGTTAACGCATAAACTGTGAATGAAGGAGTCAGCGAAATGGCAGCACGACATTGCCTGCCAGCCTGTTGTTAACCATTTTTTTGTTTGATAGACAACATTTCGCCTGACTCTCTGTTTGTCTGGGCAACCATTTTGGCAATGCTGCTGATGTTGCTATGGGTGCTGCTGCTGTTGTTGCTGCCGCATTTCTAATTGAATTGCTTGCTACGTAAACGCCATTGCCAAGGAGTCAGCCAGCAGCAGCAGCCAGACAGACAGGAACTGGCACAGCTCCCATAATCGAATTAGATAAGTTAATAACTTGATAAAAAGTTACAACATGATGTTTGTTGTTGTTATTGTTGTTGATGCTGTTGGTGTTGTAGTTGCTGTTGTCGTGCATTGTTTGTCAGTTGTCGCTGTCAATAAACGCCAAACGAAGTTGCTCAACTTGTCAAGGCCAAACACACACACACACACATCAGCCATTTTTTTTTTGGGGCACACCAAATGACAGTTGAAAACAAACATAAAATTCCCAGTTTTTGCAGATAAAGGCATCAGGTTGAACTCGGTAATGAGTCTACATTGAAACATACACAAACAAACAAATAGAAGGAAATATGTGATGAACATTTTGCTACAATAATTTTCTATATTATTGGCTTCGTTATGTTAGGGGCATGGCATAAATTACGCATATTGTCTGCTTATCGATTTTTATGGCCAGCCAGCCACCCAAAAAATGTATGCATGACATCTGTAGGACCTAGATGGACATATGGCTTTAAGGAACGTGAGCGGCAGACCAAATGTCATTTAAAGTTGATCATATTTAGTTATGGCACATTGACCCACTTGACCACAGTTATACAGTGGGCAAAATTAAGCATCTAGCGAAAGGAAATTAACAAACTTTAAATTGAATCAATTTAAAAGGATATGCTTCAGTGTTGCTATCTTTTTGTACGACAATTCAAAGGGCTGTTTTCTTATGTTCATGTTTTTTTAATATAGGTGAATATTAAGAAAATATATGTTGCCTAGTTTTAGGCGGTGTTTGAAACACATTTGCTATTGTATATCAGATCCTCGCTTACTTTTCACTTAGTTTTATTAATTTGCTATTGTATATCAGATCCTCGCTTTCTTTTTACTTGGTTTGATTAATATCCTAAGCTTTAGTACAATGTAAAAAGAAAGCGAGAAACTGTTTAATCATACACGGGTCCTTGTAGACAATAGCAAATAAATATCAAAGTCTGCCTAAAAGTAGGCAACATAATATATACCTAGATTTCAGAGACATGAACATGAGAAACGGCCCTAGATGGATGACTTTTTTTTGTTAATAAATTTTTATCATTATTTACCGTCCCGTGATTTGAATATATTTTGAATGTGGAAATATGAACTGTTGAAATTGTTGAACCAAATCTGTGCACAGTCAAAAAACGCAGAAATATTTTTTGATGCAATTTAAAGCACAAAAAAAACAGTCTCAGTGGGTTTTTCCCAGGAACGGAATATACTTGTATAATTAAACTCATGTAATGATTGTTTTTTCAAGACTTTTATTAAAAAGTTAATCAATAACAGTTACTAAAGACTTTTATTATTTTTGGTCAGAATAATTAATAATGAAAGACTTTTATTTTATTACGCAGAAAAAAGAGTTATCGAAAGACTTTTATTATAAGATTTAATAAATTAAACTCATGCAAAGACTTTTATTTTTTAATAAAAGTCTTTGAATGTATTATAGCTCCAGCGGTTTGCTCTCTGTTTAAATGATTCATTCATTTTATTTACTGCGATAAATAAAGAAGACTTTTATATAGTGATTTAAAAATATAAGTCACTGACTGATCCTTATTTTCTTAGTTTAATAATAAAAGTCTTTGAATAACTCTTGTTTTCTGAGTAATATAAAAAAAGTAATTAATAATTCTCATTTTTGAGTAATTAAACAAAAGTCTTTTGCAACTGTTATTTATTGACTTTTCAATAAAAGTCTTTTTACAACTGTTATTTACTGAGTAAAATTATAAAAGTCTTTAATTACTAGTATACTCGGAGTCAAAAAATAAAAGTTTTTAATAACTGTTTAGTGTGGAGTAAAAAAATAAAAGTCCTTAATAACTTTTATTTGAGGTTTTATTAATTAAAACACTAAGAATAACTTTTAGCTGTAAACTCTAATAATATAAGTTATAACTTAAAAAATCGAAAGCAATTAAAAAATTTTAGTTTTTGTAAACCTGAAAGCGTAAACTTCGTTCCACTAGATTGTCCCCTTCGCCCAGTGTGCGCTGAACGCCAATGCGAGCGCGCCCAGTAAATGTAAATAACAACATCACAAAAATATGAAGAAAACCAGCTGGCGACAAAAGCACAAAACCTTTTAGCCCAGCGCGTATGCAAACCGTCATAACCGCCAAAGCAGGCCACTCAACCATATGGGAACCAATGGCCACATTGATGGCGTTGACAGCGACCAGCGTGTTGCATTTTAATGAGTTTATTATGGCAATAATAGGGGAGCGAGTAATGGGGGGGGGGAGGGGCACTAAAGTTGGCTGGATGGCAAAGCAAACAATGCTTATGTATTTTGCCGGTTGTGCGATAAATTAAACAGCAAGACAACTGGTCGAGGTGGACGGAGTACACAGTAATAAAAATAATAATAATAATGATGTGTGCATAAGTAGATTGAACCCGTCTGTTTCCAGAGGAACCAGCCAAGTCCCCATAGTCTGGGCTTGTCTGGGCTTTCTTCTTTGAAGTGGGGCCACTACCCTTCACTTTACCCTTCTGCTCACTGCAATATTCTACTAGAGGTGGGAATAAATGCTTAGACAAAGTTAAGTGAATACTGTGGAAATGGTATGACACTTTATAGAAAGAGCGAGGAAGAAGCTAGAAACTACCTTTAGTGAGAACAGGCTGACTATTTAGGCAGCTGCCAATAGAAGCAAGGTTCGTAAAATAACACACATTATTTTTAACACGTAAGTTATTAACGGTTCACAATGCAAATTTGGACAAATATTACTTAGAAATGTAAAAAAAGAAAACTAAAATTACGAATTATAATTTGAGAAACCAAAAAAAGGAAAATAAAATTCGGATATAAAAAACTGGAAGATCCAAAATTAGGAAGTAGTTAGTTAGGAAAAAAAATGGGAGAACCAAAATTTGGAATCTAAAAATTGAGAAAAAAACAATGGGAGATCTAAAATAAGGAAAATAAAAATTAGGAATCCTAAAATAAGGATTCCAAAAAATTAGGAAAATCAAAATTAGAAAAAGTTGAGGTAAAAACAATTTAATAAAAAATCGCGCGATTTTTAAGACGAGCATTTATCACACGGAAGTGTAAATAACTCATTTTCTTGAATTGCTGCAAAAATAAGAAGATCCTCTGCACTCAAAAAAAAAAACCCCAAGAACTTTGTGCTTGAATCAAGTACAAACTTTGTCCGTAGTACGGTAAGTACAAAAATACTTGATTCAAGTACAAAGTTCTTATAATTAGTACAATCTATTTAATACCGTAATACTTGATTTTAGAAAATTCCGAGATATAAGTACATTTCGAACGATATTTAGATCTTTTTGATCATACTTTAAGGTCGTTAAAGCAGGGACGGTAACATTTATATCTTATATTATTAAAGTCCGCATTTAAGAGTTATTGTTAGAGTTTTTATTTATAAAGCAGTTATTAAGGACTTTAATTTTTTACTCCAAACTAAACAGTTATTAAAAACTTTTATTTTTTGACTCCGAGTATACCAGTTATTAAAGACTTTTATTAGAATACTCAGTAAATAACAGTTGTAGACAAACTTTTTATTGAAAAGTCAATAAATAACAGTTACTTAAGACTTTTGTTTCTTTACTCAGAAATAACAATTGTTAAAAACTTTTATTTCATAACTCGGCAAATAAGAGTTATGGAAAAACTTTTATTATTTAATTCAGTAAATAAAACTCAGTCAGTGACTTATATTTTTTAATCACAATATAAAAGTCTTCTTTTTTTATCGCAGTAAATAATATGAATGGATTATTTAAGCAAAGAGCAAACAGCTGAAGCAATAATAAATTAAAAAACTTTAATTACAAAATAAAAGTCTTTGAATGCCTTTTTTTTTAATGAATATTATAATAAAAGTCTTTCGATAACTTATTTTTCTAAGTAATAAAATAAAAGTCTTTCATCATAACTATGTTTTGAGTTATAAAATAAAAGTCTTTAGTAACTGTTATTTATTACATTTTTACTTTTTTATAAAAGTCTTAAAAAATCTGTCATTACATGAGTTTAATTAAACAAGTCTTCCAATAACTGTTATTAAATGTGTAATTGAAACAAGTTTTTAATAACTATTATTAACTGAGTTCTATTATAACGATAAAATTAACTCTTATTTTTTACCATTACAATAAAAGTCTGCAAAAAAAAGTTTATTGTGGATATCGAATCTAATATGGATGCAAAAATCGTATTGCCTTGAGCTAATCAAAGTCCCGGAAGGTATAGCTGTAGGCCAGAAATCTACCATCCCAACATAAGTAAAGTGATAGAACCAGTTGGGAATTTTAAGGACAGATTCGTATAAAAATATTTCACATTTTTCTTTGCATACTTTTTTGGCTTCACATTTTGAGATTATTTTGTACTAACAAATTTTGTACTTGAATTAAGAATGCGTTTTCTAGAATTTTTCGGCTAACTGTATGTACGAAAAATTCTTAATTCAAGAATGTTTGTGCTCTTTAAATAAAATTAACGGTCGTATTTCGTACTTAATCTAAGAAATGTTGTACTAGAATTAAGAATGCGTTTTTTTAGAATTTTTCAGCTAAAATGTAAATACGAAAAATTCTTGATTTAAAAATGTTTATTCTCATTGTAATAAAATTAACGGTCGTATTTGGACTTAAGCATGTTTCATAACTAATTTAAGTACATCCAAGAACAAAATATATTTGAAATTTTAGGTACAAAACGTTATGAATTCTATCCCGATCTTACTTCAATTTTGCCAGTTTTTTTTTTTCTGAGTGTGTTTCTCGAAATAGTCAGTACAATGTAATGAAAAAGTCAAGTTACAATAACAACCACTTATTTTAACGACGTTTGTTAACGTCTTGACGTCCCTTTAGGTTTTTCAAAATAATCCATTTTTGGTAGGCTTAGCTTAAATATTTGGCAAGCATTACTTGTCGTATGCATCCATCTTCCATTTACTAAGCGACGGTCGTGAACTTCTTAAAAAACGCACACAGCGCCAGGGAAAACCATTCTATGAGAACCTAAACTGTTTGGCAAACCTGCACTAGACGAAACAATCTAACACTACGCTACAAATATCTTATAAATCTAAATATTGGTTTTAAGAAACAGGGTGAAAACTTTCTCACCTCGTATTAATATTGAAGCAACTTTAACTCAAAATTCATCAAGAAATATAATCAAGTTTGGTAATTCGATAGAACTTTTAGTTTTTCGCATTTTGTGTGTAACATTCCAATGACCATGAATTTGATTTTATGACCCAGACAAAAGACATATGTATATACATACATATATTCATAAGCAAAGGCTCTGTGTGTAACCCACTTAGTGTCCAACTTCAAAAAAAGTGGGCCAAGTTTTTTTTCTTTCTTTCTGATAAACACGCAACACGCAAAACTTTTTTTTGGCACGCACACGCATATGCGTAGACTAACACACTTACACACAAATATTTATATGATTACTTAAACAAAAAAAAAAAGTTTAGAAAATGGCCAAAGGGAAAAAAGGAAAGACCGGCAATTTGGGTGTAGTAAAAAGTGGCCATGTCTTCGCGTTGCCTTATTAAATTAGTGCGCGCACTCAACTCGAACTCAAACGCAGCTGAAACGGAAGTCTGGCATATACAAACTTTTTCAATTTCCTGGCGCGTCACATATGTGAGTGTGTGTGTGTGTGGGACGAGCGACGTGTCATACCGCACCACTTTAGTGGCTGCCATTCATCTAAACAGCATTTACAATGGGCGACAACTAACAGCCAATCCGCGCCCCGTTGTTTTCAGGTCAACTTGTACGAGTAGTCTATCCCAGACCACATACACCTCGGCACAGTGTGCTAATATTGCGGCGGATATCGTGGGCAGTTGGGTGGGGGGGCGGGGGAGGGTTAACACAACACAGCGCACAGGTAGCAGCTACCTTGCTTACACATATTTTATCTCATTTATTTCTGGTAATTTACTTTGATTCATCGATTTTGTAACAAACACGTGGAATGGCGAACCGAAGGAAAAATAACATCATTTTATTGCACAACCTGATGGGTATTGTTACTGTTTTATGAGGTTTGGTAATGCATTGGGCGGAATAATATATGCGAGTATTTGTTGGATTGGGATGACTATGCTACTAAATTTGGTTGTTAAACAATTAGTATGAGGCTTGGGCATTAAGTTTGATTTAAACAAGATTTCATTTTGAATATGGCATTTTATTAAGAATTCGTTGAGTATTCATATAAAAGACTGTTAATGGTACTGGGCTTCTTTCCTTGCTGTTTTTTTTTAACAAACAAATAATACACATTTCAAACGGCAAATCCCGAAATATCAATATAAAATTAAAGCGAAAAACAAAAATTATCCATATCTTTATTGACGCTGTTAAGTAAAGATGCAAATCTGGGAAGTTCAGGCAATTAGTCTTTACGCTGAGACAATTCAATTTAAGAAATAAAATTTTATTGTGTGGGTGCATAATAATTTATATCTTTTATCAACAGATCCTTAAAAAATTTGACCATATTAGTCATGTTGAGGTAGGTTCCTTCTATACAATTTGCCTTCAAACCATGTTGAAGTGGTATGGGTATAATTTTTAATACGCATATCCCTGTCGTTTTTTCTTTGCTAGGTGCTGGCATACATTAGCCATCAGGTGACCCTATAGGAAAAGTACGATTTTAGATTTAAGTCTAATTTAAGTTCGATTTTAGAAATAAAGTTAACCGATCGGCAAAGCTATGTCAGAACTCTTACATTTAACTCTTACTCAGATAGCCATCAGCTTGGGCATTTGAGTTAACCATCCGGCAGTCTGTTTCGCAAACCGGTGTTCGGATTGTGCTATTTATAGGTCAATATCTTTACGCAGAAGTTATAAATATTTGCGTAGAGATAGACGTAGAGAAGAAATAATTTCCCATACGTTAATTCGGGCGACAAAACATTTTTAAATACTAGGTGGTGTGGAAAAGTAACCTCATTGACCACCAGAGTGCGCTGCTATCGCAAAAAAGATTATGGTGCCTTATAGTACATTCTTATTTAGGCAGACTTGTCAAATTTCTGCGCGACGCATCCCTTTTTTTTGTTTTGACAGCTGATTGTTGTTGAAGGGTTTGGCATATTGTTGAGTATTTTCGACAAGAATCGGCAGTATTTGGCAGACCTTTTGGAAAATTACTTTTCGGACTTTTCAGAGTCAGTCGGCTAGTTGTCCCGTATAACTGTAGCTTAAGTTTTTTTTTTTTTAAATTGGATATAGTTTCTATTTCCCGTTTAATAATCTATGAACAAGAACTGAATTTTGAATATTTTTATATCTTAGTAGGAACTTTGTAAAATCTTTATTAAAAAAAAAGAAAGAAAAAAAAACTTAATAACAAATGTGTGCATGTGTTAGCTCTGATAGTACCTTGTAAAGTCATCAATTTGGTATCCCATGCACTTTATCTCAATGTGGACTTTTTTGCACTTCTGGCAAAATTTAATATTTTACATAACCAAATTTTTAGCAATGCCGACTTGTTTGCCACCAAGAAAAAAAACGCGACTGGCCGATCTGACTTTTTGTCATGCTATTTTAAATTGCACTAGAGGAAGGTTAAGCCACAGTCCCTCAGACAAATAAATAAACACCCTAGGCTATTTTGTATCTTTTTGGAGTCGAAATATCAGAAAATGAAAAAAATTTGCAACTACTTGCTTTGAGATAAATTATTCCTAAACATTATAAAACACACTAGATCAGCTTAAGAGAGAACACTCTGCTTTTCAGCAATCAGCTTTTAATATCTGAGGAAGATTATGTGCGCTTGTTAATACAAGCAAGCAGAGTGGCTCGAAAAAGGCTAATAAATACGTAGTACTCTAAATTTTTT
Organism: Lordiphosa mommai; assembly: GCA_018904225.1. Taxonomy (NCBI): domain Eukaryota; kingdom Metazoa; phylum Arthropoda; class Insecta; order Diptera; family Drosophilidae; genus Lordiphosa; species Lordiphosa mommai. Next base: position 138,482 of record JAEIFT010000579.1, read on the forward strand.
TGAACACAGTCGTTCTCGAGAACCATTGAAAGCATCCTCTCCAACTTGACTCCAACTTTTGCGTCAGTTGTTTGCATTCATGAATCATGTGGCTCGCTCAAAAATGGATTTGTTGAATTGCCCTTTCTGCGAAATTTTATCAATCAGACATTTTGGAAAAGGTTGTGAAGCCTCTCAACACTACATTACATGCAAACAAGCCGTGGACCTTTCAACAAGAGTTCGCTTCAGTTTACAAGGCAACTTCATTTCTACGGAGGATTAGCCTGCTGGTAGCCCAGACCGTAATCCATTAGACTACAAACTGTGGTCCGTTCTGGAGTATATGGCTTTCTCTAATAGTCCGAGCAATGGACAATTTCCCAATGCATAAAGTTCGCACTTTGATCAAAAATTAGCCAGAGAGACTTTGGCGTTGCGGGAAGGCATTAGGCGGTCATTTCGTATAAGTTGGTTTACGATTTGTACCCATTGTGTGACCAAATAAAAAGAAGAAACAAGTTTATAAAAATATTCATTCGTTTTTATTTTATGACCAAGAAACCGTGTACCAACCTGTGTACTAGTTACATAGAAGCCCTTTTAAGTATGCTATGTTTATGAATCAATCAAGTAGTTAGTTGATTCTGGGGCAGGAACGAAAAGAGGAATTTCCTATAGTGAGAAGTGGTACATACTATTACTGAGTTGGTACGCTAAATCTGTTAAAACTGTTTGTTGTTGGATCCCTCGAATCAAAAGTAAGTACATATAGAATTCAAACCGATTACTTTGACAGTTTAATATTTAAGGGAATATGTTTCTCATTCGATTTAACCTAATGTGAAGTCCAAAACAGTCATGTAAGTTACAGATATACAATTGAGCTTTTAAAATTAGCGTTTTCTAATAGATTAGGGGTCCCCTTTAATCAAAAATAAAACAATATCTTTACAAATTAGAATGTTTAAAAATTTCATATCTTTATTTCATATTTTTAAAGATTTTTTTTTAAGTTAATAATTTTACTTCGAAAAAAAAGAATAAACTAAATGCTCCTCTGTTTTTTCGGAATTAGGGACTTTAAGTCACCAACATTGAACGCATGGGCGCATCGACAAAAATTTTTTTTGAATTGCTCACATCAGCGACATTTCTCCAAAGACGGAAAATTGAGATTAACTTTGTTTGTAAAAATTAAATATATCATTCTAGACTTGCAAAGAAGTTAGAATGTAGATTCAATTATCGGCAAGTATTCTTGGGTCCGATTTCATATCTACTTGAAAGCACTATCTGTCACATATTACCATAAAAAACAGGTTAAATAATAATAATAATAAATGTCTGTCTCATTAACGCTAAATTCTTTAAAATCTTGAAGAAACTGAATAATTTCAGTTGCTTAAAACACGCAATATCCGATTCCATGGATGAAAAATAGTACTTCAGTTAGTTGCTGTCTAGAGTCAGTTGTAAGTGAAATTTTTCCCCCATGAAGAGTAGAACAAATTCGTGGCATTATAGGTTTAATTTTCCACCCATAAATATTGTATTTATATATGATTTCTTTTTTTGTTTGCCCCGGCCATGCATCAAAATGTTGTGTCGAAATCTGATTGAGTTATGGAGCTAAAATTTTCGAGAGCTTCCATTTATCGTTTGCTGGTGCTGCTGTTCGCCTTATTATTATTATTATCGTTGTTGTTGTTGTTGTTAGCAATTGTACACATAATAATAATAATAATCATATATCTTTATGTTGTGCCAGATAAGAATAAGAGCATGGACTTTGGACTCCATAAAGGCGCCATAAAAGTGGAGCAGTGGATTAGGTATTAGTGGAAGAGCATTAAAGGATTTAATGTGATTTGTTCATATTAATCATACGCCATGTTGCACTTAAGGAATCCAGTTGACAGTTATGCTAATAACTTTTGATGAGAGTAAGAGAAATCTTTTGACACTTATTTGACAGAACATTGCCTACAATGAAATCGAATTTTCAATAAATAAGCAATTGAAATGCTAGCCGCTCAAGGATATTTGGATCAATGACAGCAGAACCACACACACACACACACACACTGTTGAAGGTAAAACAATCAATGGACAGCAACTAAAACCAACAAACAGAACTGAAATCCACATCGGCCCAAAAGGCAATTCATTGACAATTTTCTCTCCGAGCAGAATAAGCAAGTTTTTGGCACCTGATTTGGGGGCGGACAAGCATCCAATCCGAAGTCTACCCACGCATGTCCCTGTAACAGTTGATGGCATCTGAAATGTATGTGTGTAGACAGGCGCTGTCTTTGTTTATTGTTTGCAATTTGTAGTTTGTAGCAGAGATCCTCAGTTTAATGGCTCAACCTGCAGGCCAGGCACGCCCTGGCCTAAGGCCTAAAAATATCCCTGATGTGTGCAGGCTGGTTGGCTATTTATAGCCTTAAGTTATGCTTAGCATATAACACTAATGCCGAAAAGTGGCAGAAATCAAGAGTTGCCTTGTATTGACAGTTAAGCTGCCACAAATTGCTTTTTGGTCGCGCGCGCCTACTACTTACTCCTTTGTCCTTCTCCAATTGGTCATGTGTGTGTGTGAGTGCGCCACTCCATTCGTCGTCTGCGGCTTATCGTGCGCATTTACATAAAGAAAAATGAAATTTTCAAATTATAACAAATTGAATTTCCCCCTAAGCCCAACGGGAAAACAGTAGCAGTGTGTGGAAAGGGCCCAAGCAGTATCTAAATATTGACATATGCCAGGATTACAAACGAAAAAAAAAGGTAGCATACATTTATTTGAGAATTTATGCAAACGAAAGCACTTTATATTCGATTGAAAACAAAGTTTTCCTTAGAATGCGGCATATGGTGAGGAGGGGGTGGGAAAATTGATAGAAAAAACTGCCTCTTCTTTTTTGACAAATATAAACAAGAAGTCCAAGTTAACTACGAGTTTTTATACCCTCACAAGCGGTTGTGGTGAAGGGTTGGCGTGTTGCAATAGCTGCACAAAATAAAAAATTAAGAAAACTGGTTTTTGTGCTTTTCAAACTAGCAGGTTTTAGTCGAACGCCGAATCCGAAAGGCAAAGTTTTTGAGATGCCTTTTTATTGGCTACATTCACAGCTGGCGCCAATAGCTGGTGTAGAGGACCTTGTGACTGGCCACACAAGGCCAGTCTATTTCAGGGCTGCAAACCGGTTTAAATCCGAACCGATTCTAATCCGGAATTCCGACTTTTCTTTAACTGTGAACCGAACCTTGAACCAAACCTCTTGTGAAAAAATAGTTGAACCTGAACCTGTTTCGAATCAAAATTTTCGGTTCGGTCCAGCAAAATTCTTAGTTAGGCGTAAGTTTAGTTTTGAATGATCAAATAAGAAGAATGTACCAAAAATTACTCAAAGAAGTTATTTTAGAAAATTTAATTTAATTAAAAATCCAGAATTTTTTAATATTTTTTAATATTTTTAAAAAATTAATTGCTTTCTATCAAAATTTGGTAAAACTTGGCACGAACCATAACCTTAACACAGAAACCTTGAACCTCAAAATTCTGAACCCTAACCATTGGATAATTTAGGTTCGAAACCGCAAACCGGAGCTCCTGGTTTATATCGGAATTTTCTGATACTCCAAAAGCAGAGAGTCTTGGTGTAGTAAGTATGTAGTAAAGTTTTTAGAGCTACATACCTTTTTCTCATAGAGTAATCTAAGATCTCTGCTTTTTATGAATTCTGCCTCTCATTAATTTTTAAATGATATTCCGATAAGTGGAGCATGCTCAACAGTCTCCTGCCTAACAAAAATAAGTATAAATACTTAACTTTTCATCGAAATCCGCCTTATCTGTACGACTTTGTGACTGATGATAAGTAGACAGCAGATTTTAGGTTTTTTTAGATTAAATTTAATCCTAGTTGGCCAGGGGAAATGTGTTGAAGAGGCACAAAAATAAAACACAAAATGGCCTGCTTATTGCCGTGCTAAAATCACAAAAAGGTTCTTTAATAAACCATTCACCCACTCACTACTAGGATTAAATTCAATGTGAAACGAGAGCTTAAGTAGAAGTTGAGTAGAAAACTATCCTCATTATGGCCCTGCTTGACTTCGATATACCCGTTACTCAGGAAAGGAATAAATTAAAAAACTTTTATTACATCACAAAATGTTTATATTAACATATAATGTTCAATGATAACATTAATATCAATTGTAAAGATTTAAATTAAGTTGGATGTCTGTTACACCAACACACAGCGACACCAAATATATGAAAAAGGAGAAATTTGAATATCCCCGATCTGTCTGAAAATATCACAGATTTTAGACATTGAGCACATACAATTAAATTCAAAAGAACAGCTTGATATCTATTAAATTGTAGGAATTACTCATATATTTTTTATTGCAGTAGCGGGCGGAGGCATGGCAAAAATTTTGATACCAACTTAGGGGCGTTTTCTCATGTTTACGATTTTGCAAATCTAGGTGGATTTACTTAATTTGCTTTCTCATGCACACGAAAAACACCTAGATGGATTTCGTAGCAATCTATTTCATCCTCATGGATTTGAAACCATGTACATTGTTTTGCATGGTAGGTATTTTTATGCCTGCGCACATAAGGTCACACTTAAATGTGTTCAAATCCAGATGCCGCCAAAAATTTGTTATTGTTTGTAATAAGACATTTAAAAATGTAAAATATTTAACGTGTTTTTTATATACAGTCAGTTGTAATCATGGCAGAAAAGACAGAAGGGCAAAAGGCAAGTTCGCTGTAACGATAGTTCGCACCGAGGTGGATTTGACAGCATCTGCATTGCAGTAATGGATAAAATGATCGGATGGAGGAGTGTTAAGGTGATTAATATGGCATCTAAGCCCCATCCCGCGACTGTTTCAGATTGATTTGGGCCACACTCGGTACATGCGAATTTAGTGGAAGTTGCTGCTACTCGCCAGGCATCTCGGGAAAAGTAAATTAGCCAAATCATTTTAATACTCCGTAACATTTAAATATGTGCGGTCTCTTCTTTGCTAGTTTTGACTCGGACTTTCGTTTCATTGAAAAAACCTGTCATTCGCGATAAATGCCATTCCTTTTATTGAAACTGTCGACCAATTTGATCCAAGTCTCCTCCTTCTCTTTCCAGGTCACGTTTTCAGACTGTTTGTTCCCCCAAACACTCTTATTCACCCCAACGAGATCCCCGAGAATTTTACCTCTTCAACGTAAAATGCTTGCTTCTTTTTCTATATTCCTCGAAAAAAAGCTTTATTTATTAGTGCTGCCAACTTATAATTAGTGCCTTCACAACCCTGCCGGTGTGACCGTACCACAATACCTTAAGTTTAAATACATCTATATGAGAAAACCAATTGAGCACCTACATGAAAAATCTACTTGCAAAAACGGGAACATGAGAAAACTGCCTTTAATCTGCTTGCAGACAATACGAGTCTACACTGTAAATGGTAGCTCTAGCTTTTATAGTAGCTGGGCTGACAAACAGACAAACAGAAATTGGAACGAACAATTTCGCTAAACGCTTACGAACTTAAATTTACGAACTTTCTATTCTTTTGTCGGTTTCACAGCCAGGGCTGCAAACCGGTCCGGAACCGAACCCCTGTGAACCGGTTCGGTTCCGGTTTTTTGGGTTCCCCGAACCGGACCATAAACCGAACCTCTTACATTTTGACTCATCGAACCTGAACCCGAACCAGACCACTTTTTCCAAAAATAAGGTTCGGTTCACAATAATATGAAATTTTACAAACTAAAGAAATTCTTAATGAGATTATTCAAAACTAAATCTTGAAGAGTCACTTTGTCTGATTGTAAAGGAGGAAATAATGTCAATAAAGTTATAGATTCCTTTGAAAATTGTCCAAGAGAGCAAACATTGCCTAGACAAAAGAAAACCCGAGATATTTGGACTAAAATCGATCCCAATCGATGTCAAGTACAAGAGAATTAACTTGGGTATGGATTTTCCTATACTGAAATTCTTGTCTCGATCCCGTCTTTGTTTTTAACTCGAAATAGGCTTTTCACGTTATTGATTGATTTTAGTTTGTTATTAAATGTCAAGAGAGTGGCCGAAAAAAATATTTTCAAACTTTCAGTTACTTTGCTTTCTTTCGCTATGACATTGCAATTTCGAACTTGTTTTAATCACTATGTAAGACTATTTGATTTTCAGGTAGGATCCTTACTTGAGACTTTTCGGATTAAAGCAATCATTTTAGGACTGTTTTAAACCTTCGTACTGGTTTTGAGTATATTTGATGGTCGGAACCACAACAGTTTTATGTAACTAAACGACCAATGTCGGCTAATTAATATGTTTATATCATTTTAATATTCTTTTAACCAATTGAAACGTAAAAATAAATCGAAAATAAAACGAACTCTACTTTTTTGTGCAAGTGAACCGAGGTCCGAACCAAAACCTGGGGTTCAGAGGATCCAGGAACCGGTTTGCGAACCGAACCCAAAGATTACTCACGGGATCGAAACTCCGAACCGAACCTTCTTTAAAATTTTTGAGTTTTGCAGCCTTGCTCACAGCACATTGTAAAACAATAAACGATAAATAAATAAAATATATAATTTAAATAAATATATATAATAATAAATTTTATTAAGAGCAGAAACTTAATTTATAAAATTAATATTATTATTTTTCTAACATTTCTATATTTAAGAGAGGATTTTTTTAAGACTTAGAAATACTTTACTTTTACTTAGAGGGTTTTTATTTATTTAAGAAAGTTTTTCCGCTTTTTAGCTATTTTTTCCCATATCTTATATATCTTAAAAATAGAATCTGATTCTGGTTATTCTTTCAGGACGAGTTTCAAAATTTACGATTTTTTTCTGAGTGTTTATATTGCCATTTTTCCATATATATTTGATGTAATCAAAAATCGGTAAGATAAATAATGGGGGGTGATACAGAAATTGCTAGAGATTGAATGCATAACTTTATATGTTAAGTGACCAAAATGTGTAAGGTTACTATTACAAATCAAACAAAAATCAAACAAAATTCTTTAGAGTTAAATCTACTAGACTTTAAGCAGTCGTTCTCAATTCGCTAAACATTCGCTATCTGATCTAGCTACCCATCAATCGGTTCCGGTTTCGATACCACTAATACCTCGTTTATACACACACAATTTATCATATTAAATGCCCTTCAAAGTAGGCTATATCCATGAATAGAAATAATTAAGGAAAGTTTTTCTTTTAAATTTGCCTTTAAACTTATTTTATTTTGTATAACTTTAACTGCTCCGTGAATATGATTATATGCACAGTGTAAATTATGTCTGACTCGTTCAAATAGATAAATTTTAAGCAAATTAAAGCAAATAAAGTTTGCATACTTTTAAGAGCATGTATCTTGATACATATTTTGTGTATAAACGTAGTAATAGATGTCTACACTTAGGAAAAAATCAAGAATTCTGTACTTAAATAATGGAAACTCAAGTACAAACGATCTCAAAAGCTGACTAAGTTCGAAATTTTCAAATCTGAGAACCAAATTCTTTATTCAAGTCAAATATGAAATTTTTCGGCACTATTCGAGCAAATTACTTGCTTTAGTCTTGAAGTTTTGCAAAACCCAAAGTAAATAAAAAACACACAGATAAAACACAACATTTTTTAATAGAAAAATTACAACTGCTGCCCTCGACAGGCAAAAGCCATTTCAGCTATTTTCCATTTCCCCCGTTGACTCTGCTTGACAAGGTCATCAAAATAATGAAAAACAAACTACATAAACATACATATGAAATTAGTTTAATTTAATATTTACACAGAATTCAAAATCTGTTGGAATTAGAAAGCAATTTACGGACTGCCATTTTACAATGGAAATCCATTGCCAGGATATAATTATGCATTATGCAAATGAATAGCTGGGTGTATATGAATTAACTGCAGTGTATATGTCTAAGCCAATTTAAGCCAACATATGATTTAAAATTTTGCACGAAAAGAGTTTCATTTCAATTTATTTCAATTACTTGTGCATTTCTTATGGTTTCTCTGCTATGAAACCATAAATCTTTTTACAGGATTTCGTACTAATGAATAACTATTCATATTCATGAGGCTAACTAATTTGCTTAAGTCTGGCATGGCAATGTGACTTTTATTGGTTATGAAAAATGTGCAGAATTATGTGTGAAATGGTCAGCTCACTAGGTTGGCTCCATAGTTCCAATCGGATGCACTTTGCAGCCATGTAGGACAATCAGTCAACCAGGCTACGTGTTTAACTTGTAGTAGAGTCTGTCTGTGGCAGCTTTAACTTTGGATTCTCGCTTCTCGCAATTCCAGTACCATTCACAAGTTTCGTGTTTTGTATTTATGCGTTGATGTTTTACGTGTCCGAAATACCAAACAAGTCACACACGCCACACACACACACACACAGGCATATGTATGCCATATTTGATTGTACGTGTAAAATTTATATTGTGTAAATGCTGGCAGATAGCGAGCAAAAAGGCAACAGTCAGGACTACACACAAACACACACACTCATAGAAGGAAGCTTGCCAAAAAATATATGTGGCCTTGGAAAAGGGTTAGCATTTCGTTTTGTGGCAAATGAAATTATGTGGTTTCTTTTTTTTGTTGTTGCTTGTTTTATATTGTATATTCGATTTCATTCGTCAGATGCACAAAGTGAATTTTGTTTGTGCTGGCGTTTTTCTCATTTCCCTTTTCGTTGGTTTCGTTTTATTTTTTTGACAAAATATTGACGCTACCATTAACAAAAGCTTTTAGTGTAAATACCGCTGGAAATGGCATGGAAAGCCAAAGTAAAAGGGGACTTAGAATTGACCAAACGAAGCGATAGTGGACACTTTGACAGTATTGTCATTTGGAGCGTCACTTTGTGCGCCTCGCTGCGTTGCACATTTCCATTTGCATTGTCTGTTTCCCTCCTCCCCCTCCCCACTCGCTGCCACTGACAGCAGCTGAGCTACATGGGAAGTGGGCAGCCAAACGGTCAGGTTGTCCAGTTCCTCGACATATGCAACAACATTGTTGACACGCGTTTGTGCTTTGTGCCATCACCAGTCGCCGCTGCCATGTGGCACTGATTTGACTTTGAGGTTGTCAATTCCAAAGCTCGTTTTAAGGTTGGAAAAAAAAAACACAACTACAAATCAAATAGCCCCCAATGTGTGGCAACTGAATATTGAATTTCCCATTGCAAACTTTTAGATTTATTTGATTTAATTGCTATAAAAATAAATCAAATTACATTTTCTAACTCAAGTTACTCAACAAATTGATGCTAAGTATTTTATTTAAATTTAATTGATTGATTTATTGAATTTGCTTGAATAATTTTTAGAAATAGAAAGTCGTCGATAAATTCTGCACAGATAATTTTAAGATTTTAAAAAATGGCAAGTAAAATTGATTGTGATTGTGAAGACTCTTTTTGTAGATTTTATAAGGCACTACAGTACAGCCTACAGTACTTTCCTCCATTTAAAGAACTAGTATTCTGCCAAAAAACACAACTTTCTTACCCTAGCGACAGGTACGAGCCACTGTCTTCTACCATAACGTGTCAAATAGTGAAATTAGTGTCGTCCCACTATTAGTATCGTCAGTGTTTAATGAGTTAGCCCTGTTGACTCGTTTTAAAGTGGTGGAAAAAAATGTATGGAACTTATCGAAGCGTACGATCAACTACAAACCAATACCAAGACTCTTTTAGAATAATTGAATATACCTCTTTTCTATATACCTAATCCATTTTTTGATTACAATGCAAAATCAGCTTTTAATAAAGAAAATGTATGTTGATTTCAAATATGACTTCAAGTTTGAGTAACGTACGAAGGGCACTTTAAACCGCCGTTACATCGTTACTAAAGCGAACTCAAGAATCTGCTGTAACTTGTTAGAAAATATGTACCTTTTATGAGAAGGATATTTTACTTGGATCGCCAGTAATGAGCAAAATAGTGCGTGCAATATTAACGTATGTATCTCAGGAAATTCCCATATGCCAATAACAAGTTGGAAACTGCTTGCTTTTTGGCTTTCTCTTTCAGAACTTAACAATATGTATCGCCAAAAATATCACAAAAAATATTCGATATGCGATATATCGCGTTGGTAAAATATCCGATATATAGCTTTTCAATGAAAATATCGATATATCACTACTAATTCGGGCATCCCTTTTTTCAGGGCAAACATCTCCCATTTTTAAGGGGAAACCAACACCACTTTTGTTCAGGTGTGGGTTTATTAGGGTTATCCACCCTTTTTATAAAGGGTAGCGGACGATGGATAACCCCCACCATCCCCAACGCTGTCCGCAGGGTTCGTGGGATAGTAATTGAGGTGTTTTTTGAAGCGTATTAAAAACTAAATTCTGTCTGCGGTCAACATTTACAGATCAGAGCTCCCAAACCTAAAAAATAAAGATAATATGTATTTTTATAAGTTTGACAAAGATATATATTTTTTTTAAATTTTATTTTTAACATAAGATGTTGTGAAAACTTATTCAAGAATTCTTATGTTTCATTTTATTAATGAATCAACAACAAGGCAATCGTTAGAATTTGTTTTGACCAATCATCGTTAGACAGATATTTTAGGGAGAAGCAGTGGGTTTTGTGCACGTGCTGTCGGTAACCATTCATTTAATAGTCGAAGACAAGCGCTCTGATGGCACCGAGCTTCATGATGAAATAACATATGCCAAATCCAAGTCGGAAAACGCTGGCAATTCGTCTTTCTCTTCCATTCAAAACTTAAAAATATCTCAGAAAACATAAAAAAAATCGATTTTAAATATATCGTTTTCGAAAAATATCCGATATCTGATTTTTACGATAACAATATCGATATTCGATACATCGATACTATTTCCGTCATCCCTAAGAGCAAGTTTGTTTCAAATTTTGAAAATTTGTCTCCTATCCCCACAAAAAAGTGTCAGAGAAAAAATTTTGAAGTTTGAACTCTATGTTTTTAGTCTATATTAATTTAGACTAAATACCTATTTATTCAAAACCGCACTACAAGATCGGTTAAAAAACAAAGGATTATTTTGAAGTGAAATGGTTTTCAGCCATCCAGGCTGCATCGTCGTAAGCGTATAAACAAAACACAAACAAGGGTAAAGGGTATTTCGTAGTAGGGACACTCGACTGCAGCGCCCTTCCTTGGGCGCTTCTTTTGAATTCCTTACTAGCATCGGTTTGCAAGAGTAATTCTTCTTCGAATTTCGCGGCTGATGTTGTAATCGCTGCACAGAGAAAAAAATTGATATGAAATGGCAGTCATTTCCACATTTTTTCATATCAATTTCACTCCGATATGACGAAGATTAACTTGATATGATAAAAATATCAATACGATCTTTTTTATCTATAAAAAAAAAAACATTGCCTGGTCTGAGGCGAACTCGAGACCTTGCACTTAACACGAATGGAATGACGCCTCAACGCTAGATCAGGTCAGGTTGTTTAGGAGTTATCTTATACAGACCATTGTTTTTAGCAGCCGGATATACGAAAGAAAACCATGTGCCAAGTTTTATCCAGATAGCTTTAAGACTGAGTCAGGAAATTGAATAGAAAGGGAAAAAAATTAGAATACCTTCTACAAGGGTATAAAGAACATTTTTGTGTGCATTCGATTTGGTTTCAGAATCATTATTAAAGCTCTATATGGAATCTCCTGATAAGCTTATTCTATTTTGCATGAAAAACCTAATTATTTACACAAATGCAAGCGAAGTCGCGGGTATTAGGTAGTTAATTATAATTTTTCTTAGAGTTTTGTCAAATTATTTTTAAATACTTTCTTCCAGTTCATTTTTTTCTAAGAGAATCCGTCTATGTGCACTCAGCATACACCATCCTTAGAATAACATCGTTACAAAAGAATTTTATTTACCTTAGAGACGTCATCATTGGCCATGTTCAGCAGAAGAACTTGCTCCCTGATCAATCAGATAATTCTTGGTATTTTACGTAGCCAACTTTTCCTCTTGAATTGAATATGATATTTACTTGGAGCATTTTTAAATGTAAACTAAACAAGACCGTCAAAAAGTATGCTAAATAATAAGAGTAGTTTTATTAAGCTGATCAGTGATCAAGTGTCTGTGCTGAACGCGCCCATTGTTTTCAGCCATGTTTTAACCCGAATCAGAGTGCTGAAAGAGCGAAAAATAAAATTTTGTATTTTCTAAGAAAAGGGGAAATTCAAATGTCTAAGTGCTCTCGAATTGTAAAATATATCACCTACCTCTAATTGAAGCAATTCTCAAGTTGGCGTTCAAGATGGTTTAACTCTAATTGATGATTTATTTTAAAGTGGATGTCAACCACTCCAGGACTAATTCTTTATCAGGCTCGCAACCGTTTCCCTTAGAAGCCAATGGCTTCTTCAATTTCAAGCCGTTTCCAACCAAAGTAAAATGATTTTCTTGTTGACTCAATTCACATTCCAAATTGGTCCCACCATTTGAGTAAATGGCACATTTTCAACAGTCAAATTCTAATAATCACTCACTCTTCCTTTGGCCATGCTTGAGTGCCTTACGCCTGAGCAATCAAGCGTGGCTTTGAACAGAGAAGCTCTTCAGTAAAAAAAAAAGAGAAACCAAAGGCAATTAATGGTCTAAAAAACGAACTTGAGTCTGGACACAAATGTACATAAAAGCCAGGCGGCACTCTAATATATATTTTTTCCCTTTTTTGTTTTTTGTGTTTTTTTGGGGACCCCCCAGCAAGGACACGTTAACCCAGCGGACGCGGACGAACTTAAGTGCGTAAAATCAACAAACGGAAACGGATACTCATGCAACTAAAGCGGAAATGTAACGACTACATTGGGCAGCTCCAACTGTGAGCAGGACAAAAAAAAATAACACCCACGAAAAGCAGACCAGACTAGCACAGTTCTAGCCTTAAATTTATGTACCTGCCAAGGGGGCGTATACTTACCGTGCCGGGGGTGGATTTCTTTTTTTGTTGGTTTTGGCTTGGCCCATAAAGTGTTGCAAATTGTTGACGTTGTCGTTGTTGTTGTTGTCGTACCTGTGCGAAGCCTGACAGTTTATGGCTTTACCAGAAAGAAGAAAAAAAAAACTTGGCTGTCTTAAATCCACACAAATTAAGCTCTAAATTAGAAAACCATCACTCGCTGTAATTGCTGGGCCGATTTTTATGCTTTATATTTGTGGTTTTTATCTTTGCAGGCGCAGAGACACCTCCTAGCAGCAGGAGCAGCGGCATTCGAAGACGTGCCACGCATGCCAACAGCCAACATGATGTAGTAGACAAGGAGTCGCCAGCAAGGACTGCGCTTGTTGTTGTCGTTCCGTTTAGATGATGCAGCATTGCCATTAAATTGTTTGCGTTTGCGGTAAGTATTTAAAAATTTATTATTTTTACTTTTTATGCCGGCATAAAACTTTAATTTATTCCTGCATAATTTCGGTTTTTTTTGGAGAGGTGTTGGCTGTTGCCACACAAGTGTGACAGTTTAAGCCCAAAGAATGCCTTTTGTTTCAAAATTGAGTCACCCGTCGCTTGGGGACAGACAACCAACCAACCAACTTCCCTTGTTATGGTATGGCATGGGTTGTGGATGACACACCACCACAATTATGCATAATTTTCATAACAGCTTCAGGCCATGGAGTAGCCGGAGCAATGGCAATAAAACCAAGTAGAAACTATATTAATCATGCAGAATTCTTGACATTTTCTAGGCAGTAAATGAGCAGACAAAATTATTTTATTATGAATTTTTTATGGACACGAAAAGGGATGGAAATCAGCAAAACAATTTTAATAATCATAAAAAAAATTCATAAAATTACAATGTAATAATTATAAGCGTTTTGGCTATGCGAGTATGAGAAGTATGAGACTGAAAAAAGAGTTAATTTAAATGAATGAAAATTACATTTGATAAACCTTTTTGCTGTGGCTCAGTTTGGTTGAATTAAAAAGATAAATTATAGATATCACGCGTTGCTTAAGGTAGTTTTAAATTTGTACAATGCTTTTTTCGAATTTCAAATCTGAAACATACTGGATCTGCGTATTATATTTAGTTAAAACAAAATTTTATTCTAAAAAATTTTTTTTTTGATTGTCCCATTTTGAGAATTTTTCTAAAATATGTATGGGGATATCCTTAACCAGAAAAAAATTAAACCGGCAATCTTAAAAAAAAAAAAAATCATTAAAGATCGCTAAAACAATACTTAAGATTTTATTTTTAAAACATTTTTTTTTTTTCTCATTGATTTCGCGAACTGTTAGTATGATTATACTATAAGTTTTTGTAAAAACACACGAGTTCACATGGAATGACCCATATATAATTTTGAATAAAACAAAACTACTATATCATATAGCAGGGATGCCCAAAGCCTATACTCTAACTACTCATTTGTTGTTGCAATGCGCGCAGCTATAGACACACAGACGAGCACACAGGGGGCTGTAACAGTCAATTTTAACTATATAATATAGCTCCCACAGAATTGATCGGCCGAAAACTATATTTTAGAATGAAGAACTATTTTGTTTCGCAATATATTAAAAATTTATTTGAAATTTATGATTTATAATACAATCTCCATTATGTAGCCAAATTTGACCAAAATCGAGGCACTTTATCATTTAGTTTTCTAGCAATCGCGTGTATTTTCGCCAATGTTTAACAATATAATTGTGTATTTTTTCATATTATTTCGATGCATTAATAGATGTTTATATTAATTTAAAATAACTATTCGAATGCCGAGGTAATGTAGAAAACTCGATTTTATAATGAATCGCAGATATTCGCAGTTGATATTGGACATTTTACAAGTACAAGAACTCACATTTACAGAAAATAAACAAGCCAGCTTTTATACATGTGAATCAATCTACTTTTCCACTTTCCACTTCATACATTTGCACGAACTTAGTATACTCTTTTTCTCTACGAGTAACGGGTATAAAAATGTACTTAACCCTTTGGTTAGGTTAGCAAAAACTTTAAAATATAAGGTTAAGGGACCATTTGGTATATACTATTTACTGTAATTTTTACATCTATTTTGGTTCAATAATTTTCAAATATTATTACTATATCCTTTTTTAAACACAGTTAATGTAAAAACTAGTTGTGGGATTTTTCTTTCCCTGCATTAACAAAGGAAATCAATTAATAAGTGTACCAAATGGGCTTAACTTTATAGCAGGGTTAAATTGTGATTGGTAAAGTTAAAGTTTAAAAAGTTCATATACAGTTATTTTTGCTCTTCCAGTTACATAAGTATAATTATGACATTTGTTTTCCTAGGGTAAAGTTACCACTTCAGAATTCGAAAAATACCTATTCTCCCACAATTTTAAAAAAGATTATTGATTATTTGAACTTCTAGACAGATATTTTTATCATCATACCTATCATCTACTTTAACCTTTCATGATCGGATGAGCTATAGTCGAGTCCTAAGCAAATAATTACTCTGGGATTTTAATTTATTATATTTTAAGTAAACCTTTTCTGAGTATCGGGTATATCGAAGTCGGGCAGAGCGGACTTTGACCTACCTTTTGAGATAATTAGAGAGATTTATATTTATACTGAAAATTAAATTAGAATTAATTTAATAAAAAATTAAGCTATAAATAGACCGACTGATTTTCCAAGAGATTTCTGTGTACCCCGATTATGACTGTTTTCCAATATTTTTATTAAGGAGAACAATTATTTATTTGTTATTTGTGGGCCGTTTCGTTGGTTTGAGTTTTCCAATACTTATTTTTAACTACTTTTCTCTTTTAACTTTTTGGAACATACATACATATTACCATAGCTGTTAAATTCGGATTACGATTGGTAATCAATTAGATTATTTATAAAAAATAATATAATGATTATATAATCCGTTGGAAAAAAAATGTCTGATTACTAATTGATTACGATTAGAAATAATCAGAAAAAAATCGGGATTATTTGAAATTACGACAAAAAAATCAAAACTATTCAAAAATAATCAAAAAAATAATTCGACTACTTTCAAAGATTAGTTTTGATTATTTAAAAAAATATAAATAAAAATGACATTTCAACAAAACAAAATGAAACAAAAAGCTAGGTAGTTCAGGTTGGCCCCAGGTATGGAATCATTTAGACCATAGTATCAGGATCTTTGACATTTTGCCGAATGCTAATAACGTTTTTGGGGGACCACTTTGCCGTCTCTTCCATAAGACGTAACAAGGGCTGCTGTTGATGTAGTTTAATCTTTCCTGCAGGTGCCCGTTGTCGATTTGCTCAGCTTTTTTGGAGGACATTTTTACCAGGACATTTTTTAAGATAATATCGTGTTTCTGCTTTGTTTTGATTGCCGATTGGCTGTGCCCGTATGTTTTATTACTCAGTGCATGTAGTTTTGGCATCTCTGCTGCTTTCTTTATTGCGAAGACTTCTAAAATATTCTGCAGTAGTTTGACAGTTTGTAAGATAACTGTATTGACGACTCTTCGCAGTATACCGTCGCTCTGACTCCTAGGTTCATATTCGAGCCGCGTGTTGAAATGTGTTTTGCTTACTTGGCCAGTCCGGTATATCACTGTTCTGTTTTTACACTCAGAGAAAAAATCGAGCAGATCGTGCTTGATATCAAGCAGATTTCGTGTCAGAAGTTCGGCAAGACAGAATTTTCTTGGATTCAAGAAGAAAATTTTGAAATCAAGCATGAATTTTCAAGCTTTATTTTTTTGTCTCACCTCCCTTGCCACCAAACACACAAAGTTTTCTCGATTTCAAGCAGATTTCTTCTTGAAAATTCAAGACGAAAAAAAACTAAATTGAAGCAGATTTCAGTCTTGCCGAATCATGCTAGATTTCTCTGGGTGTAGTGTTACCAAGCTGCCTGTGACATTGGTTTTGGGCATCATGTTGTGCACAAAGCTTGCGTTGTCCCAAATTGTATGTCCAGGTTGACTCCTATGATATATTCCAGTGCTTTGGTTGGAGTGGACCTTAACCCCCGTTATTCAGCCTAATACCTGCCTCTGGATTCTCTCTATAATCCACAGGGTGTATCTTATAGTGGTATCCGAAGTTTTTTTTAAATAATTTGACAAATAATTTGAAATAAATGGTTTTTTTATTGAAATTGGATCCTTTACAATTTGTTTGGTAACTTTTTAAAGATGACATCGGCCAAGTGACCACCTCCAGATGCCACACACAAGTCGGCCCGCTTTTCGGCATTTTGCATCACTTTTTTGAGTGTTTTGGGTTGAACGGCAGCGATTTCTCGGCGTATGTTGGCCCTAAGTCGTTGGAGAGTGGCTGGTTTATCAGCATAAACCTTTCTCTTCAGGTATCCCCACAGAAAAAGTCAGGTGCGGTCAAATCTGTCTTAAACGAAAACCGGAAGGAGATGACACCGAATGGTGCGTCAAAAATGATAAGGCTCTCGCTCTAATCATATTAAGTTTGAAGCCCACACTACTCAACTACGTAAAGGATTTGAGTACAGCTATTGGAGCCTGAAGTATGTGTTCCAGCCGAAAGGTGCAGCAAGGAAGGTGTCATTGTTCAAGAAACTCTTGAACATAAAATTCGTTGGAGATAGTAATATTTCGGAGTATCTTTGTGAGTTTGCGGAAACAGTAGACAAACTCTCGGGCATTGATATAAGCTCTCAAGTCTTCTGTAGTCTTACGAGAATTTCGTTATCGGTATGGAGATTAGAGATGAACTTCCGCAATTTAGTGTGATAAGGATTAAAATTCTTGAAGAAAATGCTCGTCAGTGGGCAGATGAGAAGCGCGATGCTAATTGTTCTGGGGAAGTCCTAATGCAAGCTAGACATGGAAAACAATCTATAGAAAGAGGACAGAATTATAACAAGGGTAATCGTGGAAAGACTGGTAAAGAAAAACAAAACAAAAGAAACTGCTACAACTGTGGTAAAATGGGTACTTTTGCTGCAAATTGTAAATTGCCAAGTAGGAACAATACGAATGGCATTTCTCAAATGGCGCACACGGGAAATAAATTCTTTTGGTGTTTAGACAGCGGCTCTCATATGTGCAGCCAGCGTGAGTTGGTTACTAATTTCAAGGTTCAGAAGGAGAAGATATATTTGCCCGGTGACAAGTGCCTAACTGCACTTGAATTTGGTAAAGTCGACTTAGAGGGCACAGAATTGAAGTTGCAAAAGGTGCTATTTTTTTCCAGATTTGGAAATGAATTTCATTTCAGTGGCAAAATTAGTAAAAGCTGGATACAAAGTAAACTTTAATAATAACTATGGTATTATCATGAACATGCAAGTCATTTCGGTCATATTGAAGGCGCCGTATTTAGCTGCATATGATGCTATTGTTCAGTGGCACAATCGGTTTGGTCACTTGAACTATGGCACCCTGAATGAGATGGTTAAGAAGAATATGGTACTTGGACTTGACGTCAAATAATTTCCATCAGGAAATATGTGTTACACTTTAGTCAAGATGTATCTATGAGGAGAGGCACTTAGCAAAATATGTAAACTCAAAAGCTTTAGGTAACTGCGCAAGAGTGAGACAGACAACGTTTATATGAAAATGTGTGTGTGTGTGGCTTGTGTGGCGTGTGTGGCTGTGTGTGGCTGTGTGTGCGGTGGTTATACGACAGAGCACATATCAATGGAATATAATTATAGCCGATAGGGTCAGAATTGGACCTAAAAACCAGACTATTCACGATTTATAGTAATATTTTAAAACAAATAATTTACTTTAGGCCAGTGTGGTTGTTTGATTTGTATTTGAACATCCCTAGCATATGGCCGAATTTTTTCTCTAATTATGTAAATTTTTTGGATTTAAATCAGCTTATTTCGCCAAGTGTTGGCCTGTTTAAGCCGAACGCAAATATTAAAATTTATGGGAGGATAACTAGATTAATACACAAAATTTGTATAGGAACTGTTAAAAGGCTACTTGGTTCAAAATAAAATTTATAAAAAACTAAACCAGACGTAAATAACTAATGGGAAATCAAGTAGCCTTTTTATAGTTCCTATACAAATTTAGAGTAATAATCTAGTTATCCTCCCATAAATTTAAATATTTGCTTTGGGCTTAAACAGGCCAAAACTTGGCCAAATAAGCTGATTTAAATCCAAAACGAGAGCGTAAGTTAAAGTCGGCCCTGCTCGACTTCGATATACCCGTTACTCAGGATATCAACATGTCCAAATTGTGGGAGATATGAGTTTTTTTCCAATTTGCGGGGAGGCAACTCTACTATAGCTCATCTGATCAGGAAATTATGTATGGCTGATCGATAGGTAATAATTATTAAAATATATGTCTAGAGGGTTCAAACAATCTATTTTCAAAATTGTGGGAGATATGAGGTATTTTTTTAAATTGCGGGGGCGTGAACTTTTCTATCGTTCATCTGATCAGGAAACGATGTATGGCGGATCGATAGGTAGTTATGATTAAAATATATGTCTAGAGGGTTCGAATAATCTATCCTCAAAATTCTGGGAGATATGAGGTTTCCAAATTGCGTGGGTGGCAACATTACTACCGTACATCTGATCGGGAATTGATGTATAGTGGATCGATAGGTAATGAGGATAAAAACATATGTCTAAAAGGTTTGAAAAGTCTATTTTCAAAATTGTTGGAGATATGAGGTTTTTTTCAAATTGCGGGGGTGGCAACTTTTCTATCGTTCATCTGATCAGGAAATGATGTATGGCTGATCGATAGGTAATAATTATTAAAATATATGTCTAGAAGGTTCAAACAATCTATTTTCAAAATTGTGGAAGATATAAGGTATTTTACAAATTGCGGGGGCGGCAACTCTACTATCGTTGATCTGATCGAAAAATGATGTATGGCGGATCGATAGGTAATAATGATTAAGATATATGTCTAGAAGGTTTGAACAGTCTATTTTCAAAATTGTGGGAGATATGAGGTTTTTTTCATATTGCGGGGGCGGGAGGGGGCGTGGAAAAATTTGAAACAAACTTGATCTGCGAGCAGACGTTTCAAGTCTACACTGAAGAAATGGTAGCTCTAGCTCTTATAGTCTCTGAGATCTAGGTGTTCATACAGATGGACTCACTTTGCACTCAGTCATGTTAATATTAACATATTATGATTAAATAAAATGTTTTCAAATAATTACTTCTCTGAGTATCGGGTATGACGAAGTAGAGCAGGGCTGACTTTAACTTACGCTCTCGCTAATTAACACAAACCACGAAACAATCACGATTTAGAGCACTATTTTCTTTAGTTTTTGTCCGAGGCCCAGATTTATTCTCTGAAACGAAACCCAGCCAGTTTTCGTGGTTTTATTTTTTTCATTTGTAAAAAAATTAACGGTCTAAATTCACTTGGTCGACGTTTTACCCCCAATATATTACCAATTTATTTTGATCAAAATGTAAAAGATCACTCCACCTTTTGTTATACACTTGAAAAGTGGGGAGTATTAATTTTCCCCCCCCCCCCCCCCGCCTCATTACCATGACAATCTTGTTAGCCTTCATGTTGAATTGTTTTAATTGTCAAATAAAAAATTATTCTCAATGAAAACAAGACAACATAGTACTACTAGATTATCATGTCTTCCATGCGTCGAACAGTGTGAACTCAGCCTAACGCATAGAAATATTCATTTCCGACCCCATAAACAAATATATTATTGATCAGGACGATGTTGGAGTTCGATTTCGCTTGTCCGTCCGTCCGTCTGTCTGTCCGTCTGTCCGTCTGTCTGTCTGTCTGTTTCTACGAACTAGTCTCTCAGTTTTAAAGCTATCGAGCTGGTGTCTCTGCACAGAGTCTTTTTTATCAAATGCAACTAATATGTCGGAACCGCCGGGATCGGGTGACCATATCTATAGCTGCCATAGGAACGATCGGTCGAAAACTAAGTCTTTGTGAGAAAAACTTTTTGATTTATCAGAAGTGTCTCCAATAGGGGTAAATATTAGTTTTATATGTTTCCACACACCTGAAAAATTTATCATCAAAAATCGGATGACATAGCTTAAAGAATGGCACACCACCCAAAAACACTTCTAGTGAAAAAAACTTTTTTGTTTTCCATCAAAGCGTCACTAATCTTGGAATATAATAGTAATATATGCTTCCATATTTCTGAAAAATTTATCGAAATCGGATGACTATAGCATATGCGCTGCCATATAAACGGTCGGTCAAAAAACTAGTTCTGGTGAGAAAACTTTTGTTTTTCATCGTAGCGTCACCAATCTGGTATATGTTAGTCTTATATGCTTTCACATAAATACAGGAAAAATTGATCAAAATCGGATTACTATAGCATATATTGCTATGGACTGATCGGTCGGAAAATGTGTTTTAATGTTAAGAAAAGCTTTTTTTTTGGCACAATTCTTAATTATCAATGATTAAAAATTTTTAATATTATCTATATCCTATATATATATTTACTGGTTAAACCAGTTGGAGAAAATAATTGTATTGTAAAACTTCGCCACAGGCTCAGGTGTGTGCCTAGCTTTGCCTTCTCGTTTTTTTGTTTTTTTTT